>OX345656.1:14230000-14723892 GCA_947044415.1 Eupithecia dodoneata | reverse complement strand
CAAACAATTGCACTAATGAAAATAAGTATGTATAACTATTGTATTGTATTCATAACTATTGTAATTTGTTCTTTTCGATTTGTGATATGATTGTGTATTCTTGCGTGTGTTTGTGTGTATGAGTGGTTGTGTGTGTGTGTGTGTGTTTGAACTTTGATTTCATTATTTCTAAAATGTTTTATCCCTTAGTAGGTACTTAAATGTTGTTGCAATTTAATAGCAACAGTTTGCCTTAGGTTTCAAAGCAAAAGCAGACTAGCATACTCTCATGGTCATTATGATCAGATGAGTTAACTAGTTTGCAACAAAAAAAAAAAAAAAAAAAAAAAAAAAAAAAAAACCTAACCTAACCTAACCTAACCTAACCTAACCTAACCTAACCTAACCTAACCTAACCTAACCTAACCTAACCTAACCTAACCTAACCTAACCTAACCTAACCTAACCTAACCTAACCTAACCTAACCATTCGCGCTCCGACCGCACTCGAGAGCGCCACGAAAAAAGGCACCTCCACGCTCAAAAAATCCTTAAAATAGTGAAAAGTGAAGCAAAACGCCAGTGTAATATATCAAAAGAAGCGCAAACACGAAGCGCACGCGGATGTGAAGTGAAATTCAAAAAAAAGTGCTTTTCCCACAAAGTTATCCGTGAAAAAGTGTTTATTGCAAAAAATTTCAAACTTTGAGGCGAAACGCTGCACGATTTTGAGCAGCGACCCCCAGTTTTTGTATTGCACAAAAGAGGGCCTCGTTGAGATCTACACGTCGGAGTTTCATTTGGATTTTTTCCGCGCAAGCGCGCGGAAATATTGACATAAAAACAAAAACCACGTGGCCACGAGGTCCCGGATCCAGGGCTGCTGGACAAGGACTTCTTTTGGATCAAGAGGACAACACTGCGGCGAGCACGGAGGCGTTTCAAAATCCGAAAAAAGTTAGTGTTTTACAAAGTTATGGACAATTTTATTTTTAGGACATTTTCAAAAAACTATAACTTCTAAATTAGATCTTTTACCTATACTTTTTAATTTAGTTTTAGAATTCTAATAACGTATTCTTACCGTATGTAAATTTTCAGAATTTTCCATTGAGTAGTTTTGTAAATATAATTTTTTAAAATTTCTGGCCAAACACGTGCCCCCCTTTATACTATAGTTAGAATAAAAGTGAGTACATAGGAACTTTGTAGGCTACTATTTCATGTATTTTGAATTTTTTCAAAATTTTTTGGTCATAATTAATAATTTTATAGCAATTTTTGTACAATATTAAGCATTTTTTGTAAATATTTAATTGGCTTCAATATATTTACTTATAACGTTGTGTTTGCTGGATTGGTTTTGAAAAGACCTTTCCAACAATACCAAACACCGACCTTTTCGGATTAAAACTCACGAAGTTGGACTTAGAGCGGCCATTTTGGCCGCCATCTTGAAATATTTGATTTGCATATAACTTCTTCTGGAATAGGCGGATTTGAGTGCGGTTTTCTCTACTGGCATAGTTGTCACCCCTTGCATAGATTGGTAGAGGTTAGAACTCTATGTAGAGTCTCAATTTTTCTTGCCAATCTGACCCCAGGAGGTCGTCAGCTGTGCTACGGGGAGAGCCATAGTTGAAACTGCAGCTCTCTACGAGCAAAATTGGAGGAGTAGTGACGGTTTCAAATTGTGGTCGGCCATTTTGTCCGCCATTTTGGAAAAATTTTGACTAGGATAGCTCCTCGTAGGGTGTTCCGATTTCGTTGCGGTTTTCGATAGGGACATTGTCTGCGCTCTCTCTCTCGTTTGGCATAACTTAGAACTCTAGGTAGAGCACTAAAAATTTCATACTGATTAGCCTACCGAGGGCGTAGACCATATCTTACTTTGCGTCCCAGACGAAGTCCCGACTAAATCGGAGCAAAATTGACTGAGATACAGCGGCTTTTTGTTCTTGGCGGCCATTTTGTCCGCCATATTGGAAAAATTCAAGGCGTTGTATCTCTCGAACCGTTCCTGCGATTGAAGTGCAGTTTTTTGTATTGTATAGGTCTCATACAGACCCATCTTTCTGACTATCCAAAGTGACTCTAGGTAGAGTCACAACATTTTGTTAGACTTAGGTTTATTGGTCCTTCTCAGGCTCTACACGTGGTGTCAATTTGTATAAAATTGTAACTGTCTTGGGCTCTGACAACCGTTGGCGGCCGCTCTACAGCCCCAAAAGTTGTCAAAGACCTTGCTTCTTCCAGACTTCTATTCAGTCGATTGAGCGGCTTCATACCTTCATAATTTTTCACTATCGTTTTCTACTACGCTCGACGAACCACGATACTTTCAAGTCTGTGCTTAAACAACTAAACTTACTACTTACCTGAAGTTACTTACCCACCGACTCCACGCACGTAGACTGACAGGACACGGAGACGCCAACTGAAACTCAAAAAACTTTTATAACTTATACAAACCTAAATAATTTGACTTTTTTACATTATATTGTAAACTTATTTAATTTCTCTTTTAATTATTATATATATATTCATTAATTACAAAAGACATTGTAACCCGCAAAAATGGGCTTCGGTATTCGCACTCCAGCCAAAAGGACGAGTGTCACTCGTGACACAGATTGTCAGAAATCTCCAGCTCAGACGGAGAAGGCAGGACCTTCTAGAGCGCAGGAGACGACGAAAAATCCCAATGTGAGACGTAGCATTGGCGAGTGGGAGGCTGCAAAAACGGACCCAAAGACCAAATCCTCAACCCCCCCGAAGAAAAATGAAGAAGCCGAGTCCCAAAAGCCCAAACTCAAGACAACGATCTCAACAGTGACACAAAAACTCTCAATAGAGGCAGTAAGAAGCTCGCCGACAAAATATATTGACCGACTCACGGAGGCTAGAGCATGCGTCGTCAAAGCAAAGGGCAGTCTAGAGAAATCCAGAAATACGAAGACTGAAATAAAGACTGAGGTCTTGCAGGCAATCGATAGGCTGTACCAGCTAGTCAAAGAGGTTGACAGCATAAAGGGGCAGGGAAAGGCTATGAAGAAGACCCAAGAAGAGGCAAGAGAACCATCTAAGGAAAAGGAATTACAAGAAGGTAAAAGTACACTGGAAAGCGAACTGATGAAAAAGATGGAAGAACACGCGAAATTGATAGAAGAAAACAACATTAAGATGGAGAAACTAAAGGAAACAATAGAAAAGAATCAGGAAAGACAGGAGAGAATGACATATGCGAGCGCAACAGCTGGCCAGCCCAGGAGACAGCCCCCTGGACAGACCGCACTGCACTCCGTGGTTATCTCCTCCAAGGATGAAAATGAAACAGGGGAAGAGGTACTAGGTCGAATCAGGGAAGCAGTGAATGCGAAAGAAGGAGGAATACAAGTAGACAGGGTTAGAAAAGCTAAGGATAGGAAAGTTATTGTAGGCTGCAGAACCGAGGAAGAGAGACAAAAGGTGAAGGAGAGACTCAAGAAAGCAGAGTCGCATCTCAACGTCGAGGACGTTAAAAATAAAGACCCTCTTCTGATTTTTAAGGACGTCTTGCAATACAACAGAGATGAAGACATCCTTAACGCACTTAAAAATCAGAACGGAAGCATGTTCCAAGACCTCAAGAACGAAGACTATAGAGTAGAGGTGCGCTACAGAAAGAGAACCAGAAACCCACACACATGTCATTTTGTTCTCAGAGTGTCTCCCGGGATGTGGAACCGAATGATGGACGCAGGTGAAGTGCGCATAGACCTGCAAAGGATAAAGGTTGCTGACCAGTCTCCACTAGTGCAGTGTTCATTGTGTCTAGGGTATGGACACGGCAGGCGCTACTGTAAGGAGACAGTGGAGAAATGCAGCCACTGCGGGGGCCCGCATATGAAAGCGGACTGTGCGGACTGGCTCGCCGGAGTTGCTCCCTCTTGCTGCAACTGCAGACACGCCAAACTCGATGCCCAAGAACACAACGCGTTCAGCCAGGAGTGCGCTGTGAGAAGAAGATGGGATGCGTTGGCCCGGGCCACCGTAGCGTACTGCTAAGGACGACACGGGCTACAACACAGCAACCGATAGAGACACCCCAACCACTGGAAAACCCTACCTGGTGATCCAAGCTAACCTCCAGAGAAAAGAACTCGCAACCAATGAGCTCATGGTTGAAGCTGCCAAAAGAAAGGCAGCTCTTGCGCTGCTCCAGGAACCGTATGTGGGTGGAGCAAAGACGATGAAGGCCTACAAAGGAGCTAGAATTTTCCAGAGCGTAAAACAAGGAGACAGTCCAGTCAAAGCTGCAATAGCTGTCTTTGACCAGTACTTGGACGTCATACAATACCCAAAATTCACCACAAAAAACATCGTTGTCGTGAAAATTCGAACACGCATCTGGGAAATCACAGTAGTCTCTTTCTACTTCGAGCCAGACCAGCCCATAGAACCGTATCTGGAGCAGCTTAAGAAAATAGAAGAGGAAACAGGACCTAGGAGAATCTTAATGGGAGGTGACTCAAACGCAAAAAGTATGTGGTGGGGTAGCCAAACTGTCGACCATAGGGGCGAAGAAATGTCGGGAGCTCTGGAAGAAATGAGCTTGCAGGTACTGAACAACGGAGACACTCCCACCTTCGATACCATCAGAGGTGGAAAGACTTTTGCCAGCCACATTGACATCACAGTGAGCTCACAGGATATGCTAGACCTAGTGGAGGACTGGAAGGTAGAAGATGACATCACAAGCTCTGACCACAACGGCATAAGTTTTAAAATTCGACAAAAAAAAGCATTAGGAACAAACATTAAGAGAACTAGACTATATAACACGAAAAAGGCAAATTGGAGCCAGTTTCATGAGAAACTGGCCCAATTTATATTAGAAAATAACTTAAACAAAATAGAAATAGACAACACTTATAGCAAAGTAGATTTAGATAGAAAAGTAGAGACATACACAAACATAATAACACAAACATGCATGCAAACCATACCAAAGAAGAATACAAATGAAAAACTTACCATGCCGTGGTGGTCCGAAGAGATTGCAAAGCTGAAGAAAGAAGTCGTCACCAAGAAGCGCAGAGTCAGATGCGCAGCACCAGTCCGAAGAGCAAAAGTAGTCGATGAGTACCTGCAAGCAAAAAAGAGGTATGAAAGTGAAGCAAAGAAAGCGCAGATAACTAGTTGGAAGGAGTTCTGTGGGAAGCAAGACAAAGAAGGACTGTGGGAAGGGATATACAGGGTTATAGGACGTACAACAAAAAGACATGAGGACTTACCATTGGTCAAAGCGGGAGCCGAGATAAATCCAAAGGATTCTGTGAAGCTTCTGGCGGAAACTTTTTACCCGGAGGATCTAGAGGAGGATGATAATGAGGACCACCGACGAACCAGAGAACTAGCAGCCCGAGTAAACGACTCGAGCCATGATGAAAAACATGACCCAGCGTTTACAATGGAGGAGCTTAGATTCGCCATGGACTCATTCAACCCAAAAAAGGCGCCGGGGGCTGACGGCTTCACAGCCGACATATGTAGACACGCCATCATCCAGAAACCGGAGCTATTCCTCTCACTCACAAACAAGTGCCTAGAACTCCAGCACTTCCCTTTGATATGGAAGATGGCAACAGTTGTAGTGTTAAGGAAGCCAGGCAAAGAGGACTACACAACACCGAAGTCCTACAGACCAATAGGCCTGCTTCCGGTCCTGGGGAAGATCTACGAGAAGATGCTCCTTGGACGCATCAAATGGCATGTCATCCCCCGAATAAGTACTCGCCAGTATGGGTTTATGCCTAGAAGAAGCACGGAAGACTCTCTCTATGACCTAATAAAGTACATCCGACTCAAACTAGACCAGAAAAAACTTATCACGCTAGTATCCTTGGACATAGAGGGAGCATTTGACAGTGCATGGTGGCCTGCCATCCGAACCAGACTGGCTGAGGAAAAGTGTCCGGTGAACCTTCGAAGAGTCGTCGACAGTTACCTTGAAGACAGGAAGGTGAGAGTTCGATATGCTGGAGAGGAACACGAGAAGGTCACAAAAAAGGGATGCGTCCAAGGCTCTATCGGAGGCCCGATTCTGTGGAATCTTCTCCTGGACCCACTGCTTAGGGGCTTGGAACGGCGTGGTGACTACTGTCAGGCTTTTGCGGACGATGTCGTTTTAGTTTTTGACGGAGACACAGCGATGCAGGTGCAACGACACGCAAACGACGCCCTTGCGTATGTCCGGGAGTGGGGTGTCAAAAATAAGTTAAAATTCGCGCCGCATAAGACGAATGCGATGGTTGTCACACGCAAACTGAAACATGACACACCACTGCTGAGGATGGGCGGGGTCGACGTTTGCGTGTCGAGGCAAATAAAGATATTAGGACTCACTATAGATGATAAGTTAACTTTTAATACCCATGTCAGTAGTGTATGTAAAAAAGCCCTAAACATCTACAAACAACTTGCTAGAGCTGCTAAAATCAGTTGGGGTCTCCACCCTGAAGTCATTAGAGTGATTTACACCGCAACAGTAGAGCCCGTGATACTATACGCGGCCGGTGCATGGGGATCCGCCGCCAAAAAATTAGGTATCCAAAAGCAGCTCAATGTGGTCCAACGTGGATTCGCTCAAAAACTCAGCAAATCATACCGCACCGCTTCCCTTAACTCGGCACTGGTTCTGTCTGGGATACTCCCACTCGACCTTCGCATACAGGAGGCACTAGCTCTGTATGAGGCCAAGAGGGGAGTACCCCAGACGGTGCTAGGAGACAGAGAGGTGGAGCAATTAGTGCCGTATAATGAGACGGGGCATCCAGCGGAGCATGTGCATTTAGAGTTCAAGCAACTGGTAGACCAACAGCAAGTGGATGACAACAATGCGCAAGCGGTCAAGATCTTCACAGATGGCAGTAAAATTGAGGGCAAAGTCGGAGCGGCTCTTTCCTTCTGGAAAGATGGCGCTGAGACCAAAGCCCTCAAACTTAAACTGTCTCCCTACTGCACGGTCTACCAGGCTGAACTCCTTGCCATACACAGGGCCGCAAAGGAGACCACAAAACGCTCAGAGTCAAGTTTTGGTATTTACAGCGACTCTAGGTCCGCCCTAGAAACTGTAGTTAACCAGAGCTCTCTTCATCTCCTAGCCATGCAAGCTCGAGAATACCTAAAAACTAGCAGACTCCAAAACAAAGATGTGTCTTTGTTTTGGATAAAAGCACATGCAGGATTAGAGGGCAATGAACGAGCGGATGAGCTTGCGAAAGAGGCGGCCCTAAATACCAAAAAGAAACCTGACTATGACCAGTGTCCAGTTTCATTTATAAAGCGACATACTCGTTTGGGATCGCTGGAGGAATGGAACCGGAGATACCAATCAGGTGAAACTGCCGCAATCACGAAAATTTTCTTTCCGGATGCTATAACTGCGTATAGGACAATCCGGAAATTTGAACCAACTGGCGCGATGACCCAGCTGATGACGGGACATGGTGGGTTCTCCGAATACCTGAACCGCTTCAAGTGTAAGGAGGACTCATCATGTATTTGTGAGCCAGGAGTGAAAGAGACTGCATTGCACGTGTTGTTAGAATGCCCAGTAAATTCCCTTAAAAGGTATGAAGCCGAGCAGTCACTGGATTGCGACTTAGTAACGGCAAACATAGCAAAAATCATGACAGATAGCAAAAAGAGAAAGAATTTTATAAGATACTGTACTGAAATTGTAACTAATGTAAATAAAAGGAATAAGTAGATTTAAGTAAAATATGAGGAATGTATATTGTTTAATATATATGTCATGCATATGTAAATTAGATTGTAAAAATATATAAGAAAGATTGATCAGTGTAATATTATAAAAACAATGTATAGATTGATAAGTTAGCAAATAAGAAGATAAGCCCACAGAAAAAGGAGGCCTTTATCCTACGGGACATAGTTGTAAGAGAATAAATAAATAACCCTGTCTACAATCCCATACCTAGTATAAAAGGACTCTGATTATGTCAGAGGATCCTAGGATAGCTCGCGGGCCGGGACTTAGCTCCCGGACAGGAATAAAAAAAAAAAAAAAAAAAAAAAAAAAAACCTAACCTAACCTAACCTAACCTAACCTAACCTAACCTAACCTAACCTAACCTAACCTAACCTAACCTAACCTAACCTAACCTAACCTAACCAGTCGCGCTTGGACCGCCGTCGAAAGCGCCACGAATATAAGCCCTTCCGCACGAAAAAATTCGTTTAAAATAGCAAATTTGCATTATTAGTGGCGCGCTTTACATCAAAAGACGCGCGCTGTGAAGGCGCACACGCCTGTGAAAAAAGTGTTGTGCTAAGTGCAAAAATCGCGAAGTTATTAGCATAAAAGTGATTTTCACAAAAATTTGAAAAGAAAAAGTGATTTATTTCGTGATCTTCAGCGACGACCCCCACTTTTTTATTGACCCAGACGGAGCCCTTGTGGAGCGCTACACGTTGGACGTGTTTGTTGATTTTTTCTGTACACCGTTACGGAAAAATCAGCAGAAAAACAAGAACCACGTGGCCACGAGGTCATTGAAAGAGAGGAGCGCGGCGCCAATTAAACAAGCAGAATCGAAGAGGACACCATCTGGATCAGGGAGGCACCTTCGAAAAAATTTTAAGATAAGTGGTGACGAAGATACAGACTTTTTCTTTTTTGTGCAGTTCAGCGACATCTTGGACACTCAATTATTCTTAATCTTCAGTGAGAACCTACCTTCATATTTTCATATTTTATAACGCCTACAACGTAGTTTATTTTAGTTTTTAAATTTTATTTTTATGTAGAGCGGTTTAGATAATATAGACTTTTTAATAGATTTACCAACCGCACAAAAACTTTGCCACCCTGTATCTCCGAAACGGTGAGAGATAGGCTAATTTTATGACCAGTTTGCATATATTGTATATATAATATATGTAAGCAACCCCTAAATTTAATAATACGTAAGAGCCCCCCCTTAACTTTTTCCCCCCTTTTTTGTAAAATTTTTAATATTAGATTTTTTGTTAAAGAAAGTTCGCAAATTGTAAAATTTTTAGTTGTACTAATTAGTTATATAAATAGATTCTTTTAAAATTAATAGTTTCCCCTCCCCCCCTTTACCTCCTCCTTTGGTAAAACCCCCCTCATAACCTAATCTTAAATTATATCCTGTCCAAATATTTTTACCTCAAAGTCCCTATTTTTCTCCCCAAAATTTATTTTGTATTTCCCTCCCTCTCCCCATATTTCCCCCCCAATTAAATTTAGAAACCTAAAACCCATTTATCTCGGGAACGGAGCAAGATAGCTCAGTTTTGACCAAAGATTGTATTTTATTAAATATACAACAAAGTTTTCCATATTTGGGTTTCTGATTTGACCCTCCCCCTCAATTTCCCCCACCCCCCCTAAAGTTCAAGCCTCATATCTCTCTAACCGATACACCAAATTTGACGGCGTTTTTTGCGCGACATAGAACGTAAGCAACTTTATAATTTAGCTTTATAAAATATATATAATATAAAACGGGACTCTAGGTAGAGTCTAAAAATTTTTTGTTTTTTGACTGGAAGTTATTCCATACTTGTTAGTATTTACCTGTGCACTTACCTGTGTACTGACGCTGGATCGCTGAAGTCTCTGGAACCTGAAAAAGGAAATATATAGTTAAATTATTTAGACTCAACCAAAAAATATTTTTGGTTTTTTCATAGTATTAATTTTTTATCTGAAGTTGACGCTCTTTACACGTCATACTTCAAGTTTGACGAGTCCTACCCCATATGACTACTATAAGAACCCCAGACTCCAAGTCTGTGCCGGCCGCTGGCAAAACCGACATGTCGCAGGACATTGTCGATATAAGTGACGTGACAGAAAGGGCCGGCCCCTCGACATCGACGGAAGATCAGCGAAACAAGGTGCGGCTGAGTGTAGATGCGTTCGATGCTTTGTCTTCGGTGACACCACCTGCACCTAAGAAGACCTTGAGCCAACCGGGGCAGCCAAAGACCAAATCGGTTTTGACTTACCCCGCGCACAAAGACAGCTCTTCGAAGGCAAGAGCGGGGACTTCACAGACAAGCGCTGAGGGGTCCCCGAAGACAAAGTATTTGACCCGAACAGCCGAGGCCAAAGCCTGTCTCTGCAAGGCCAAAACCAATCTTGAAATCAGCCGCAACTTAAAAAGCGAAATCAAGATCAAGGTTCTGGAGGCCGTCGATAGACTATATTGCTTGGTAAAGGAGTCAGAGGAAGCTAGAGCGACAACTCTACCAGCCTCGCATAAAGCTCTCGACGCCAAAGTAAAAGAGGGTAAGAAGAAAGAAGAGGAAAAGACTTTAGAAACGACAGAGAAAGAGGAAGAATTGATAAAGAAGATAGAGGAGCACGGAAGGTTTCTCGAAGATCACAAAAAGGAAATGGAAAGACTGACGGAGACGCTGAAAACACAGCAGGAGTGGTACACCAGTAGAGGCTCCTACGCGAGTGTAACAGCGGGCTCTCCTAACAAACAAGAGTCAGAAAACACCGCCATGCACTCTATCATTGTTTCCTCTACGAATGACCAGGAAACAGGGGATCAAGTCTTTGAGAGAATCAGGAATGTTGTAAACGCAAAAGAAGAAGGAGCAAGAATTGATAGGATAAGGAAAGCAAAAGACAGGAAGATAATAGTAGGATGCAAAAACGAGGAAGAGCTAAGAAAGATAAAGGAAAGAATAGTGGAGAGGGAAGGACATCTTAGCGTGGAGGACATCAAAAACAAGGACCCGCTCGTCATCCTATACGGCGTCCTACAGAGCAATACGGATGATGATGTGATGAAAGCCATCCGTACGCAGAACGGGCATCTACTGAGGGGTGTGAGCGGCGACGACGACCGTATGGAAGTACGCTATCGTCGTAGAGCGAGAAACCCCCTCACCTCCCACATCGTAATAAAGGTGTCGCCCCGACTCTGGCAAAGTCTGACCGGCGCAGGGGCCTTGCATATCGATATGCAAAGGGTCAGAGTTGCCGACCAGTCTCCCCTTATACAGTGCTCGCGCTGCCTAGGGTATGGACACGGGAAGCGATTCTGCCCCGATGCAGTCGATGTGTGCGGCCACTGCGGTGGGGCACACCATAAAATGGAATGCCCTGATCTGCTGAGTGGAATCCCTCCCTGCTGCGTAAACTGCAACAAAGCAAAGGCTGCAAAAACTGATCATGGCGCCTTTAGCAACGAATGTCCGGTGAGACGCAAGTGGGAGGCATTTGCGAGATCCACCGTGGCTTATTGCTAAGGGCGTCCAGTATAAGATCATACAAGCAAACCTCAAAAAGAAGCAGTTAGCAACCGATGAAGTCTTTCTTGAGGCCACAAAGGTTAAAGCCGCAGCACTCCTCCTGCAGGAACCCTATGTTGGAGCCCCAAAGAAACTAAAGGCATACCCAGGCGCTAGGATTTACCAGAGCACGGAACAACGCGAAGGGATGGTGAAGGCGGCAATCGCAGTATTGGACTCTACCTTGGACGTTATCCAATACCCACAGCTCACCACCAACAATATCGCCGTAGTAGGGATCCGAACTAGCGCCTGGGAGATCAACCTGGTTTCCATCTACTTGGAGGGAACAGAGTCCCTAGAACCATACATAGAGCATCTATGCAGACTGATAGAGAAACTGGGGTCAACGAGGCTGATTGTTGGAGGAGACACAAATGCCTGGAACACCTGGTGGGGTAGCGCCAGGACAAATGCTAGGGGGGAGGAGTTAATGAAGTTCCTGGATGATAGGGGGCTTCAGGTGCTCAACATTGACTCCATACCGACCTTTGACACGGTGAGAGGGGACAGAAGGTATGTCAGCCATGTAGACATCACAGTCTGCTCGGAGGACATGCTCACTCTCGTTGATGGATGGAGAGTTGTGGAGAATATGACGAGCTCGGATCACAACGGTATTACATTCAACATACAATTACACAAAGCATGCGGAACTCAAATAACACGCACAACAAGGCTCTACAACACAAAAAAGGCAAATTGGTCTCAATTTCATGAGAAATTGACCCAATTTAAAAAAGACCACGACCTTACAAACACAAAAGTAGAGCAAATACACAACATTGAACAAATAGAAGCAGTTATACACACATACACTCAATCAATAACACACGCATGCACACATACTATACCTGCAAAGAAACACACACAAGTACTTACCATACCGTGGTGGTCCGAGAAACTCGCACAGCTGAAAAAGGAAGTTGCTACCAGAAAGAGAAGAATCCGATGCGCTGCGCCAGTCCGGAGGCCGGGAGTCATTGAAGAGTACCTGGAAAAGAAGAGAGAATATGAGTTAGAGGCAAACAAGGCAAAGGTGGAGAGCTGGAAGGACTTTTGCTGTAAACAGGATAGGGAGGGAGTGTGGGAGGGGATTTATAGGGTTATAGGCAGGACCAGAAAAAGGGAGGAGGATATGCCTCTTCAGGTTGAAGGCAAAGTGCTTGACGCTAGAGGCTCCGTGAAGGCCCTGGCTGAAACATTCTATCCAGAGGACCACAAAGATAGCGACAATGCTGAACACCGCAGAATTAGAGCCGAAGCAGAGAAGGTGAATAGTCAGACGCAAGATGAATTCTGTGACCCGCTATTCACGATGACAGAGCTAAAAACTGCGACAAATGCATTCAACCCAAAGAAGGCACCCGGAGCAGATGGTTTTACGGTAGATATATGCGTAGAGGCCATAAAGAACGACGCGAATATGTTCCTTACCATTCTCAACAAGTGCCTAGAACTCGCCTACTTTCCAGATCCATGGAAGAAGGCCACGGTGATAGTTCTGCGGAAGCCCGGGAAGGAAAGCTACAATACCCCGAAATCCTATAGGCCAATCGGGCTCCTCCCAGTGTTAGGCAAAATCTTCGAGAAGGTGTTGGTCACCCGGATTAAGTTCCATCTTTTACCGAAAATTAGTACTCGCCAGTTTGGATTCATGCCCCGAAAGAGCACCGAGGACTCCCTCTATACCCTTATGCGATATATAAACAGTAAATTGGATCAGAAGAGATTGTTAACGCTCGTGTCGTTGGATATAGAGGGGGCCTTCGATAGCGCCTGGTGGCCCGCAATTCGAGTCCGACTGGCAGAGGAAGAGTGTCCAGTAAATTTAAGAAGGGTGATCGACAGTTATCTTCAGAATCGACGAGTAAAGGTTCGCTACTCTGGAGAGGAGTACGAAAAGCCAACGGGAAAAGGTTGTGTGCAGGGGTCGATAGGCGGTCCAATTCTTTGGAATCTCCTCCTAGACCCACTTTTAAGAGAGCTGCATGGTAGGGGTGATTACGTGCAGGCATTCGCGGACGATGTGGTGCTTGTCTTCGATGGGGAGACCTCGCAAGAGATTGAGAGGCAGGCCAACGCCGCACTCGAGCACGTTCAGACGTGGGGAATCCGAAATAAGCTTAAGTTTGCGCCACATAAAACGATGGCTATGGTCATAACGCGAAAACTTAAACACGATACCCCACGTCTTAGCATGGGCGGGTGTGACGTTGGTATGTCCAGAGAAATCAAATTGCTGGGACTCACGATCGACGACAAACTAACATTCAACTCGCACGCCGCGAATGTTTGCCGTAAAGCACTAAACTTTTACAAGCAGCTCTCTAGAGCTGCAAAAGTTACCTGGGGCCTACAGACGGAAGTGATTAGGGTCCTTTACACGGCAGTGGTAGAGCCCACTATCATGTACGCTGCAAGTGCATGGGCGCCTGCAACAAACAAGATCTGTGTTAGGAAAGAGCTGGAAACGGTGCAACGTGGCTTCGCACAGAAGATAATAAAGGGCTACAGAACTGTCTCACTAACCTCTGCACTATTACTCGCTGGGTTGCTTCCATTGGACATCAGAATCCGGGAAGCAGCCTTGCTTTATGAGACGAAGAAAGGTCACACCCAGCGAGTAATAGGAGACCGAGACATCGAGACACTGTTGCCATACGAAGCCATGCCACACCCAGCGCTGCAGCTAGAGTTATCATTCACCTGCCTGGTGGACGAGGCAGCATTGAACCAGAACCTCAACAGTTGCCTGAACATATTCACAGACGGAAGCAAGATCGAGGGAAAAGTTGGCGCCGCATTATCCATTAGGGAAGGTGCCACCGAGATTGGTACCCGCAAATTGAGGCTGGATGAATGCTGCACCGTCTACCAGGCGGAGTTGTTGGCTCTGGCTGAAGCCACAAAAGAAGCGCTCAAAAGGCGGAAAACAAGCTGCAGCATTTTTAGCGACTCACGTGCAGCCCTCGAGACTGTTACTAACTTAAGTTCTCCCCACCCCCTTGCAGTCCAAATTAGAACACGCATACGTGAGCTTAACCAAGACGACAAAATACTGAGCCTATTTTGGATAAAAGCTCACGCGGGGTTGGAGGGGAACGAAAGAGCCGACGAGCTTGCAAAATGTGCAGCGCTGCAGCTGAAAACCAAGCCGAATTATAATAGCTGCCCACTTTCATTCGCAAAGCGAGAAATCCGACAGGACTCGCTTTGCGAATGGAATCAACGCTACGTAAACGCAGAACAAGGTGCGGTCACAAAAGTGTTCTTCCCGAGTGCCATAAGGGCGACCCGACTCGTCAAAACTCTATCACTAAGTCCTATCATAGTCCAACTCTTCACAGGTCACGGTGGATTCTCCTCGTACTTGCATCGGTTTAAGTGCAAGGACAGTCCATCGTGTCCTTGCGACCCAGAGGTAGAAGAAAGCGTTCTGCACGTAATAACGAATTGTCCCAGGTTCGAAAGAGAAAGATATGAGGCAGAACAAGAATTGGAAACAATTATAAATAAAGAAAATTTGTGTAAAATATTAGAAGATAAGAATATAAGATATAAATTTGTAGATTATTGTGAAAAAATTGTTAAAATAGTTATAAGTAAAAATAAGTAGAAATAAAAGCACATGCAGGATTAGAGGGCAATGAACGAGCGGATGAGCTTGCGAAAGAGGCGGCCCTAAATACCAAAAAGAAACCTGACTATGACCAGTGTCCAGTTTCATTTATAAAGCGACATACTCGTTTGGGATCGCTGGAGGAATGGAACCGGAGATACCAATCAGGTGAAACTGCCGCAATCACGAAAATTTTCTTTCCGGATGCTATAACTGCGTATAGGACAATCCGGAAATTTGAACCAACTGGCGCGATGACCCAGCTGATGACGGGACATGGTGGGTTCTCCGAATACCTGAACCGCTTCAAGTGTAAGGAGGACTCATCATGTATTTGTGAGCCAGGAGTGAAAGAGACTGCATTGCACGTGTTGTTAGAATGCCCAGTAAATTCCCTTAAAAGGTATGAAGCCGAGCAGTCACTGGATTGCGACTTAGTAACGGCAAACATAGCAAAAATCATGACAGATAGCAAAAAGAGAAAGAATTTTATAAGATACTGTACTGAAATTGTAACTAATGTAAATAAAAGGAATAAGTAGATTTAAGTAAAATATGAGGAATGTATATTGTTTAATATATATGTCATGCATATGTAAATTAGATTGTAAAAATATATAAGAAAGATTGATCAGTGTAATATTATAAAAACAATGTATAGATTGATAAGTTAGCAAATAAGAAGATAAGCCCACAGAAAAAGGAGGCCTTTATCCTACGGGACATAGTTGTAAGAGAATAAATAAATAACCCTGTCTACAATCCCATACCTAGTATAAAAGGACTCTGATTATGTCAGAGGATCCTAGGATAGCTCGCGGGCCGGGACTTAGCTCCCGGACAGGAATAAAAAAAAAAAAAAAAAAAAAAAAAAAAACCTAACCTAACCTAACCTAACCTAACCTAACCTAACCTAACCTAACCTAACCTAACCTAACCTAACCTAACCTAACCTAACCTAACCAGTCGCGCTTGGACCGCCGTCGAAAGCGCCACGAATATAAGCCCTTCCGCACGAAAAAATTCGTTTAAAATAGCAAATTTGCATTATTAGTGGCGCGCTTTACATCAAAAGACGCGCGCTGTGAAGGCGCACACGCCTGTGAAAAAAGTGTTGTGCTAAGTGCAAAAATCGCGAAGTTATTAGCATAAAAGTGATTTTCACAAAAATTTGAAAAGAAAAAGTGATTTATTTCGTGATCTTCAGCGACGACCCCCACTTTTTTATTGACCCAGACGGAGCCCTTGTGGAGCGCTACACGTTGGACGTGTTTGTTGATTTTTTCTGTACACCGTTACGGAAAAATCAGCAGAAAAACAAGAACCACGTGGCCACGAGGTCATTGAAAGAGAGGAGCGCGGCGCCAATTAAACAAGCAGAATCGAAGAGGACACCATCTGGATCAGGGAGGCACCTTCGAAAAAATTTTAAGATAAGTGGTGACGAAGATACAGACTTTTTCTTTTTTGTGCAGTTCAGCGACATCTTGGACACTCAATTATTCTTAATCTTCAGTGAGAACCTACCTTCATATTTTCATATTTTATAACGCCTACAACGTAGTTTATTTTAGTTTTTAAATTTTATTTTTATGTAGAGCGGTTTAGATAATATAGACTTTTTAATAGATTTACCAACCGCACAAAAACTTTGCCACCCTGTATCTCCGAAACGGTGAGAGATAGGCTAATTTTATGACCAGTTTGCATATATTGTATATATAATATATGTAAGCAACCCCTAAATTTAATAATACGTAAGAGCCCCCCCTTAACTTTTTCCCCCCTTTTTTGTAAAATTTTTAATATTAGATTTTTTGTTAAAGAAAGTTCGCAAATTGTAAAATTTTTAGTTGTACTAATTAGTTATATAAATAGATTCTTTTAAAATTAATAGTTTCCCCTCCCCCCCTTTACCTCCTCCTTTGGTAAAACCCCCCTCATAACCTAATCTTAAATTATATCCTGTCCAAATATTTTTACCTCAAAGTCCCTATTTTTCTCCCCAAAATTTATTTTGTATTTCCCTCCCTCTCCCCATATTTCCCCCCCAATTAAATTTAGAAACCTAAAACCCATTTATCTCGGGAACGGAGCAAGATAGCTCAGTTTTGACCAAAGATTGTATTTTATTAAATATACAACAAAGTTTTCCATATTTGGGTTTCTGATTTGACCCTCCCCCTCAATTTCCCCCACCCCCCCTAAAGTTCAAGCCTCATATCTCTCTAACCGATACACCAAATTTGACGGCGTTTTTTGCGCGACATAGAACGTAAGCAACTTTATAATTTAGCTTTATAAAATATATATAATATAAAACGGGACTCTAGGTAGAGTCTAAAAATTTTTTGTTTTTTGACTGGAAGTTATTCCATACTTGTTAGTATTTACCTGTGCACTTACCTGTGTACTGACGCTGGATCGCTGAAGTCTCTGGAACCTGAAAAAGGAAATATATAGTTAAATTATTTAGACTCAACCAAAAAATATTTTTGGTTTTTTCATAGTATTAATTTTTTATCTGAAGTTGACGCTCTTTACACGTCATACTTCAAGTTTGACGAGTCCTACCCCATATGACTACTATAAGAACCCCAGACTCCAAGTCTGTGCCGGCCGCTGGCAAAACCGACATGTCGCAGGACATTGTCGATATAAGTGACGTGACAGAAAGGGCCGGCCCCTCGACATCGACGGAAGATCAGCGAAACAAGGTGCGGCTGAGTGTAGATGCGTTCGATGCTTTGTCTTCGGTGACACCACCTGCACCTAAGAAGACCTTGAGCCAACCGGGGCAGCCAAAGACCAAATCGGTTTTGACTTACCCCGCGCACAAAGACAGCTCTTCGAAGGCAAGAGCGGGGACTTCACAGACAAGCGCTGAGGGGTCCCCGAAGACAAAGTATTTGACCCGAACAGCCGAGGCCAAAGCCTGTCTCTGCAAGGCCAAAACCAATCTTGAAATCAGCCGCAACTTAAAAAGCGAAATCAAGATCAAGGTTCTGGAGGCCGTCGATAGACTATATTGCTTGGTAAAGGAGTCAGAGGAAGCTAGAGCGACAACTCTACCAGCCTCGCATAAAGCTCTCGACGCCAAAGTAAAAGAGGGTAAGAAGAAAGAAGAGGAAAAGACTTTAGAAACGACAGAGAAAGAGGAAGAATTGATAAAGAAGATAGAGGAGCACGGAAGGTTTCTCGAAGATCACAAAAAGGAAATGGAAAGACTGACGGAGACGCTGAAAACACAGCAGGAGTGGTACACCAGTAGAGGCTCCTACGCGAGTGTAACAGCGGGCTCTCCTAACAAACAAGAGTCAGAAAACACCGCCATGCACTCTATCATTGTTTCCTCTACGAATGACCAGGAAACAGGGGATCAAGTCTTTGAGAGAATCAGGAATGTTGTAAACGCAAAAGAAGAAGGAGCAAGAATTGATAGGATAAGGAAAGCAAAAGACAGGAAGATAATAGTAGGATGCAAAAACGAGGAAGAGCTAAGAAAGATAAAGGAAAGAATAGTGGAGAGGGAAGGACATCTTAGCGTGGAGGACATCAAAAACAAGGACCCGCTCGTCATCCTATACGGCGTCCTACAGAGCAATACGGATGATGATGTGATGAAAGCCATCCGTACGCAGAACGGGCATCTACTGAGGGGTGTGAGCGGCGACGACGACCGTATGGAAGTACGCTATCGTCGTAGAGCGAGAAACCCCCTCACCTCCCACATCGTAATAAAGGTGTCGCCCCGACTCTGGCAAAGTCTGACCGGCGCAGGGGCCTTGCATATCGATATGCAAAGGGTCAGAGTTGCCGACCAGTCTCCCCTTATACAGTGCTCGCGCTGCCTAGGGTATGGACACGGGAAGCGATTCTGCCCCGATGCAGTCGATGTGTGCGGCCACTGCGGTGGGGCACACCATAAAATGGAATGCCCTGATCTGCTGAGTGGAATCCCTCCCTGCTGCGTAAACTGCAACAAAGCAAAGGCTGCAAAAACTGATCATGGCGCCTTTAGCAACGAATGTCCGGTGAGACGCAAGTGGGAGGCATTTGCGAGATCCACCGTGGCTTATTGCTAAGGGCGTCCAGTATAAGATCATACAAGCAAACCTCAAAAAGAAGCAGTTAGCAACCGATGAAGTCTTTCTTGAGGCCACAAAGGTTAAAGCCGCAGCACTCCTCCTGCAGGAACCCTATGTTGGAGCCCCAAAGAAACTAAAGGCATACCCAGGCGCTAGGATTTACCAGAGCACGGAACAACGCGAAGGGATGGTGAAGGCGGCAATCGCAGTATTGGACTCTACCTTGGACGTTATCCAATACCCACAGCTCACCACCAACAATATCGCCGTAGTAGGGATCCGAACTAGCGCCTGGGAGATCAACCTGGTTTCCATCTACTTGGAGGGAACAGAGTCCCTAGAACCATACATAGAGCATCTATGCAGACTGATAGAGAAACTGGGGTCAACGAGGCTGATTGTTGGAGGAGACACAAATGCCTGGAACACCTGGTGGGGTAGCGCCAGGACAAATGCTAGGGGGGAGGAGTTAATGAAGTTCCTGGATGATAGGGGGCTTCAGGTGCTCAACATTGACTCCATACCGACCTTTGACACGGTGAGAGGGGACAGAAGGTATGTCAGCCATGTAGACATCACAGTCTGCTCGGAGGACATGCTCACTCTCGTTGATGGATGGAGAGTTGTGGAGAATATGACGAGCTCGGATCACAACGGTATTACATTCAACATACAATTACACAAAGCATGCGGAACTCAAATAACACGCACAACAAGGCTCTACAACACAAAAAAGGCAAATTGGTCTCAATTTCATGAGAAATTGACCCAATTTAAAAAAGACCACGACCTTACAAACACAAAAGTAGAGCAAATACACAACATTGAACAAATAGAAGCAGTTATACACACATACACTCAATCAATAACACACGCATGCACACATACTATACCTGCAAAGAAACACACACAAGTACTTACCATACCGTGGTGGTCCGAGAAACTCGCACAGCTGAAAAAGGAAGTTGCTACCAGAAAGAGAAGAATCCGATGCGCTGCGCCAGTCCGGAGGCCGGGAGTCATTGAAGAGTACCTGGAAAAGAAGAGAGAATATGAGTTAGAGGCAAACAAGGCAAAGGTGGAGAGCTGGAAGGACTTTTGCTGTAAACAGGATAGGGAGGGAGTGTGGGAGGGGATTTATAGGGTTATAGGCAGGACCAGAAAAAGGGAGGAGGATATGCCTCTTCAGGTTGAAGGCAAAGTGCTTGACGCTAGAGGCTCCGTGAAGGCCCTGGCTGAAACATTCTATCCAGAGGACCACAAAGATAGCGACAATGCTGAACACCGCAGAATTAGAGCCGAAGCAGAGAAGGTGAATAGTCAGACGCAAGATGAATTCTGTGACCCGCTATTCACGATGACAGAGCTAAAAACTGCGACAAATGCATTCAACCCAAAGAAGGCACCCGGAGCAGATGGTTTTACGGTAGATATATGCGTAGAGGCCATAAAGAACGACGCGAATATGTTCCTTACCATTCTCAACAAGTGCCTAGAACTCGCCTACTTTCCAGATCCATGGAAGAAGGCCACGGTGATAGTTCTGCGGAAGCCCGGGAAGGAAAGCTACAATACCCCGAAATCCTATAGGCCAATCGGGCTCCTCCCAGTGTTAGGCAAAATCTTCGAGAAGGTGTTGGTCACCCGGATTAAGTTCCATCTTTTACCGAAAATTAGTACTCGCCAGTTTGGATTCATGCCCCGAAAGAGCACCGAGGACTCCCTCTATACCCTTATGCGATATATAAACAGTAAATTGGATCAGAAGAGATTGTTAACGCTCGTGTCGTTGGATATAGAGGGGGCCTTCGATAGCGCCTGGTGGCCCGCAATTCGAGTCCGACTGGCAGAGGAAGAGTGTCCAGTAAATTTAAGAAGGGTGATCGACAGTTATCTTCAGAATCGACGAGTAAAGGTTCGCTACTCTGGAGAGGAGTACGAAAAGCCAACGGGAAAAGGTTGTGTGCAGGGGTCGATAGGCGGTCCAATTCTTTGGAATCTCCTCCTAGACCCACTTTTAAGAGAGCTGCATGGTAGGGGTGATTACGTGCAGGCATTCGCGGACGATGTGGTGCTTGTCTTCGATGGGGAGACCTCGCAAGAGATTGAGAGGCAGGCCAACGCCGCACTCGAGCACGTTCAGACGTGGGGAATCCGAAATAAGCTTAAGTTTGCGCCACATAAAACGATGGCTATGGTCATAACGCGAAAACTTAAACACGATACCCCACGTCTTAGCATGGGCGGGTGTGACGTTGGTATGTCCAGAGAAATCAAATTGCTGGGACTCACGATCGACGACAAACTAACATTCAACTCGCACGCCGCGAATGTTTGCCGTAAAGCACTAAACTTTTACAAGCAGCTCTCTAGAGCTGCAAAAGTTACCTGGGGCCTACAGACGGAAGTGATTAGGGTCCTTTACACGGCAGTGGTAGAGCCCACTATCATGTACGCTGCAAGTGCATGGGCGCCTGCAACAAACAAGATCTGTGTTAGGAAAGAGCTGGAAACGGTGCAACGTGGCTTCGCACAGAAGATAATAAAGGGCTACAGAACTGTCTCACTAACCTCTGCACTATTACTCGCTGGGTTGCTTCCATTGGACATCAGAATCCGGGAAGCAGCCTTGCTTTATGAGACGAAGAAAGGTCACACCCAGCGAGTAATAGGAGACCGAGACATCGAGACACTGTTGCCATACGAAGCCATGCCACACCCAGCGCTGCAGCTAGAGTTATCATTCACCTGCCTGGTGGACGAGGCAGCATTGAACCAGAACCTCAACAGTTGCCTGAACATATTCACAGACGGAAGCAAGATCGAGGGAAAAGTTGGCGCCGCATTATCCATTAGGGAAGGTGCCACCGAGATTGGTACCCGCAAATTGAGGCTGGATGAATGCTGCACCGTCTACCAGGCGGAGTTGTTGGCTCTGGCTGAAGCCACAAAAGAAGCGCTCAAAAGGCGGAAAACAAGCTGCAGCATTTTTAGCGACTCACGTGCAGCCCTCGAGACTGTTACTAACTTAAGTTCTCCCCACCCCCTTGCAGTCCAAATTAGAACACGCATACGTGAGCTTAACCAAGACGACAAAATACTGAGCCTATTTTGGATAAAAGCTCACGCGGGGTTGGAGGGGAACGAAAGAGCCGACGAGCTTGCAAAATGTGCAGCGCTGCAGCTGAAAACCAAGCCGAATTATAATAGCTGCCCACTTTCATTCGCAAAGCGAGAAATCCGACAGGACTCGCTTTGCGAATGGAATCAACGCTACGTAAACGCAGAACAAGGTGCGGTCACAAAAGTGTTCTTCCCGAGTGCCATAAGGGCGACCCGACTCGTCAAAACTCTATCACTAAGTCCTATCATAGTCCAACTCTTCACAGGTCACGGTGGATTCTCCTCGTACTTGCATCGGTTTAAGTGCAAGGACAGTCCATCGTGTCCTTGCGACCCAGAGGTAGAAGAAAGCGTTCTGCACGTAATAACGAATTGTCCCAGGTTCGAAAGAGAAAGATATGAGGCAGAACAAGAATTGGAAACAATTATAAATAAAGAAAATTTGTGTAAAATATTAGAAGATAAGAATATAAGATATAAATTTGTAGATTATTGTGAAAAAATTGTTAAAATAGTTATAAGTAAAAATAAGTAGAAATAAGGAGCCACAATTTTATAATTTTGTTATAATAATATGTGCCCTATAAAAAGATTGTAGATTAAGTAAGATGAAAATTTTATGAAAATAAAGAAATCGTCAGCCTGTCTCTTAATGCCCCTGTAAATAAAGTAGAAGGAAAATAACCTACATAGAGTAATTAAGTGTATGATTTGAGACGAATAAAAGAAAGATATCGTATGAAGAATGGAAGTACGAGAAGCATAAAAATGAGAACTGGAATGAAAGATAAATAGAAACCAGGTCCCTGGTTAAGCTAGGGGTAGGATAGCTCGCGGGCCGGGACATAGCTCCCGGACAGGAAAAAAAAAAAAAAAAAAAAAAACCTAACCTAACCTAACCTAACCTAACCTAACCTAACCTAACCTAACCTAACCTAACCCCACCCCCTTGCAGTCCAAATTAGAGCACGCATACGTGAGCTTAACCAAGACGACAAAATACTGAGCCTATTTTGGATAAAAGCTCACGCGGGGTTGGAGGGGAACGAAAGAGCCGACGAGCTTGCAAAATGTGCTGCGCTTCAGCTGAAAACCAAGCCGTATTACAATAGCTGCCCAGTTTCATTCGCAAAGCGAGAAATCCGACAGGGCTCGCTTTGCGAATGGAATCAACGCTACGTAAACGCAGAACTAGGTGCGGTCACAAAAGTGTTCTTCCCGAGTGCCATAAGGGCGTACCGACTCGTCAAAACTCTATCACTAAGTCCTATCATAGTCCAACTCTTCACAGGTCACGGTGGATTCTCCTCGTACTTGCATCGGTTTAAGTGCAAGAACAGTCCATCGTGTCCTTGCGACCCAGAGGTAGAAGAAAGCGTTCTGCACGTAATAACGAATTGTCCCAGGTACGGAAGAGAAAGATATGAGGCAGAACAAGAATTAGATATAAATATAAGCAAAGAAAATCTGTGTAAAATATTAGAAGATAAGAACATAAGATATAAATTTTTAGGTTATTGTGAAAAATTGTAAAAATAGTTATAAATAAAAATAAGTAGAAATAAGGAGCCACAATTTTATAATTTTTTTTTATAATAATATGTGCCTTATAAATAGATTGTAGTATAAGAAAAATGTAACTTTTATGAAAATAAAGAAATCGTCAGCCTGTCTCTTAATGCCCCTGTAAATAAAGTAGAATGAAAAAACCTACATACAGAAATTAAATGTATGATTTGAGATGAATAAAAGAAAGATATTGTATGAAGAATGAAAGTACGAGAAGCATAAAATGAGAACTGGAATGAAAGAGAAATAGTAACCAGGTCCCTGGTTAAGCTAGGGGTAGGATAGCTCGCGGGCCGGGACATAGCTCCCGGACAGGAAAAAAAAAAAAAAAAAAAACCTAACCTAACCTAATCTAACCTAACCTAACCTAACCTAACCTAACCCGCTTCTGGAGGCAGCCGAAACACTCGAGGCCCACATCCAAGCTTTTGCCGATGACATACTTATAATAGCTATCGCAAAAACGACTGCCAAGCTGGAGGCCTGTGTGAACGAAGCCCTGCATCAAGTGGCTGGGTGGGGAGCGGCTTATAAGATGCGTTTTGCGGCACACAAGACGCAAGCAGTGGTAATAACCAAAAAACTAAAATACGACTCACCAAAGTTCATATTGGACGGAAGGATCCTGAATTCGTCAAGCAGTCTCAAAGTTTTGGGCCTCACAATAGACAAGTGCCTCAATTTCAAAGAGCACCTGGACAACACATACAGGAAAACTGTCAATATCTTCAAGATGTTGTCCAGGGTGGTGAAAACGTAGTGGGGTCTAAACTCAGAAATTATGAGGCTGCTTTACCTAGTGACGGTCGAACCTGTGGTCTTGTATGCAGCCAGTGCCTGGGTTCCTGCAACAGAAAGAAAATTTGTCAAAGAACGACTAGAACACATGACCAGAATGTATGCATTGAAGATCTGTAGAGCCCACAGAACCACTTCCTTCACCTCCAGTGTACTGCTCGCAAGAATCCTATCTCTTGACTTGAGGCTTATGGAGCAAGCCACCCTTTACGAGTTAAAAAGGGGTAAGCCATTTGATCCACTCCCAGGACGACCTCTTGAAAAACGAGCTTCTCCATATGATCTGCCACATCCTTCA
Organism: Eupithecia dodoneata; assembly: GCA_947044415.1. Taxonomy (NCBI): domain Eukaryota; kingdom Metazoa; phylum Arthropoda; class Insecta; order Lepidoptera; family Geometridae; genus Eupithecia; species Eupithecia dodoneata. The sequence continues at coordinate 14,699,072 of OX345656.1, read as the reverse complement.
GAGAGATCTCATGGTGTCTTTGGTATCATTAATAGCCAGGAGGAAGCTGACCAAATAGGGAATGACTGGCTGAGACTGTATACCGACGGAAGCAAACTGGAGGTGGGTGCAGCGGTCTCTGTCTGGAAAGAAAATAAAGAGATCAAAACCTTCAAGATTAAACTTGCCAATTACTGCACAGTCTTCCAGGCCGAGATGGTTGCCATATTAAAGGCCCTCACTTACCTCAAAGAGTGCGGGGGCAGTGGTAACATTGTTTCAGACTCTCGGTCAGCCTTAGAGTCAATCGCTGATCCTTGCACAGAAAATCCAGTTGCCCGAGAAATTCAGAGGAATCTCCGAGATGTAGAGGGTGTAGACCTCTATTGGATAAAAGCTCACGTGGGAATACTGGGAAACGAGCGTGCTGACGAATCAGTAAAGGCTGCGAAACTAAAAGCAGCTCCAGTGTATGAGGCGTTCCCGCTGTCCTTCGCAAAGCGCTCCATCAGGGATAAAACACTTGAAGCATGGCAGCATCGATACAGCAGCGCATCGATGCTGCTCTTCTCCGATATAAAACGGGCATACAAAATTTTGTCAGAAATGAAAACCACTGCTCTTAAAACACAGTTGTTCAGTGGTCACACTGGAATCAAAGCGTATCTGCATAGGTTCAAATTAGCTACTGATCCATTTTGCACTTGTGATACTATCATCACCGAAACCATGGAACACATTTTATTCCACTGTCCAAAATATGGGATGGAGCTATACGATTGTGAGTGCAAAATGGATTTAGATATAACAATAGATAACGTAAGTACAGCTATTGACGATGACAACCGCCGAACCCATTTTCTAGCTTTTGCGGAAAAAATTCTCAGGCAGGCTGCAAAGGCGAATGGGTCAACCATTGCATGATCATTTAAGTAGTTGTCATCATTTTAATTTTAATATAATTTAATGTACAATTTGTTTATAAATTATGAATAATTTAATGATTCTTGTTGATTTTTAATTAATTATACATCCAAATTTCTAGAATAAATTTAATTGATAGTTAAATATATATCTGGAAATGTATTGTGGCGTTAATGTTTTTAGGGAGGAAATTAAAATTACAAATTAAACAATTAACGTCAACATTAAGAAAATAAATATATATTAAAAAAAAAGAAGAAGGTCGTAGGTAGGTTTGCCGGTCTGGTTTCACTTAGTGGTCCGGTACTATCCTGGCTTTCCTGAAGGCCGCTCAGGTGGGTGGACACCGACGGCAGGAAGGAGAAAGAAGGTCCTGTGACGTCCGCCGTCGAAGATGGTGCCGTGAATGCGCAGGGAATGAAAATATTCCCTAGGGCTAACCCTATCGTCGGACCCCTATCGGGGTGCAGAGCGACACTTAGATTTATACAAAACCTCCCAAATACGTTGGAAGAGGTGGTACCAAGGTAAATACAATAACTGTATCGAGCTAGTGCGTGAGACGACACTTAGCGTACCTAATACGTAGGTAGCTGGTGAACGCACTTGATTGACTCGACTGTCGTCCGTCGTGTCCGAGGGGCAATGAGCGGCCGGCTTGCCTCGCGAAGCCGCTCACGCGTCGATCAGGTGATTCCCGAACAATGGAATGTGACCGCCAATCAGAGCGTCTTACGTGTTCCGACGCGCGACCGGTACAGTGAGTGTAAGAAGTTTATTAATGAAATATACATGTACGTACAACGTTACAGTATCTCAAATTGATTGATTTTTTGACTTGTATTCGAATTATATGTCACTAGTGATAGGCAAATGGTAAACAATGTTGTTAATGATTATTAATGTAAAAAATTGTTTATGAATGTACACAGAAAAAAAAAGTAATGATAATAAACCTAAAAAAAACAGAAACGAAAATTGAAAATGAATGAAAACAAAAATAGAATAAAGAAAAAAAAAGTAGATATAATGAAATGGTACTGATGAATTATATGTGATTTATTGTTTTAATTATACTAAGAATTAAATAAGGTATAATTAATGCATGATTTTTCTGTGAATTGTAATAAATGGATTGTTTTTTGTACTTATTGATATTGCATGCAATGAATTCGGGCGCGGGCTCAACCGAAATGCAAAATTAATAAAAATACGAAGAAATTGTAAAGTACCTACAGATACATGTAAAAGAATCAAACGCCACAAAATAAATAGTAACGATAAGTAAGAGAGAAAAAAAAAAAAAAAAAAAAACCTAACCTAACCTAACCTCAAGAATTTATAACAGTAAGAAAGCAAACTGGAGTCAATTTCATGAGAAACTGGCCCAGCTTCTAGCAGACAATAACATAAACACAACAAATATTGAAAACATACATAACAAAACCAACTTAGCACAAAGTAGAAACAATAACAAAAACATGCAATAGAGAATATACCAAAAAAGTAAACAGAAAACAAACTTACCTTGCCGTGGATGTCGGATGATCTCGCCAAGCTGAAGAAGGAGGTCATCACCAGGAAACGCAGGATTCGATGTGCAGCGCCAGTCCTTAGACCAATGGTCGTGGAAGAGTACCTAAAAGCTAAAGAGAAGTATGAGTTGGAAGCAAAAAACGCGCAAACATCAAGCTGGAAGGACTTCTGTGGGAAGCAGGATAGGGAAGGATTATGGGAATCTATTTATAGGGTCATAGGTAGGACAACAAAGAGACACGAAGATGTGCCACTCGTTAGGGAGGGAGTACAGTTAGGGTCTAGGGAGTCTGCAGAACTACTGGCAAACACCTTTTACCCAGAGGATGAAAGGGGTGACGACAATGAGGAACACAGGCGAATCAGGAAAGAAGCTGAAAATGTAAATGACCCGGATGATAATAGTCAACATGATCCACCATTTAATCCCGAAGAGCTTAAATTCTCAATGAGCTCCTTCAACTTCAACTTCGTTATGATGGTCTAACGTCGGATGTTTGCACGCAGGCGATAAACCGGGACCCCGGAGTTTTCCTATCACTGGCAAACAAATGTTTGGAGCTAGGATATTTTCCCAAGATATGGAAGGAGGCAACTGTTGTAGTACTTAGAAAACCTGGCAAAGATAACTACACAGAAGCAAAGTCCTACCGACCAATAGGTTTGCTGCCAGTGATGGGAAAAATCTTGGAGAAGATGACGGTGAACCGGATCAAGTGGCATGTTCTTCCGCGGATGAGTACTCGCCAGTACGGTTTTATGCCACAAAGGAGCACCGAAGACTCTCTCTTCTCATTACCATGATATCGTTAGACATAGAGGGAGCCTTTGATAGTGCCTGGTGGCCTGCGATCAGAACGAGACTGGCTGAGGAAAGGTGTCCAATTAACATCAGGCGAGTGGTGGACAGTTACCTCAGCAAACGATCTGTAAGGGTGCGTTACGCAGGTGAAGAGGTAACGAAGTCCACAACTAAGGGATTTGTGCAGGGCTCAATAGGAGGGCCAATCCTCTGGAACCTGCTACTTGATCCGCTTCTCCGGAAGTTAGAGAAACGCGGCGACTACTGCCAAGCATTCGCCGACGACGTGGTCCTAGTTTTTGACGCGGATACTGCATTAGAAATTCAAAGACAGGCAAATGCCGCCCTCGCCTATGTTCTGGATTGGGGGATCAGAAACAAGCTGAGGTTTGCGCCACATAAGATGAACGCTATGGTGTTGACGCGCAAGCTTAAGTACGATACCCCAGTCCTGAGCATGGGCGGGGTCGACATTTGCATGTCGAAAGAATTGAAAGTGTTGGGGCTCACCATAGACAGCAAGCTAACATTCAATAGCCACATAGCAAATACTTGCAAAAAGGCGTTGAATTTATATAAGCAGCTGTCTAGAGCCGCCAAAATACGTTGGGGCTTACATCCGGACGTCATTCGATCCATTTACGTTGCTGTGGTTGAGCCGGTTATCATGTATGCTTCCGGTGTGTGGGCTCCATCAGCTAAAAAACTGGGCGTGCAAAAGCTGCTGAATGCGGTCCAAAGAGGATTCGCACAAAAGCTGTGCAAGTCCTACCGCACCACTTCCCTCAACTCGGCGCTGGTGTTGGCTGGACTAGGCTGGTGGTGGACTGGGCTTTATATAATTGTTGGTCCCTTTTTTGACCATGTCGGCGAATGAAGTTTCTTTAGCAGATGATGTTTTTGATGACGTTTCAATCGTCCTTATTAGGTCCTTGAGCTGTTGGGATTGGGCAAGCTGGTTTTGCAGCATTTCTATAGTGCTGTAGGCCTTTACACATTTGGTTTTCAAGGACTGATAGTGGACAGCCATCTGTGAGGTGCCGTGACCCACTTTGCGGCAGAGTGCACTGACTCTTTGTTTTTGCTCAGAGTTCATTTTACTTGTTTCGGTAGTGATAGAGCACACCTCATTTAGAAATTGGTTGATTGAGGTCATCCAGCCTTGTATTTCCGGAGTGGTTACTGCCTGATACTCGACTTCTTGGGAGTCGGGTTCATTAGGGCGAGGAGGGGGGGACTCAGGTACGGGCACGGTGGGGGTAGGAGGCGGCGAGCGCGCCGTCCTGGTGCTCCGGAGCCCAAAGGGACTAGACATTTTACGCTAGTTTAATGTTAGTCAGCAAAAATATATCATTTTTAGTATACAGTCCACACACTTCACTGATTTGTCACTACCGGCACAAAACCAGGTCACGATTTTGCAATTGATTATTTGCAAATTTGTTTACAGTACGGCACGTCTTTCCTCAACGACGTCGATCAATCCTATAAATTGTAAGTATTCTGTATTTCTATCTAGACTCTACCTACACTTAGTTTTCTTTATGGTCGTACTTTTCTTCAGTCTTTCTTTTGGTGTGATAAGATAAACAAAATTGCATTCTATTCTATTCTTTTATTTTATAAGGATAAAGGGTTCCATTAAAGTAAATTATGAAATACATAATGTACATTTTATTTACAAATATATATGATATACACCGAATGTAGCGTCTAGGCGTCGACCTGCAGCGAGGCGTCCCAGGCGCGCGCGTTGACCTGTCGCAGCGTGGCGCGCAACGCGCCGCCCGGGCCCAGCGTCAGCGTCAGCGGGAAGCGCTGCCCGCGCGGCCGCGCGTACAGCGCCTGCAGCGCCTGCTCCCACCGCACCGGCGCCGTCACCCCGCGCGCCACGCCGCGCACCACGCCGCGCGCCGAACCGTACGCGCGCGCGTCCACCCCCGACACCACGCGCACCCGCGGCGCGCGCACCGCCTCCGGGCCAAGCGCCGCCAGCGCCGCCTCCACCGCCTCCCGCGCCGGCGCCATCAGCTCCGTGTGGAAGGCTCCCTGCACGCGCACGCGCGCCGCGCGCCGCACGCCCCACTCGCGGCCGCGCGCCTCCAGCCACGCGAGCGCCGCCTCGTCCCCCGCCACCACCTTGCACCCCGGGTACAGATGGTTGGCGACCGCGCAGACCGCCGCGTCCCCGCAGGCCCCGCGCGCCGCTGCCAGCGCCGCGGCGAGCCTCGCGTCGGGCGCGAGCCAGACGGTGAGCATGCCCTGGGGGCGGGCGCGCGCGGCGGCCTGCATGGCGGCGGCGCGCAGCTCGACGAGCCTGAGCGCGGTCTCGGTGGAAAAGGCCCCGGCGAAGGTGAGCGCGGTGAGCTCGCCGAGGGAGAAGCCGGCGACGGCGCGCACGCGCTGCAGGGCGGCGGGCCGCTCGTCGCGCGCGCGCTCGAGCGCCGCCAGCGCGGTCACGAGCACGCACGTCTGCGCGCGCTCCTCCAGCTCGCGCGCCGGCCCCGCCGTGCACACGCGCCACACGTCCCACCTGACACACAACGACACTTATTATTTTAACTCTACTTCATATTTTATTTTTATATGTATTATGTTTGTTATATTTGGGAAACAAAAAGCTTTAAGCTACAATTAACAACCCAATGAATACAAGAAAAAAAAACAACAAATGAACTTAAAGTGTTTTGCCTGCTCGCCCAGTTGTACAGATAGTTTATAAGAGTCGCATAAATCCAGATTACCCATAGAGATTGCGAGACACAGCATGCGAGCGAGCCGCAAGCTGGTCACAACAAATACGACTAGTATAGTATGCCATTCAAACTATGCCATTCAAAGTTAAGGGAAATTGATTTTCCACCACAGTTTGCCCAGTGTTGTGACGGAACTTGTGTTGACCTGGGGCATAAAGCTGTGTTAGATGCAATGTATGATAAAATTGTAAAAATTCTGACGGAAGCAGCACAAACTACATATACGCGAGATAAGCCGCGGAGGAGAAAGGGATATATACCTGGGTGGAATAAATACGTGGCTAGTCACCACAGGGAGGCCAGGCTTAAATTTTTGGCATGGGTTGAGGCCGGCCGAAATGTGGTCAAATATATGTAGATATGTGTGAAAGCCGGAAGGTATTCAAAAGAAATTTAAAGTATTGTCAAGACCAGCAAGAACAGCTAAAAATGGATGCTCTTGCTAGTCAACATACTGCCAAAGATTTTAAACATTTTTGGAAGAATACAAACAAAATGAATGCTAAGTCTGGCCTCCCTGTGACGGTAAATGATGTATTTAGTCACAGTTCTATTGCCGATCTTTTCAGGGAGCATTTTAATGTGAAACCTAAGTTGAACTCTCCGCCGTGTGATCTGCTCAAGGCTGAGATCGTCATGCAGAACAGAGAGGTGAGTTTCACTGCCAAAGAAGTACAAAGAGTCATTCGGACCATGCAAAGGGGAAAATCACCTGGACATGACGGTCTCAGCATTGAGCATCTGAAGTTCGCTGGTGTTCACCTACCGAACGTGCTCTCCATGTTCTATAATTTATGCCTGTGTCACGGATACCTACCTGACAAACTAACTAGAACTATCGTTGTACCAATAGTAAAATGTAAAACTGGAGATATATCGGATAAGAGCAACTACCGGCCCATCTCACTTGCAACCATTATAGCCAAGGTTCTTGACAGCTTGCTTAACAACATTCTCCTACAACACGTCAAACTGCATGATGCTCAGTTCGGCTTTAGGGCCGGACTATCTACAGAGAGTGCGATTTTGTCTCTTAAGCAAGCTGTCAGATATTATACTGATAGGAAGACCCCGGTTTACGCCTGTTTCCTTGATATATCTAAGGCCTTTGATTCCGTTTTGTATCACAGGCTTTGGGAGAAGTTGGGGAACGAAGGTGTACCGGCTGAGGTGGTTTCCATTATGGAATATTGGTACAAAGGCCAGAAAAATCAGGTGAGATGGGGAGGTGCTCTATCTGAAGAGTATGGCTTGGAGTGTGGTGTTCGGCAGGGTGGAATAACCTCTGCTTTGTTGTTTAATTTATATGTTAATGAGCTTATTGGTGAGATCTGCAGCGCCCATACGGGTTGCTTTGTTGATGATGTTTGTCTGAACAACATAAGTTACGCAGACGATATGGTGCTGCTGGGTCCATCGGTGGGCTCCATTCAAAAGCTCGTCAGAATTTGTGAGAAGTATGCGGCAGATCATGGGCTGACTTAAAACGTTAAAAAAAGTGAAGTCCTCGTATTTAAAAGTGGAAATGTAAAGCCGGCCTATGTCCCGCCAATACTGCTCAGCGGTGCGGCTCTAAAGGTTGTTGATACTTTTAGATATCTAGGGCATATTGTGAACGAGTCTCTAAGAGATGATGCAGACGTTGAAAGGGAGCGTAGAGCGCTGGCTGTACGGGGAAACATGATTGCGCGTAGGTTCGCACGCTGCTCGAGAGAAGTAAAAATCACCTTATTTAAGGCCTACTGCCAGTCCTTCTACTCGAGTAGCCTCTGGCTCAACTGCACCCGACGGGCAGCCAGCGCTCTACGTGTCCAGTACAACAACATTTTCAGGATGCTGATGCGGCTGCCTCGCTTTTGCAGCGCGTCTGGTATGTTCGCGGAGGCGCGCACGGACGGCTTTCATGCGATTATTCGCAAAAAAGTCGCTTCCCTACTTCAGCGTGCGCGAGCCAGTAGCAACGGTATCCTGAAAATGTTTGTTTCACGTCTGGACTGTCCCATCCAAAACAAATGGATGAAAATATTAATGGGGTCTACATCCATCTAAATGTTAGGTTAGTAAGTTTTCAATTTGTATTTTATTATTTATTTTTTAATTTCTCTACGTTATAATTATTCTAGTTTTATTTTATTGTGTGATTTTGTTTTTGACATTTTTTAATTTGTATGTGCATTATTTTATTATGGATTATGAATCTGAGAATAAATGAGTTAATAATAATAGTATAGTATAGTATAGTCCGGTCAATTTAGACCAAAAAACAAGAGTAAGGTTACATAAAGTCCCAACAAGCTGAAAGTTGAAAAAAAAATGAGTTTTTCGCGATTTTCAGCAAAACGGTAAGTTTTATCATAAAATTACCCCAGTAGCCAGACAAAAATTTTAGAAAAATGCTCGAAATCGCGTAAAACACATTTTTTTAACTTTGACCTTGAATAAAACTGTTTGCAAGTACGGGAATGATGGGGAACTTTCAAATTTGATTTATACAATTACGTTTTAAACAAATAAACCAACTTTCAGCTTGTTGGCACTTTATGTAACCTTGGATGTCTAATTTGACCGGACTAGTAGTATTGCGTACTGATAAGTATTGAAGAAATTTGTGTAAATTATATTTTTGAAAATGTTTTGTTTAGTATAGAATAAGTCAACATGCGAGTAATTAGTGTTAAAAAATGGGTTGTGGCGGCGTGGCACTCACCCGACGATGCTGGAGGCGAGGTCGTAGAGCGCGCGCGCGGCGGGCACGGTGGCGAGGCGCAGCCCCATGCCGACGCGCTGCGAGCCCTGCCCCGGGAACAGCAGCACGCTGCTCTCGCGCGGGTCGCTCCTCTCCCTGGCGTCGCTCTCCTCAGGGCGCGCCGCGTAGGGCTGCGTGGCCCACTGCAGCTCGCCCTGCCCCTTCCCCTGCCCCTCGCCGTGCGCGGCGGCCGCCTCCACCAGCCGCCGCAGCGGACTCTCTCCGCTGCACGCCCGACGCGAGCTCCCCCCCACCCAGCTGCATCGCGCGCGCATTCCTATCCTTTGCATTACAATGGGAAGGAAACCATGCTCAGTTCTACTTCTGTATCCCAAGTTCACTTCATGAGCCGTTTCAATTATTTCTGTCGAACAAACAGGTTACTAAGTAAATCTGCACAGAAGAACACAACTCAGACATGCTACCGCCCGCGTCGCGCGCCGCCGCCGGCCAACAAGCTTGTATCATACATAATAATCTAACTCCCGGAATGAAGTGAGCCAATAATCAAAGTGATCACCTTGTGTCTAGTTGTACTCGGACTGTACTTGGGTAGGCATGGTATTAGAACTGTCCAAGACAAGTCCAAGAGTTCAGAAAGGTCTAAATCAATATATATCTTATTATAATAGCTCTTAGTTTCTACTAGTGAGCTTTTGCCGTCTGTTGTAATTCAAAACTATAGAAATTATTCTAGCTGATGGTGTTCCTAAATAAATAAAGCACTTAGATGTATGTATGACTTATTACAGAAGTTTACATAAGTATTCCAAAGTAGGCAGGTGAGAGGGACCAGCTCCCTACCGCCATCAATATATATATGTACATACATATGTATATACGTAGGTAGGAACTCAGTGCCTACCTCTCAAAATTAACAATCATAAAGAAATGATTCACTGTAAAACAGCTATTTTGAAACAAATTTTAGATGAAAATAGACCACTGTCCCAACGGTATACAATTAATGGTACTAATAGGTATTTGTCATGGTCATGGTCACAGAAACCGTTTCATGGGTTTTATAAAACTATATAAGTACTAGTTGCCCATGTTTGATAATTGGCTTATAGCCAACTTATAGCTACATCTGTGCAAAATTTCAGCCCGATCCGTTCAGTAGTCCTTTTGACGTGAAGAAGTATCAAACATCAATACTAGATCCTTTTATACATTCGCATTTTCTAATATAATTGTGACTAGTGAATGCACTTAAATTGATTTAGATTTTTTTGGACACACAGACAGACACCTGGCGTTAATGATCTCGGCACAGCGCATAGGTAAGATGTTAAAAATAACTATAATCTCACAGATTATTTTAGTACCCCGACGACGACGGCTACCGACTATACTTGTTTACCAAACATCATAAATACAATACAGCAAGCAAGCAACATAACCTCAAATCAAATCTCAAGTCAACCACAGATAAGATAACAGAAAGAGAAGTCTATAATAAATCTATGACATGGAATGGAAATTACATAGATTAATTAATCTCTTTCTAGGAGAAATTATATTAACCCTCTGGGAGTGACGTGGTAGTATGTCAGACACCGCAAAATGTAAAAACGTTTCTTATTTCGTTATTTTTTAATTGCAACCGCCACGTTCTCGGTACCAACCTTCCGAGCGCGCGCTTAGGCGTTCGTTAGTAATTCATGGTTCAAACTATTCGAAGTGCAACACGGGGAGACGTGGTGATTTCCTCCGTCCACGGACAACACTGTTGTTGCGGCTAGGTTTGTCTTAATTATTTCTTTTCATATTTCATTGTCTTGGTTGTCGTTGTCTGTCTAAGTGTCTGTCTATTATCGCTCGCTCGCTCTTGTTTGTGGACGGACTATGTGGTGCTGCTGGCTGGCTGGCTCGTGTGGATTTGGATTTTACTTTCTTCATTATCAAGTTTGACGATACGATAATTTACCAACGTGTAAGGTAAGTTTCTAGTGTCTAGCTAGAACTTGTAAGGTTACAAGCTAAGTTACCTAGGAAAATGTGTTTAAGAATTAGAATACTATTGCCAAGGTTCATTCAACTACAGAGGTAGGTACTATTTTATGAGAATCGAAGTACTCGGTACTTACCTTGGTACCATCTTACCAAGAATACTTACATTCTACGACCGTTACCAGTGGCAAACCAGACACATATCGCCAAATAAAAGAAGTCAGTGTACAACCGTTTGCCATGCGCTAGGATTCAGCGCTCACTTCACCCAAACTGGATGTTGTTTAAAACTTATCAAAGGCGTATCGCATGCCTACTTACTACTTGCTCTGTGCTGTTACAGCAGAGCATATAGCTGATAGGGCTTCCCCGGCCTGCCTCCTTATTATCTATCATGTATGCAGGTGAGCCACCGACCACCAAGGGAGCCTCCCCTAGGGCCGCCTGCACAGCCACCCAGTAAACAACAAGTAAAATACAGCTAACCAGGAGATAAAGGTATGTAAGGTTATGCAGCTCCACTTGTAATGATAAAATAATATAAATGAAGTTAATGGAGCCCACAAGCACCGCTTCTCAATCATTCCAGTGGGTTACACCTGTCTATAATACTGTTGACGACTGGGAAATAAAAAGTTCATTCACAGTGTTGACCAGTTGAGCCACCAAATTATATTCTACAAATTGAAAACATTAACAAGCATGTACAGTATAAGGAGACTGATTTTAAAATAGCTGAGAGGCTTTCAGACTTAAAAGCCAACCAAGCTATTGCACTTTACTACACAATTAACAACCATTGTGCTGAACAACCCTGTATTTCTGTTTTAAACTTATGCTCTCAAAAGTAAGTGAAGAACCTTTCACTCTCAAACCTCTGGAACTCTGCCTAGGGTGCTAGTAGGTATCTCAAATGATGACTGTTTCAAAATGTTATTTCTCTTAAAGCAGAAATACCATGGCTCGAGGACAGCAAAAACTTCAATCTCAAGCGAAAGCAGCTGAGAAGGCTTCCAAACTAAAGAAGCAACAAGGGCACAGCGCCACCGACCAGAAGAAAGCTGCTCAGAAAGCACTTGTGCATGTCTGCGTCGTCTGCAAGGTAAGTTGTGCTTGAGACTCTGTACAGTCCGCGCGTGCGTCGTCTGCAAGGTAAGTTGTGCTCGGGGCTCGGTACAGTCCGCGCGTGCGTCGTCTGCAAGGTAAGTTGTGCTCGGGGCTCGGTACAGTCCGCGCGTGCGTCGTCTGCAAGGTAAGTTGTGCTCGGGGCTCGGTACAGTCCGCGCGTGCGTCGTCTGCAAGGTAAGTTGTGCTCGGGGCTCGGTACAGTCCGCGCGTGCGTCGTCTGCAAGGTAAGTTGTGCTCTAGGCTCGCTACAGTTGGCGCGTGCGTATTCTGCAAGGTAATAATTGTGCTCGGGGCTCGGTACAGTCCGCGCGTGCGTCGTCTGCAAGGTAAGTTGTGCTCTAGGCTCGCTACAGTTGGCGCGTGCGTCGTCTGCAAGGTAAGTTGTGCTCGGGGCTCGGTACAGTCCGCGCGTGCGTCGTCTGCAAGGTAAGTTGTGCTCGGGGCTCGGTACAGTCCGCGCGTGCGTCGTCTGCAAGGTAAGTTGTGCTCGGGGCTCGGTACAGTCCGCGCGTGCGTCGTCTGCAAGGTAAGTTGTGCTCGGGGCTCGGTACAGTCCGCGCGTGCGTCGTCTGCAAGGTAAGTTGTGCTCGGGGCTCGGTACAGTCCGCGCGTGCGTCGTCTGCAAGGTAAGTTGTGCTCGGGGCTCGGTACAGTCCGCGCGTGCGTCGTCTGCAAGGTAAGTTGTGCTCTAGGCTCGCTACAGTTGGCGCGTGCGTATTCTGCAAGGTAATAATTGTGCTCGGGGCTCGGTACAGTCCGCGCGTGCGTCGTCTGCAAGGTAAGTTGTGCTCTAGGCTCGCTACAGTTGGCGCGTGCGTCGTCTGCAAGGTAAGTTGTGCTCGGGGCTCGGTACAGTCCGCGCGTGCGTCGTCTGCAAGGTAAGTTGTGCTCGGGGCTCGGTACAGTCCGCGCGTGCGTCGTCTGCAAGGTAAGTTGTGCTCGGGGCTCGGTACAGTCCGCGCGTGCGTCGTCTGCAAGGTAAGTTGTGCTCGGGGCTCGGTACAGTCCGCGCGTGCGTCGTCTGCAAGGTAAGTTGTGCTCGGGGCTCGGTACAGTCCGCGCGTGCGTCGTCTGCAAGGTAAGTTGTGCTCGGGGCTCGGTACAGTCCGCGCGTGCGTCGTCTGCAAGGTAAGTTGTGCTCTAGGCTCGCTACAGTTGGCGCGTGCGTATTCTGCAAGGTAATAATTGTGCTCGGGGCTCGGTACAGTCCGCGCGTGCGTCGTCTGCAAGGTAAGTTGTGCTCTAGGCTCGCTACAGTTGGCGCGTGCGTCGTCTGCAAGGTAAGTTGTGCTCGGGGCTCGGTACAGTCCGCGCGTGCGTCGTCTGCAAGGTAAGTTGTGCTCGGGGCTCGGTACAGTCCGCGCGTGCGTCGTCTGCAAGGTAAGTTGTGCTCGGGGCTCGGTACAGTCCGCGCGTGCGTCGTCTGCAAGGTAAGTTGTGCTCTAGGCTCGCTACAGTTGGCGCGTGCGTATTCTGCAAGGTAATAATTGTGCTCGGGGCTCGGTACAGTCCGCGCGTGCGTCGTCTGCAAGGTAAGTTGTGCTCTAGGCTCGCTACAGTTGGCGCGTGCGTCGTCTGCAAGGTAAGTTGTGCTCGGGGCTCGGTACAGTCCGCGCGTGCGTCGTCTGCAAGGTAAGTTGTGCTCGGGGCTCGGTACAGTCCGCGCGTGCGTCGTCTGCAAGGTAAGTTGTGCTCGGGGCTCGGTACAGTCCGCGCGTGCGTCGTCTGCAAGGTAAGTTGTGCTCGGGGCTCGGTACAGTCCGCGCGTGCGTCGTCTGCAAGGTAAGTTGTGCTCGGGGCTCGGTACAGTCCGCGCGTGCGTCGTCTGCAAGGTAAGTTGTGCTCGGGGCTCGGTACAGTCCGCGCGTGCGTCGTCTGCAAGGTAAGTTGTGCTCGGGGCTCGGTACAGTCCGCGCGTGCGTCGTCTGCAAGGTAAGTTGTGCTCGGGGCTCGGTACAGTCCGCGCGTGCGTCGTCTGCAAGGTAAGTTGTGCTCTAGGCTCGCTACAGTTGGCGCGTGCGTATTCTGCAAGGTAATAATTGTGCTCGGGGCTCGGTACAGTCCGCGCGTGCGTCGTCTGCAAGGTAAGTTGTGCTCGAGGCTCGGTACAGTCCGCGCGTGTGTCGTCTGCAAGGCAAGCTGTGCTCGAGGCTCGGTACTGATGGCTGATGGCTCAGCGCGTAGCAATCTGTATGGACGCTATTGAAAGCTTTTAGAGTAACACCGACCGTTCGGTACGCGCGTCCTACGCGCCGCTCGTCAGCTTGCTGAGCGGTCGGCGTCGACCAGGGCCCGCGCGTTTCTGTCTTCAGTGAACGTCTAAGTGTCGCGCTGATCGCACGCGCCGGTTGCGTACAAGTTCGTCATCCCTCAACGTGCTGTATAACTTGACAAATTCTCCCGCGACTATTCTTTGTTCAATCAATGGATGAACCTGTAGTCTTTTTCTTCGCATTTTCTTTTTGCGTGTAGGTAGTACAAGGCAAAAATAATTAATGCACTCCTAATTTTTCTATGCGTCTGTACTCCGCGGCAAAGCGTGATCCTAAAACGACCCGCGCTGATCGTGGGCGCTGACGAGCTACGCGCTGAGCTGTCAACTCTGATGGTCAGCGTGACACTAAAATCAGCCTAAGTTGTGCTTGGGGCTCGGTACAGACGTGGGAGACGCTGATTCGGTTCCTTTGTTGCAGGCCCAGATGCCGGACCCTAAGACGTACAAACAGCATTTCGAGAACAAGCATCCTAAAAACGACATGCCAGAAGACCTGAAGGCTATCTAGCAACACCTTTTACATTTTTCTTTGAAATTTGATTAATACTACCTATAACTACTCACTAAGGATTATAAATGCATTTTGTATAATGTAACCGGCTGAGTTCTGTTTTAGTTCAATGGAAAGTCATTTTCCACAAGTAGGTATAACTACCGATAACTTTTACTAAATATATCTACACAGTATTCTTAAATATTTTTAGTAAGCACCTACCTACCTTAGCCTTTCATCATGTTCACTCTTGGACAGAACACTGCACTTCCTCTCTCCTCTACTCGTCCCTTCGCTAAACAGGTACCTACTTCCCTCCCGACTAAATGTTGATGGCATTGCCGGGAGACTAAATTCATTTTCATAACCTGCGATCACCAATATGCAAAGATACGATTTAAATCTTTGCCAATAGGAACATCTGGTAATCGATAATATAATATAGCAAGAACGTGTGCGTTCCAGCATTATGTATAATACGAGTATGTACCATCAATACGAGCAGTATCACTCGCGACGAGCATTCTTCTGTATGTTACGTACAATGTACTGATGCTCAAAATCTACTTCATTATCGAATTAATTGTTTTTTTAATAATGCGTCAAACATGTAAAATGAAGTTAGTTCTTTTTTAGATCTACCGCCCGACACGGTTGTCATTCTCATTTTTGACAGTATTCCAGGGACATTTGAGTGTCATGCCGAGACTGAGCATAAATGTTGTTGCTCTGTCTATACATATAGCGTCCTCTCATACATTTTATTTGTCCCATGGTACTTGTGTTGTGCTGTTGGCATTTCATGCTTAGCTAGTTGATACCCACTGGCGCACACATAACAAGCCTCGAGCCACACAGGCCGATTTATTATGATGCGCTAGGAACAATGCAGACGATACATGACGAGTGGACACTACTAATTTACTACAACTTAACTAACTATTGGAATGGTGTGGAACGTATCGAAAACTATTTACACAACTTAACTAATTTTTGCCATCGAACTGACCCAAGATATTGTGAAACAACACTTGGACAACTAACTCACGAAATGGAACTTCTAAATCACTACAACAACATCTTACTGGCCCCTCACC
Organism: Eupithecia dodoneata; assembly: GCA_947044415.1. Classification (NCBI taxonomy): domain Eukaryota; kingdom Metazoa; phylum Arthropoda; class Insecta; order Lepidoptera; family Geometridae; genus Eupithecia; species Eupithecia dodoneata. Next base: position 14,683,383 of record OX345656.1, on the reverse strand, counting down.
AACAGCTAGGCAATCGCAGGAAGAGAGGATTGATTGATCAACGGGGTCGGCTCCATTGCAAACAGCCTGTTCGGTGATCTTGACCAAGAATTCGCCGACAAATACCATCAAGGCATAAAGGCTATTCAGAAGAACGAGAACTACTTACTTGGACTGATGAAAAATCCAACTTCTATTGTGGAGCTGGAGAATAAGATGCTAAAGAAAACTGAAGAAAACATTCACCGACAGCTCAACATGGTCGACAACTTTGTGAACGAAACTAACTTCAATCTAGCTAAGGTTGAGTCTACTATGGAAATCCTCATGGCAACTAGCTACTTCAATTCAGCATCTCTGTCTACTTACCTTCTACTCAAAAACATGAGAGAAATGCAAGAATCGCTTTTTGATACACTCACAATACAAAGTGAGGTGCTATAGGTAAACTGCCTACAACTAGGTACATCTCTACACATGTCTTCACTTAGGTCCTTACAAACATACTCTTATAATAACACTTCTCATAATATAAACTTATTTCCTATAGGTACTTACATAACAAAAAAATAATGACCTGCATCTAAATTAGTATTAAATTATGTAACTATGTGTTTAACATACATAGGTACACTAGCATCCTCCTCCATTATTTTAATCATTTCCTATCTAAATATTCTCTTGTCGCTGTGAAAAATATCTGCTTTGTTGAACTCTTTGGAATAATTTTTCTGTAACCTATAGAATACTGTGTGGTTCGTAGATATTTGTGAGACAGCAATCAATTTAGAAGAACCAAAGTTATTTTATTTTTATTTACATGGAAAACTAACAGCTTGTAAATCTTAAGTGTGGCATAATAATAATCGTTTATTTTCAGATAACACAGATCCATAATCGGGTCAATTTATATCTAAGTCTTAGGTCTATGTTAGTTAGGTATAATAGAGGTAGGTGTAGTTATTTAGTTATTACAGCAGTGCAGTGTCTGTATAGTCGGCCATCAATCTTGTCCGCTATCATTTGCAGAATGTTGTTGGTGCTCCCACGGACTCTGCTCAGCAGTGAGGCTGACAGACGGGTTCGCCGCCTGCATGAGGAAAAAGGTTCCTCATGAAGGCGGCGAACCCGTCTGTGCGCGCCTCGACGAACATGCCGGACGCGCTGCAGAACCGTGGCAGCCCCAGCAACATCCTGAACGCATTGTTGTATTGTACGCGAAGAGCATTGACAGATTTTTTTGTGTATGTAAACCACAGGCTACTCGTGTAAAATGAGTTATTTTTACCTCTTCTGAACAACGAGCAAACCTGCGGACCAGCATATTCGCTCTCACCGTCAATGCTCTTCGCTCCCTTTCTATGTCTTCCTCATCTCTAAGATTTTCAGTCACTAGATGTTCCAAGTATCGGAACTTATCTACTCTTTTTAACACATTTCCATTTAATATAATTGGATGCACAGAATTTGGGCTTTTGCCGCTTGGCCTGAACAACATAAATTCACTTTTTTTACATTATACTGCAAGCCATGATTTGCAGCATAGGCTTCACAATAAGCTATAAGATTTCTAAGAGCCCCGATAGATGGTGCCAGCAGAACCATGTCATCAGCATAGCTAAGATTATTGACACTAACTCCGTCAATAGAGCATCCGACTGGCATGCTGCTGAGGCCATCTATCAGGTTGTCAACATACAAATTAAACAGCTTCGGGGAAGTTACCCCCCCCCCCCCCCCTGCCGTACACCACACTCCAGCCCATAGGCGTCAGAGTGAGTCCCAGCCCATTTGACAACGTTGGTTTGGTGTGCGTACCAATACTCAAAAACAGAACATAGCTCGGCAATGAAGTGCAACGGAGCTTCTTCCACAGTACGTCATAGCATACGGTCAAATGTCAAATGCACGTGACAAATAGAGGAAGCAAGCGTACACCGGCGTCTGTCTATCTACGTAGTACCTAACTGTTTGCTTGAGGCTAAGTATTGCACTCTCGGTGGACAGTCCGGGCCTGAACCCAACCTGACCATCGTGAAGCTGTAAGTGTTGGTCCAGGTGTTTATCCAGAAGCCGGTCCAAAACTTTAGCTATGATGGTCGCTAACGATATTGGCCTTTAGTTCTTTTTATCGGAAATATCTCCAGTTCTGTTTTTGACTATTGGTACGACAATGGTTTTCATACACTCTGGGAGGCAGGTACGCGTGACACAGAGAATAAAACATAGCTAGTGCCCCAGGTAGGTGTGCCGCAAGTGCTCGATGCCAAGACCATCATGTCCCGGTGACTTACTTGTGCTCATAGTTTTGATGACTTTTCTCACTTCACTGGCTGTAATTCGAATCAGGGGCAGTATCGGAACAATGACTAGTCCTGTCACCGGGCACCCGCTGCACACCTGAATTCCCTACAGGTGACCTCACACTAAAGTGTTCTCTGATTAAATCTGCCACTTGTTTAGGGTCAGAGACCGCATCAATACTAGCAGGTAGGCTGGATTTTGAGTCTAATATCCTTTTTATTACTAGCGATAATATCCATTTTGATTTGTTCTTGGTTAGTTTGACACCAGTTCAGTGTAGCTTTAAATAATTTCCGACTGTTACACATACATTGACCCATTACATTTATTTTGGACTTTGGTGAGGTCGGTTTAGCAAGAAAGATGAAAGCGAGTAGAGATAGCATTTTGGAGATTTTTTAGCGATATAAAAATGTTAAACATCCATCCTGGCACCCTTCGTTCGGAGTTTGGTACCCGGGGCGGCAGGCAGCCAAACCTGTTTACCATCGCACTTGACCGGAAAAGAAACTGAAGACATGTCACAATGTCTTCAGTTTCTTTCTATTGCAGTCGTGTCAACTGCACGCCGCCGACTGCAAATGAACTGCAAATTTGCGGTCGGATGCAGTTGAAAGAGAATATGAAACAATAACTGCATAATATTCAGTTTTTTTATTAATATTTTACTTTTGACTTAATCATTTTTCCAAAAAATACCTACACACTGACAGACCAGCAAAGATTTCTTACAAGTATATATATATAGTTGCTATGTACAAAGATCTCTGGTCCTTAATTAGTAAAAGCTATAATTAACACTTTAAATGTAGGAGCTTATAATAATGTATGTGTGTACTTATAAAATGGTTGAAATTAAATAACGGAAGACGGAAGCGGGGCGCGGGGCGCGTGGCGGTCGCTCCTCACTAGTACGTACACAGGCCTATCAGTGCACCGCACAGAGGGCACAGACTACATCTTCTCGTAGGTCTCTGTGTGTCCGCAGGCGCAGGCGCGCGAGTACAGGTCCGCGGCCGCGTCGTACGTCTCCGCGGCGAAATCGTGCGCGTGCGCGGCGCGCGGCGCGCGAAACAGGCTCGAGCGCACGTCCATGCGCAGCGCGCGCAGCCGGGCCGCCTCGCGCCGCGCGCCGCGCCCCGCGCGCTCCGCCTCACGCCGCGCCGCCTCCTCCCGCAGCTGCTCCGCGCCGCCCCACACCTCCTCCGCGCGCCGCTCCACCTGCGCGCGCAGGTACAGGCGCATGTCTCCGCGCGCGCTGTGCGGGTTGCGGCGGCGCACGCACGCCAGCGGCGGCGAGCGCGCGTCCAAGTCGCAGTCGCGCAGCAGGTACTCCGCCTTGGCCTCGGTGCGCGTCAGCAGGGAGTGCGCGCCCTCCGCGTCGCGGCACTCGTCGCACACGGCGAGCCCGAACGTGTCGAGCAGGTAGGAGAGCGCGATGGGACGCTGGCAGTCGAGACAGGGCGGCCGGTCGAGCGGGTCGAGGCGTGGCGCGGGCGGCGGCGCGGAGGGGGGCGGGGCGCGCTCCTCGCGCTCCGGCAGGAACCCTCCGCCCGTGTCCGCAGGCGGCGCGGCGCGGGCGGCAGCGGGCGCGGCGCGGGCAGCCCGCAGCGCGCGCGCTCGCTGTCGGTTGCGCTCAGCGCGCGCGCGCATGGCCGCCGAGGGCGACAGTGCTTCTCGTTCCTCCATTCTAACCTATAAAATAATAGACACCGATTGTTATTATATTCATTAAACCTTTCACATCACATCGAACGTTTTTCCCTGACAGCATGACATTTCAATTTTAAGCGCCAACTATTTGTTTTTCTTTATTGTAAATATTTTTTACTATTCAAGTAAGTTACCTTCCCTTAGTAAGCTTGCGATGCTATCATGAGACGGACACTGGTAGAATTGCGTCAATCCAGACGCAGAGCCATCTAGGAAGAAGTTGAAGTTGCAGTCTGATCGAACAATTAGTTTGGCATTACGAAAACAGAAGAAAACGAATATAATTATGTAGACAGGTACCTTACCTAGTAGACTAGGTCTAGGTACCTACCTACGATAGTTCTATGTAGGTAGGTATACATAATTATGTTCTCGTACAAGAATAGAAGTTAAAATAAATAAATAGTTTAAAAAAACTAAAAAACCACGCTTTTATAAATAAACCGAACTAAAAAGTAGAAAATATTTTTTTAATTAATTCAAATTATGGATAAGAGTGATAAATAAAAGAAATTATTTTAATGTAAAAAAGCGTAGGGTTGAATGGATACATGGATTTGCGTTCTCTTGCCAACAGCGCACACTTGCCTCATAACTAGATACTGATAGGAGTACCGACATTGAAGAAATATTTTCAGAAAGCACATTTACAATCCGCTACGCGAACGCCTACCGTGAGCACGTAATCGCAAACCACCTCTGTGATTTTTCACATTTCGCGCTCAATCTCCTCGGATCGGAATCTACCACTTAATTGTGTATAACTGCCCTGGGTGTAATGCTGATTACTCGGATAGAGTGAACTGTTCGAAGTGTCGTCAATATTACTTAGGTAATAAACAAGTGATAAAGTGCTGAACTGATCAAAAACTGTTGTGCAAGAAACCAGTCGCAGTGCTCTAAATCAACATCATTAGAAAAGAAAAAACAGTGTGTCAACAAGGCAGTGTAAAAACAATTCAAATGTGCTGAACTATAACAAAGTGTTTAACCTTTTTGATACGTTCGAAGTGTCGTCAATATTACTGCTTTTCGTTTGCTAACATCACCGAAGCTAACTACAGAAAGCTCGGTCCAGCGAGACAATCTATCCTCCTGTGTGGATCATGCAAAAACGCAACCCTAGCTACAGCTACATCTTCACCTTCACCTGCTGGGTTACATACTCCTGGTCACTCCACTACTACCTTGGATCAGGTATTAGCTGAACTGCGTCACGGAATAAGCAGCATCATCGGCCGGCTAGATTCGCAACTTTCTACCCTCATTAATGATGTGAAGGAACTAAAAGACAATCTAACAGGTATCGAAGATTCCATCAGCGACATCAAAAAAGACCTAAAACTACACGACAACGAGTAAGGCAACTCTAAACTCGTCCAACGATTTGCCGAGTTAGCTGCCAAGGATCAGTTTCTAAGGCTAAATAACATTGATCTTAAAGGCGTTCCTGAAAAGCAAAATGAAAACCTGTTCACTCTGGTCAATAAAATCGGAGAAGTCATAGGACAGCCAACGTCTAAAATCGACATCAGTTACATAACGCGAGGGTGGCCATTCTTTGGAGCTGATGAAATCAGGAAAATTATCTTTGCACCACTGTTGAAATATTAAGGCCCTGTGAGCTGGAGCAGAGTCTTGTTGAAATATCCATCTATGGTTACCTAAGTGCTGCTGACTCCAAGGAAGAAGCACATTTTCAAGAATGTCTCGACGGTAGTTTTCTTGGTTGATTTTGATACCCTTTTCTAAAAAACTAGGGGAGTTTTGCTAGTAGCGCGAATCGCACCCCAAACCATAACTGTTTCAGCGTTTTGGCGATGTGGAACAATTGCAGCAGCTCCAGGACGAGTGGAAGACCAGATCCTGTCGTTTTGGCGATTACGGGCTTGTTCTATCGAAAATAATTTTTTATTAGAGATTACGATATTTTCCGAATTTGACGCTGCGGAGCGTTGTTTAAGCAAACGACATCTCTCAAGCCGAACTTTTTTGTCTTTGTCCGTAAGCAATTGCGCTTTTCTGAGTTTATATGGTACCAATTGTAGATCATGTTTTACGATACGCTGTATGCTGGAGCGACTAATCCCCAAGTCTCGCGCCATTTTCCTCACGTCTGTGGATTACGGACTAATCTTTGTTTGATAATGTGTCGGTTCCTACAAGTTCTAACAGTCCTCTTGCATCCTCTTCCAGGACGGTCTCCGATGTAGCCGAGCTCGTTATAACGTTTAATTGCTGAAGAAACTAACTGACGACTAACACCGAGAATGTTTGCTATCTCACACTGCCTTTTTCCACGCTCATGCAATGAAATTATGGCTCCACGTTGCACTGACATAGCAAAACAAATATACGAACTATGAAAAACGAACTCTCCGCTCTCTAAAGGCTCACTGACAACTTTTTTCTTCTTCGCTTCAAAATCGAGAATTAATTAAACACACTATTGAAATTACTCACACGTGATACTTCAAAATAAAGGCTTGCAGATAACTTCTTTCCTTTTCGTTTCGAAATCGCTTGTTTCGCTGTTCAAATCGAACTAACTCTGGCGCGCGACACCGGGCTCTTATATATTCAGAGAGCTAGGCTCTAGGTCCTAGAGCCTAGCTCTCTGAATATATAAGAAACAAACTTTCTCGAATATCCTAGAGTCTAGGATATTCGAGAAAGTTTGACAATATTTTCTTTCTCACACCTTCTATCCGCCGTAACAATAGGTTCTGCAGCTGTAGCACACGTAGAAAGGCACGAAATTTAAAAACTTAAATTTTAAAATGTTTTCAGAAATAATTTGAATAACTAAAATTATGTCGCTTTAACTCCAAAATATAAGTTAGCTGCTGCTGTATAAATACACAAAATTTAATAACTTCAGTACCAAACGTAATTTAAGACTTTATAGAAGTTAGAATTTTAAAATTCGCGCCATTGCTACACATGCTACAATTGCTCGCAGCGCCTTTCTAAATGTTAACCAAATAATAGTTGTTCTGAATGAAGTTCAAATACTCGACAACAGATGGCGCCACTACACTACACTTAATTTTCCCTTATATCTTTAAAAACACGCCCTTTAGGTTAAAACGGGAACTTTCTTGTTCGAGGGGGGATAAAGGGCTATCACACTATAATAAGTGCCTTTATCGTGCCGGGACTCCTTTTTAAGTTTTATCGGCACGCACATTTTTTCAAATTAGTTTTATGAACCATCCCGAGTAGGGCGTGCAAAACCGGAAGGATATGAAAACCGGTTTTGAATTTCGGTTTTGAGGGCCCAAAACCGGAAACCGGTGCTAGCACCGGTTTTGGCAAAAAAGGTTTTTTATTTTTTGTATAGTAGATTTTGAAGAAGAAAACGATATTCTTAGAGACCCACAAAACCTACAAATACAACAAATTTTATGATGTACATACCTGTTTTTTATCAACCATTTATGCCAACTAAGTAGACCACATTAATTGATTAGTTAACATGAACTTAAAAATAATCTTTAATTGACTGAGATCAAATCAACAACAAGTAAGAACGAAGAATAATATTTTTTAAACATAAAGGGTGTCTCATAATGTTTTTCGTTTTTGATTTGAGTATTATGCGCCACCACAAACAACAGGGGTGGGGAGTGGTCTCAATCGCTTGATGGGCTTTTGCAGTTTAATAGTCATGGAACACATCGCGGGAGTGCAGCGCATATTTTGCATGCGAGCGTTTAATAAAAACCACTATTCTTACATTTCTTACACAACTGTTCGACGTCTCTACAGGACACATTTCAATTTAAACTTTTAGTGATTTCTGATGCAGTTCTATCGGATAACTGGCAGCCCTGGGTGGAGTTTTGTTTGTTAACATGACCATGTATGTAATAATTGATTTGTCGGAGAGTCAGACGATATTGTAATTCCTAAGACAATTTCTCACTGTCCTTCAGAATTTAAGTCATTCAATGAGGTTCACCGGTCTAATTTCTTGAACATTTACAATTTTATATGGGTTAAAATGTTAATCTGTGTAATCTTTGTGAATAATGCGACGAAGCGCGGATTCATTCAAATTAAACGAAGCTGCGCGTAATCATGGTGATTGTCATGGTTGTTCATAACACACTGGCGTACGTGGTCGACATTCATGCTCCTTCTCGAAGTCTTTAAGCACCAAATTGATTAATCCGGCATTGTATTCAAGTCTCTTTAAACTTGCTCACTTAATGCTTGATTAAATTTGCACTTGGCAATTTCTCAGTAGTCGTTAAACTGATATGTATCATGTAGAGACGTCATACAGAATGTACGAATCGATGTTTCTATAAAACGCTTGCACGCAAAATGCGCACTGCATTCCCGTTATTTCATGGCTAATAAACTATAAAAGTCCACTAAGCGATTGAACCTACTGCACGCACACCAGTTGTGGTTGGCGCATTATACTCAAATAAAAAACGAAAAACATTCTGGAACACCCCTTACAAAACATAGTTATCATCTTAACGTTATCGCTGTGCACGTGCACTCCCGGCAAGTGTATTTGGGCAACAACGCAGGCAGGCGGAACGCAGGAATCGCCTCGTGGGTGCGGGGGTCGCGGAAGAAAGAGTGTAGGTGGGCATATGTTGCAAACGGATATATTTGATAACTCAAAATTACATATTTCTTGAGTGCATTCGAAAAAGGTGGATTAAAATCAAGATTCAATTCATTAACGGGAAAACCGGTGTTAGCACCGGTTTTGTCTCTCAAAACCGGTTTTCAAAAAATCGAAAATTTAGTCAGGTTTTCCGGTTTTCAGCAAAACCGAAAACCGGTTTTGCACGCCCTAATCCCGAGCCATCAGTTCCACCGAGCAATTTAAAATGAATAGTCGTGTTATTGATGCTGCAGCTATCTTCCTATCGACTTACTGTTTAATGAAAATGGAAACAGGTACCAAAAACAAGACAAAAAATACTAGGGGAAAACCGCCACCATTCGTACAGCGGGAGCATTCGTGCATTCATAAAAACTCCGCGATTACAAACGTTTGCGCGTTCATACTTGAAGTGTGCCTTCCCTCTACCGCGGCTAGGTAACCGCGCGACGAGGCGGGGCAGTGCGGCCGACGGCTTACGTGCAACAACAAGATACGTGTTTTCGCTTCTCGTAAAAAAATTTTGGATTCACCTCTAACAGTGTTTAGTTCTAGTAAGATTTACTCAAATTGTAAAAGTAAGTTATTGTAAATGATGTACTGATGCCTTAATTTATGGTGTGCGTATTTATTTTAGTATTAAATTAAACTTTATTTTATTTTGAATAATTTTGTTCAATTTTTGGGTTTAGGGTACCTTCATAAAGTAGTAACTGGGGTAGATTCGTACTCTGCGAATGTACTGGATTGTGAGTGATATTTTATGCATGAGTGTTTATTTACCAATTTATAAATTTATTTATTTCAGAACCATGCTGCGGGATAAGAATAAGATTTGAAACGAATACATCCGACAGAGAACCAAAGTTATCGACATAGCTGTAAGAATTAGCAAGCTGATGAGGCAGTGGGCCGGCCATATCTCGTGAAGAGCTGACGGCCGCTGGGGCAAACGTGTTCTTGAGTTGAGACCACGACCAGATGGGATAACGACCTGCAAAAACTGCAAGTGTATATGAGAAACTTGTTTTAATGAATAAAAATGTTTTACCTATGTTTAAATAGCGCTTTTATTTACTGTGTACGAAGGCTCCCACTCATGTACGAATCTACCCCACGTGTGGGGTGCTTTCGTATGATTTCCATCTTTTGGGAAAACCGCCACTACTTGGTTAGATTGCATTATATCATTATGGATGTACCCTATTATTATAGCCAGATATGTAGGTGACTCAAAAACATACAATTTATTTTGAAATTGCAATTCGTTTTTTGTTTACAAGGCTTACATTAAAAAGTGTACGAATGATCCCCACCTTCCCGTAATATTTCCGAAAGAATATCAACGAAAGCTTCGTGACTCGCAAGCCAAACGCACTATCGTCCCCACCGAACGCACAGCGCACACCGAGGCGCCTTTAAGCATGCGCGCTTTACCGACGACGTCGCGTCGCATGGCTCAGCTCTGAGGCATGCTCGGCCGAGGCACCGTGCGCCCGCACAACCCCGAGGCACGTCCGCACCGAACGAGCATTTCGCTCACGAGAATGCCTCGCCCGAGCATGCGTCCGGTGGAGACGCGGCTAATTACTATCAGAATGTTAGGGGATTGCGAACAAAGACAGTTGACTGAGCAGTTGAGTTCAAGAGAAACATACAAATAAGTAATTATGATGTTGTTGTTTTGACCGAGACTGTAATTAATTATGATGTTGTTGTTTTGATCGAGACTGCATTTTGGCATTAGAACTGAGGAACTTTTTAGCGATGTGTATACGGTTTAGCGGCGGACCGAGACTGCGGAGTGACCGGGCAGACGCGAGGGGGCGGGGTCTTGAGCGCTGTGAAACGGGTTCTGGCTGCGCGCGCGCGCCCTGAGTGGCACTCCACGGCGGAGGATATTTGGATAACAATAGGTACGTTTTAATAATAGTAAACTTATGCCTGCCTTGAACCTACATCTAGGCTGTATATATTTATGCGCGCAGAACAGTGGTTTAACGTTCTCTTCTCAACTTACTAACTTCGCAGAAAGTGTTCAATCTGTTTCGACTCAAAATCCGGATGATAAGATACTTTTACTTGGTGATTTCAACCTAAGTGGTATAAGCTGGAGCTCTTCCTCAAACTGTACTTATCTTTTACCTACGCATAGTACTGCTAATTCTGATCATACCATCGACTACATACCCTAGACACCTAATACAGGGCGAACGATTTAAGACACCACATAAGATAAAGAGATCTTTTAAAAATCCACGCCCACTAACGTTCGATCAGTAACGACCAGACCAGTGACCCGTGACAATCTCTGCGCTCGCTTACTCAATGGCTCCTGACGGAGCTCAACTTAATTTGGTTGACCGGTTGAGGTCAACTGTCGAGGTCAACTGTGCATCTCTTTCTTTCATAACCAATTCTGTATTTGGTTTCCTTTTTTCTCTGAGAAGGCGGGGTAAATAGTGCTGTGCCGTAGGCGACATTAAGATGTCGATGGCCGTAGGAAAGATTATGATGAATTATGTAAAAGTCGATTAAAATAATATTTAACGTTACATTGCTACATGGTATTATCTAAAATATAAGGTACCTAAATGTTAACTCTAATATTTATTTATTTTTCTTATAATATTATTCTATTCTACTATAGTATAAAGCTAGATTACCATTGATACTTATTTTTTTTATTATTATATATTATAATTACATTATATTATACATACTATATAAAGCTAGATTACCACTGACTGACTGATTTTCGCCTTGATGGTGGATGGGAAGGTATGTTTTTTTCAGAATCGTATAGGAGAGGTAAAAGTCTCCTAGGGAAAATTCCGACTTTTTGACATTTGCCCCCCCAAGACCGCCCCCAGTGGGGGGGGCTCCTACATGGAGCCATATTGCTTAATTTTTTTATGGGGGTTGTATAGAGGGGGACAAGTGATTTTGAATGCATAGAAAATGTTGCCCCCCCTGCCCCCCCAGGACCCCCCTTTTGAGTGTGCTACCAGATACCGTCGCGGGTATCGTTTTTCTACTAACTTCAAGATGCGACCGCGGGGAAGTCGGGGGGTCGTCGGGGTGTCGTCAGGGGGTCGTCGGGGGGTCGTCGGGGGGTCACAGCACGGCTCACTTCACTCGCCATGCTGTGACCCCCCCGACGACCCCCAAGACCCCCTTACCTAGAACTCGGAGGAGCATTGCGGTGAGCGAAGCGAGCCTTGCCGCCACCCCCCCAATGACCCCCTGAGACCCCCCCTCCTACATAGAGCCATATTGCTGAATTTTTTTATGGTTACTAGATGACTGATCAACTTAATACAACACAACACATGAGTTACATAGATAGTTATTTTTTATTATACATACATAGAAAATACCCAAAACACCCGAAACAAATAGGTACTTTCAGATCGTAGAAATATTTGACCCCAGGCGGGAATCGAACCCACAACCTCCTGCGTCGCAGGCAGCCCTCGCCCGCCGCGCCACATCGGTCGTCAAATCGTCAAAGTAAATATACCTTGTTGCAAGTATCGATTGCTTTCATAGTACTTACCCCATCACTAATAATGGTCATGATTTGTCGTAACCTTGAACGGACCAATGAGCACTCACTTCCCCGCGCCCGCTCACCTCAGTTGGTTGACAGACTTGTTTGCACAGTGAATAAATAGGTATTAGGCGTCTATTATACGTTGTCGATGGATCATACAGAGCTTATTGATATGTTAACTGTTAATAACTTAGGGCAGTACAATCATATATTAAACTAACTAGATGATTATTCAGCTTTGTGTAAGGAACTGGATATATATAGCTGGAACACGGCTCTTTCTGATGGTTCAGTGGATGATGCGGTTCTATTTTTTAACACAGTGGTATCAGAGCTACGGGATAAGTACATTCCACAAACGTCCGGAGCAAGGGCTATCCTCCATGTATATATCCTCGTACTCTCCGGCTTTCTTACACATTTTAAATGATAAAAAGAAATACCATAGGTGTTATGGACTTACTTGGTAAATCAGGACTGAAGATTGTGGGTAGCTGCCATCAGCATCTTTATCAAAGTACCCACATATATTTCATTATTTATTGAGTGAGTGCACTCACACATAGGGTAGGTATTTAATACACCACATACCTTCCCCCATAGTCACTTTATAATTATTTAATTAACTTTCTAATGTTCCTTATTTAATATCCTACTATTTACAAAACACTTGTTGAGTTTAGCTACTGTCCTTGCAACATGTCGCCTGCGCATGTTACTATGGCTTGACTTGGTATGCCTAGCACATCACGGGTTTCATTGCAAGGGCCTGGGATTACATCCGAATCCCGTCTCCGAAGCTGGTTGATATGCCTGGTGACTATCGGTCCCTCTTCCATCTTCACTAAGAATCGAACTGGACCTTTGATTCTGACAATTTCTCCTTTAACCCACTTTTCTCCTCTTACATAGTTGCGCAGCCACACCTTATCCTTCAGTCTGAAGGTTCTCACCGGTACATCCCTGTTGCTTTCAAGTTGTCTCTCAGAAATTGGCTTCGTTGATAATGGGTGCAATATATCAAACCGTGTTCTAAATCGACGTTTATTAAGCATTTCTGACGGTGTCTTCCCAGTGACTGAACTTGGTGCTGATCTCAACCCGAAGAGAAGGCGTGGTAGTATAATATCCATGTCTGTCCCTACCAAACTTTTCAATTTATTCTTGACGGTCTGCACGAACCTCTCAGCTTGGCCATTCGACGATGGACTATACGGCGGCGTTAATATATGCCTAATGCCATTAGACTTCATAAAGTTCATGAATTCTTGTGATGTGAATGCTGTACCATTATCTGACACAAGAACTTCTGGTAGTCCTTGCTCTGCAAAAATTTCTCTCAATGCTTTTATTGCACACTCACTTGATGTTGTTCGTACTATTTTTACTGCCGGCCACTTTGAATAAGGATCAACCACAATCAGGTACATTTTTCGGTCTACAGGACCTGCAAAATCTATGTGTAAGCGCTGCCATGGGTTGGACGGTGTGATCCATGAGTGAGCAGTACTCGCTGGCATGTTCCTGTTTACTTGACAGCTATCACAGTTCGCTACTAGGGCTTCTATTTCATGGTCTAGTCCTGGCCACCAAAAGTAACTCCGCGCGATTGATTTGGAAATGACTATTCCATCATGTGTCTCGTGCAGAGCCTGCAGCATGTGTTCTCGCATTGGTGGCGGTATAATCACTCGAGTACCCCATATTATGCAGTCATTGCTGATGGAAAGCTCTTTTCTTTTCATCCAATACTGTTTCAAGTTAGCATCCTGTACATTATCCGGCCAACCATGTAATATCCAGAATTTCACCTTTGTTAGAACATCATCTCGTCCGGTTTCTTCTGCAATATCTTTCGCTGTATATTGAACCGCGCTCGGTGTCTCTGACAGCAATAAAATATCATCAAAGTCCTCAGTGTTGGGCTTCCATTCTTCAGTCTCAATTGGCCATCTACTGAGTGCGTCAGCATTTCCAATGCTTGTACCACTTTTATATTTTAATTCATAGTCATGTGAATTCAGCTTCAAAGCCCATCGCATCATTCTTGGAGATAGTACTTTTGGTATAGCTTTATTATGGCTTAATATACCGAGAAGCGGTTTATGATCAGTGTATATTAAGACATGCCTTCCATAAACATACTGATTAAATTTATCCAGACCAAACATGATCGCAGCCGCTTCCTTATCTATTTGTGCATAGTTACGCTCTGCTTTACTTAATGTTCTAGATCCCATTGCAATAGCTTTTTCTGTTCCATCGTCCATTATATGAGACAGCACTGCTCCCACCCCGTATTCCGAAGCATCGCAAGTTAATGTTACTCGCTTATTATTGTCGAAATGTATCAGGGTGTCCTCACATGATAGTACAGCTTTGGCCTTCTGGAATGTTTCTTCTTCCTTCTTTCCCCACACCCATACTGCATCTTTATCTAGCAATCTATGTAGTGGTTCCAACATTGAAGCTTTGTCTTTTATGAATCTATCATAAAAGTTCAACAAACCCAAGAACGCTTGAAGTTCTTTTATATTCGTCGGACTCTTAGCATTCTCTATTAATTTAATTTTCTGCTCACTTGGGTGAATGCCGTTCTTGTTTACCACATAACCAAGAAATTCCACCTTATCCGTAGCTATTTCACATTTATTCCGGTTGAGTCGGAGTCCAACATTTTTCAAACAAACTAAAACTTTTTCTAGTCTCTCTTTGTGTTGTTCTTCATTTCCACTTATGAGTATGTCATCCAACAGTACTGTTACTCCTTTGATACCGGCCAATGTAGTCGACATTACCCGTTGAAATATACCCGGGCATGCCTTTAATCCATAGGGCAATCTTCTCATTTTATACAATCCTTTTATTGTATTCATTGTTAGGAGCATTCCTGTTTCGTCTGATACTCTAAGTTGCGTGTATGCCTCTTTCAAATCTAGCTTGGTGAAGATGACTCCACCTGCGACCTCAGACAGACTCTCATTGATGGTTGGTTGTGGATATGTATCAGTTTCAGTAGCAGAGTTTACTGTCATTCGATAGTCTCCACACAGTCGTATACTTCCATTTTTCTTCACCACTGGCACCACAGGTGTGGCCCAGTTAGAGTATGCTACTGGCTCCATTACTCCAGCACTGACTAACCTGTCAATTTCATCACAGACCCTGTCTCTAATAGCAAAAGGTACTGGTCGATTTCTCATAAATTTCGGCTGTACATCCTTTTTGCAACTTATCACTACTTCTGGTCCTTTGTACTCTCCAAGTCCTTCAAAAACTTCTTCATATTTCTTTAGCATTTCAGTCAAAGATTCATTCATAGTTGTTTCTACAAGATTAACTCTATCTATACCTTCAACTGTGATCCCAAGCGGCTTAAACCAGTTCCTTCCTAGGAGGTTGCCTCGCCCTTGCCCAATCAGTATTTGCAGGTAACCTTTGAAGTTTTTATATTCAATAAAAACTTTGGTCCTGCCATGCACCTGCACCTTAGCATCAGTCCAGGTATGCAGATTTAGATTGCACTTTTCTAATTCCAGACCATTGGGCCAAATCTTTTCTGCATGTTCCCGGGACATGATAGTATAAGAGCAGCCAGAATCTACCTCAAACTTTACTGATTTCTTGTTCAGTTGAACTTCTGTCCATATTGCAGGTTCCCGGTTTATTCCACCGACACAAAATAAACCATTCAAACATTCTTTATCCTGAATCTCTTTGACTTCACCAGTTTCCTTATTTTTCTTGCACATTTTTGCTATGTGGCCTATTTTACTGCATGCATTGCATTTTGCATAAGCAAACTTACAATTGTGATACATGTGGCTCCCTCCGCACCTGTAGCAGTATAATTTTTTTCTCTTATCTTCTTTCACTGAGTTCACCTCCATAGGCTCCCCCTCATTGTGTCCGGTACCACTTTCTGAACTGCAGCTGGGTCCTCCAGCATCTGGTGCAGACAGTATTTTGATATCTTCTGTACATTTTTCTGCTTGCAATGCCCTTTGGACTGCCGTTTCGTACGTGAGGTTCGCCGTCTTCAGTAAACTTTCTTGTATTTTGGCATCTTTCACCCCGCATACAATCCTGTCTCGCAGCGTCCTTTCCAAATCAACAAAATTGCAAAATCTACACATTTTTCTAAGAGCCGCAATGTAATCTTGCATCGATTCATTTTTACCCTGCTTCCGTGTGTGAAATTTGAATGATTCAACAATTTCATTAGGCCGCGGACTAAAATGATCATTTAGTTTTGTTTCTATTTCAACTAAAGAAGCCTCACTAACAGATTTTGGAAACACTAATGTTTTTACTAAACTGTACAAATCACTGCCACATGATGCGAAAAAGATG
Source organism: Eupithecia dodoneata (assembly GCA_947044415.1). Taxonomy (NCBI): domain Eukaryota; kingdom Metazoa; phylum Arthropoda; class Insecta; order Lepidoptera; family Geometridae; genus Eupithecia; species Eupithecia dodoneata. Next base: position 14,666,848 of record OX345656.1, on the reverse strand, counting down.
GCTTTTTTGCTGACATTGTCAGTCACCCCCTGTGCTACTAAAAAGAATCCAAATCTTTCTTTATAAGATTCCCAGTCCGCATTTTTGAGGTCAAATGTTTCGAATCTCCTATCAGCCATTGTCCAACACACAATCCACTACTTTTCACAGGTTTTTTTACAATATTTCGCGTATTTTCCGTCGTCGCCAATGTTATGGACTTACTTGGTAAATCAGGACTGAAGATTGTGGGTAGCTGCCATCAGCATCTTTATCAAAGTACCCACATATATTTCATTATTTATTGAGTGAGTGCACTCACACATAGGGTAGGTATTTAATACACCACAATAGGAAAATTAAGATCTATGATAACAAGGCCGATAAGAACTCTTTTAAGGTACTAAGAGCCGGAGCGAAAAGAGTTGAACATGAGTGTTATTTAAATTACATAGCGATAGTTGAAAATTCTATTAAATCCAAAAGCATATTGTCCTTACATTAAATCTAATAAGCACTTTTTGTTGGCCAGTTTGTCAACTTTCATTTACTTAATGTTTGTTGGCCTTCAGCCGTTCCGTTCCTACTCTAGTTTGAAATAACATGAACCTCTTGCAACTAGCTGACCCCCTAGTACCACAACATGTTTGTACACCTAAGCGGCAGAATCTAGCGATCTAAAATAAGTCTTATGTATCTGACTATCCATTACCTTGATTCACAAACAATAAATGAATTATGAACAACCCGCAGGTAGGTATGTAGGTACTCAATTATAAAGTCCTAAGCAGGGATGAGTAAGACTTTAGTTTAGGAACTTGTAGAAGCTCATGTTTTACTCGCCCCTGGTCCTAAGGTTAAACCCTTCTAAATAAAAGATACCTAATTAGTAGTTCATACAAGCACTTTGAATGAGCATCCTACCTAAGATTAATTCTCCAACATTATGTAAAATAGTTTTAGGTGTCAGTGCCCCTATCTTTATTTGTCTTGTTTCTCTGCTGACGGCCACAGGTCCCATCTTACCTAAACTAAAGTGTGGGTTCAGGCTCAGTGTAACTTATTGTTAAATGAGTGCAGGCAGACTACCCTTGACTTGATCTGAGATTTATAAATTATAAGCTACTTATCGATATACAATTTGTAATGTGCAACATATTTCTAAAGGGAACGGGAAGGTATAATATAAAAGAATAAAACACTAGGTACCTACTTGTAGTCACACGTCGCGGTCGCGGGCATAGAGATTAAATAAATACATATACTTAGGATACCTTACCTTAGGGCGCTCAGCAGGTAAGGTCCAACGTCTTCAAGCCTGCAGCGTACCTAACCTACTGCTAAATCAACACAAGGAAAAACTTGCATAGTACAGTATAGGGTACAGTACCTACCTATCGCTCGTTAAAATTCAACAATCGATCAACATTAACTAAACAAAACAAATAAACAAACATGAAGTCAAGTCATGACATGACATATGATGACATAATCATCAATGGTCTTCAACAGTTCGTCTTTCGAGCGAAATGCGGTTAGAATCGAACTTAGGTTCTTTCTTCTGGCTTCAACGTCGAGCGAGACGTCACTCGAGTCTTAGTCACAGCATTGAGAGTCCTGCAGGCCCCTCAATTGCTGTTCAGTAGCCGATTGGCTGCGATGGTCTTCTTGCGTTTAGACATCATCGTGGAGTTCCAGCAGTTACCGGGGAAGTGGTCGCCAGGAAGGTCTTGTATCTGGCGGCCTCGCGTGTAGGGGAGCTAGTCCGTTGAGGTGAGCGTGGCGGGAATTGTCCGCACGGTCTAACATCCTGCGCGCTAGCTCCACCACGAACTCTTCTATCGAGGATGTTTGCAGGTCACGTGCGATAACCGTGTTCCGTACATATCGGCCCGCGCCTGTACAGACTCTGAGAGCGATATTCTGCTGCGCAAGCGCTGCCATCTGCGTAGAGCGCTAATATCACATCATCTTCTCCAGGTAGAAGTTGGTAGAGTGCGTATAGTACTGGAGACAAGCAAGGGGTACACCAGCTATGATTTTTCGAGGTTGTGATTTGGTTTCTTCAACTGCGACGTAGAAACTTCTTCCATGAAGGAATGATGCAACTACCCGGATGATGGCCGCTGGCGTTGAGGAGGCGATCAACTTGAGAATAAGACCAGGGTGCCACACTCGGTCGAATGCTCTTTCCACATCTAGAAAGATCCCAACTGTGAAGTGGTTGCTGTTCAGTTGGTGGGCGAGGTGATGCAGAATCCGTGTGAGTTGTAGAGTGCTGACTGCGAAAACCAAACTGCTCTGGTCTTGGTTCTATGTGAGATCCTAACCGACGGAGTAGAATGCGCTCGGGGAGCTTGGCTGTCGTTGCCAGCAGCGTAATTGGTCTGTAGCTGGCAGGATATCGGCGATCTTTTCCTGGCTTTGGGAGGACGATAACTCTTCCCACCTTCCAGACGTCGGGGATGTGGCCGGTACGCAGGATGGCGTTAAAGAGCATGGTAAGGGTGGCCACGCCTCTGCGTGGTAGGTGGTGGAGTGCGGTTTTGGAAGGCCATCGTCTCCTGAAGCTTTTCGTTTGGGTAGCCTGAGTATCGTCCTTCGTACTTCAGCTGGGGAGATGAACTCGCCTCCGCTGAGTGTCGGGGTTGGCTGTGCAAGGAAGTCTCTTACTGTGGTCTCGATGGTGCCATAGTGAGCTAGGAGTTCTTCAGTGGCGTTTGCTGGTATCGAGTGTGGTGAAAATTGCGCCTCCAAGTGATTTGCCACTCATCACCTCCATCGTATCTGAGCACGACGGTCTGGGTGATGAGTGTTGAGGGAAAGGCACCGGTGAGTCGCGGCCTTCGGATATGAGCTCTTGCTGGGCCCAGGTTCGTTCCCAGCTGCTTTGTTCAGCGAGCTGGGAGGGTCGTCTTGGAGCTTCCCGTCCGCTCCATAGAAACGTACGTATACGTTTCCCAGACAGTACGCCAACCTGCGGCCTTTCTCCATGATGGTAGGGATTAAGGATTCAGGGATCCCTATCGTCACAAAGAGTATGTTGTCTGCCTGCCTTTGGTGGTATACGGTCCACTGGTGAACAAGCGCCCACTTGTTCTGTTTCCCCAGTAGGATGCTAGTGTCCTCCAAGGAGGTCATGCATTCGGGAAAGAAGATTGCTGCACGAACCTTCCTTGTCAGCTCATGCTGCTTTACCACCGCAAGGTTTGGGCAAGCAGAGCTCGGCAGTTGTTTGATGGTGGCGATCAGCCATTCCACCGTGGGCTCATCCTCACACCACAGCTTTAGGGCCCCGTCGCTGAAGATGGGTTTACCCTGGAAGCGCGGCGTGAACAAGATGTCCGGGTTCTTGGCCTCGTCCATCATCCGACTGCCGAGGTACGTCTTCAGTGCGGTGGCTTGCTCTTCTACCAGTAGCTGATTGTCTGTCTTCACCACCGCTACGCTAAGGTTGCTTTGCGCGATTTCAGCATAGCTGGTAGTGGGGACGCGACGTGAGTAGTCGAGCTTTGGCTTCTTGTGCTCTCCTCTCGGCGACACAGTATCGTCCAGTCCCTTCCGCTTGCCTGGCTCCACTTGGATCGAGGCCGGGGCCATGATCGGAGTCGCGGCAGGGGCCTGAGCTGATCGGGAGATCGCTTTGGCTGCTCGGTCCTGACGATTGAAGCGCTTGCTATGCTTCGTCGTTTTCTCCTTGCCTCGGCCTGACTCAGACCCGGCAGCCACCTCGAGCGAGCTCGTAGGTTTCGCCAGCGGGGCTTGCGGCTTGGATTTAGACGCATGCTTAGCATTTTGTCGATGCTTATAGTAGAAGCTAGGACCGTCTGCGTTCGCAACAGTGGCTCCGGTGCTCGAAGCCGCCTGTTGTTCCTGCTTCAGTCGTTGCTTCCGCAGTTTACGTCGGGCGTTCTTGCCTAGGGGAGCATTAGCTCTCTCCGAGGTTCGAACTTCGGTAGTAAGGGCTCCTGCCAATGCTACTGGCATTTCCCCTTTCCCTGCCGCTCTGTCTAATTTGTTGGCTTTTGATCTGACGATCGACCAGCCAGCAGTAGAATCCTTGGCAACCTTGACGGCCGCGTAGGCTTCCACCGCCTCCTCTGCTGAGGGCCCAAAGTGGTCATTTTTTGGAGTCTGCATCTTAAAGTTTTATTATTTGATTCATCTTTCCGGGCCCCACCCACCACGGAGTCCAACCAGGGGGATGTATGTTGTTCACATTATACACCAGGGTTGCCGGTCCGATATAGAACGGGTGATCGCGTTGCCTACGAGCCTCAACGGCACCACTATACTCGGTGTTGACCACCATCACCGAGCTAAGGCGTGCACCGCCGGCTGCAGACCCCATCGACCCCCCCTCTCACCAGCGGTAGCTGAAGGCCGACCGCCATGCTGATTTGTCTTGGTTGGTTAGACCATGACCGCCCGTTTTCGGAGGAAATACACGCCAAAGAGGAGTGTTGCGGAAGAGACATCTGTCCGCTCAGCCACCAGGACAGTTGCATCCCCCCTATCGGGCCCCCTACGCACAGCATCAAAAGCGTAGGTGGTCCTCCCACCACCTGCCATCACTCTTTTTGGGGATAACAGGCCCACGGAGCTGGACTACCTTGCTCCGTAGCGGATTCTTGGTTAGGGATGGGATGGGAGGAAGAGAGGGAAGGGTGGGAGATGGTAGCGTGTCATTACTATCCAGCATCTGCTCATCGCCTGATGGTGGACCCGCCGGGACATGATCACTTTATACCAGGCAGTGTTCGTCTGGTGGTTTTAGTTACATCTATTTCTGAGGGAATTAGACCAATAACAGGGGACAACCATGAGAAGGATTCCCCACCAGGCTTGCCTTGGGGATCGGCGACTGTTGCGCTACTCTCCCCTAAGACCGTTTGCGCCTTACATTTCTTGAAGAGCTATGTAAGGCAGGTCTGTATCTATACTAAACAAGCAGGTTATTCTAGGTGACTAGGAAAGCAAGCAAGCTAGGCGGTGCAACTATTAAAGCATGGATACAGCCCCCCCCCCCCCTACTGTTGCTTTTGCAGAACTGATACGAAACATAATAGAACGCCCAAAACACGAGTAATATCGGCGGTTCTCACGTGCCGCTCGCATCATGTACCTTGTATATAAGTATCATTTAATAAAGCAGTTCACGTTAAGACACGGACTCGGGTGGTCTTATTTTACTCCCATCCTTATTTATCATTATCATTTTTTTGAATACGCATCGCAGGTATGGAATCCCCAGTACAATAAATATGTAGGGTAGACCGAGGCGATTCGGATCACAGGGCGAATCGGATCAAAGTGAGAAAAAAATTAAAATTAAAAATACCGCGCAACACTGAACGCAGACACAGCGACACATCACTGCTTCCTCTCTCCCCGCGTCGGTTGCCATTCGTTGAATTTCGATACCGCTCGTACTTCATTGCTGACGATGCTCGCGAGCCAATCACTTATGGACACTACGGCAGTTTTCACTCCAATTGTAAGGTACGTAATAACGATAACTTGTATTTTTGGTTAAAAAAATTGTGGAATTGCCAATGTTTTTGTGTAATGTTATTCAGTATGGATCTAATTTCAATAAACCTTATGTTTATTCTGTAATTTATTAATGGTATTCGGACTAAAGTAATTTTGTGAATCCATATGGGGCGAATGGGATCAGGTCATTCAGGGCGAATCGGATCAGTTTTTAAATTACTTTTTACTCATTTATAATTAATGTTTTATTTTTTTAGATGGTTCGGACATCTAAGAAAAAAAACTGTACAAAGTCAGTGGTCTCAAGAAGATATGAAAAAGGCTTCAGAAAAAGTCCTGACAACAGTTTTTGTTGAAATTGAGCACCAAGACTGTGATGGTGTTACATCTGACACCATTAAAGATGTTATTCCCTCTCCGTTAAAGAGCCCCACCATCTCAAAGAAACTTCGTAAACTGACACAGCCAATTTTACATATCCACAAAAACAATCTCCTTATGACGCAAAGAAAAAAACAAAACACTGAGAAGAAAAAATCTAAAGTTTAGTAAGAAAAAGGGAAAGAAAAGGAGAATATCAACATTAAAAAGAAGAATAAAGCTACACCTGGAATAAAAGTTAAGAATTCGGTTGGGTCAGGAGGCTTTGCATTTTTTTCTCAGAAAAATTTTGTTTACCCGCCAAGAGAGGACTGGATCCAGTGCAGTGCCTGTGAAGAATGGTGTCACGAAAACTTCGCTGACAGAAATGGTGCGAAAGAACCGTACACTTGTGATTTATGTGCCGATAACTGATTAAAGTGATGACTTATATTATTATTAGTTTTAAGTATGAATATAAACACATTTCTGTGAGAATTTTATATATTAAAGACCAATTAATGTTAGATCCGATTCGCCCCAAATTTTGGGGCGAATCGGATATTTCTCATAGTTTCGTTTTTTTTTTTTAATTAAAATTAAAATGTTACTTTTAAAGAATGTTAAATATAAAAAAAAATAATAAAAAAAAAACATTTATTTCGGACAACGACAAATCATAATTAAAATTAAATTTAGGTCCATATCATGTTAGTAGCAAACATTAGGCCTACTTAATACATGTTAATACTATGTTAGTTATTAACAATTAATGTAAATTATTACAAACAGTGCAATCAAATAATGATGAAAGTGATTATTTCATCATTACTTGGTTGCAGTGCTTGAGGAACGGGCTATCCCATTTATTGGATAATGCATTCAGAATGACGTTGGTACTACCGTGCAGCCTGAACAGCAACGAGGCGATTTTCTTCCGCATGCATGCATGAAAGCCGTCCGTGCGCGCCTCCGCGAACATGCCGGACGCGCTGCAGAACCTCGGGAGCCCTAGTATCATACTGAATGCATTATTATACTGGACGCGAAGGGTGTTGATCGCTTTTTGAGTATATGTGGTCCATAGGCTACTCGTGTAGAACGTCTGACAGTAAGAGTTAAACAGCGTGACTTTTGCCTCTTTAGAACATCGATAAAACCTACGAACCAACATATTGGCCCTTACGGTCAACGCCCTTCGCTCCCTCTCTACGTCAGGTTCATCTCTAAGATTGTCACTTATAATGTAACCTAAGTATTTGAACTGGGTAACTATTTTCAGCTCAGATCCATTCAACATAATGGGTGGTACCTCGTTCATGTGTTTTCCCTTTGGGGAGAATACCATGAACTCACTTTTTTTAACGTTATATTGTAGACCATGACTCTTAGCATAATTTTCACATATTACCAACAGTTTCTCAAGTGGACTGACAGATGGTGCCAGCAGCACCATATCGTCGGCATAACTGATATTATTTACACTTATTCCATCAATAGAGCATCCCACTGGCTGCCTGCTGAGACCATCTATCAGGGAATTTACATAGAGGTTAAAAAGGTGTGGCGAAGAGACCCCCCCCTGTCTTACGCCACATTCCATCCCATATGCATCAGACAGCACCCCTGCCCATTTTACCTGATTAGTTTGGTTGTTGTACCAATACTCAAAAACAGAACAAACATCTTTAGGCAAACTAGTCTCGCGTAGCTTTCGCCACAGCATATCGTAACACACGGTGTCAAAAGCACGCGAGAGGTCTAGAAAACAAGCATAGACCGGTGTAAATATGTTAAATGGCAATAAGAATAAATACTGATTCAAGCCAAATTAAAAAATACTGTGTATCTTTGAAAAAAAATAGTTTTTTTTACTTCAATTTATTTATTTATTTTAGAAACAAAATCCACAGCCTATAAAACTAATATTAACATACTTAATTACTAAACTTAAGGCCAATAAAGGATTTACTTTGTATAAAATTAAAAATGACTATCACTATAAATCAAATTAATAAACGCTAAAACAATTTGAATGACATATATGTATAAGAAAAAAAAAGAATATAAACTAAATTTAAAACAAAAAGAAACATGGAAATTAAAACTAAAATACGAATTACAAATCTCATTATTCAAGTGTCTCAACTATGTACCTAAACTATTACAGCCATACTGTTAACTATAAACACTATAAATTAGGTCATTGGGAATAACTAAAAACATTACAATTACACTTAATGATAATAAAACCTGCAAAAAACTGTGTACTATAAATCATATATGTTTATAATGTGTATTATATATTTATGTCTATGCAATACAAATATACTAATATAAAAACATGCGTCGACCTATAATGATCCACGCCACACTATTAATCCACCAACTTCGTACGCGCGTTTGACTCTACCCCGCCAACCGTACCCTGTTCTAGATTATTTAAAACTAGTAGAACATCACGTTTGAACCCCGGCTTACCAATGTTGAAGATGTCTATATCATTAAATATTTTGTTATAGCTATTATGCAGACGACTAATAAGAGAATGTTGAGCATAGTTAGAAGTAGTATTGGACACAGCGAAAAGTTTAGTTTTGGTATGTCTTGTTCGCTTTTTGGGCACGTTTAAACATAAAACTTTTGAGAGCAATTCGGAACAATCTATAAAGCCATTGCATATGCCATGGAGGAAAGACATGTCCGCCAACTTACGTCGATTTTCGAGACTTGTTATATTATGGAATTTGCACGAATCTCGATAGTCAACAGATCCATAACCACGGAAACATCTATAATTGAGGTGTTTTATGAATTTCCGTTGAATGCCTTCTAAGCTTTGCGTGTACCTATATGAGATATTGTGGATTCCATACTGAGCTACAATATTCCAGGATGCTTCGAACATAACAGTAGTACAGAATTTTTACGCAGCTAATATCTGAAAAAGGGCGACTGACTAAAGTAAAGTAAAAGTAAAGTAAAAAATCATTTATTTCTTTAGGCTTACAAAATAAGCACTTAGACAAGTCATATTTATACATTAAATTATTATCAAAAATAAAATATTTTACTGAAGACTCTCAGTATGAAGCCTAAGCTTTTATAAGCCTTACAAACTACCGAGTCCACATGTTCAGAGAACGAAAGCTTTGCATCTACTACCACTCCAAGGTCTCTAATATAATCAAGTTTACCTATTTTGATACCATTTATTAGATAATCAAAATTGTAATGGCAGCTTTTTCCTTGTAAACGAGACATAGGAGCATTTACAAACATTGATAGCTAGACGATTCCTACTATAGTAGTTGCCAGCCTGTCAAGATCGGATTATAAATTCAAGCAATCTGCGTGATTCTGTACTTTCATAAAAATTTTAGTGTCATCTGCGTACATCAGGAACCGTGCGTGCTGTAAACAAGAGCCGATGTCATACAGGTAGGAAGAGTATAGAAGAGGAGCAAGGATGGATCCTTGGGGCACCCCAGAAGGGATGGAAACAAAGTCTGAGCAGAAGCCACCTACAACCACCGCTTGAGAGCGGTTTCGTAGATTAAAAAAAAAAAAATGATACAAAAAAAATTTGACAAAGTCAAATTGATCCGATTCGCCTCGGTCTACCCTATCTCTGCTTGAGAAACCTCAGCGGAAATTTCTTAAATTTATTAATTACAAGCATAAGATCATCAAACCTGACTATATAGATATCTGCAAACATCATCATTTATTACCGCTTGAGTTGAGAAGAGAAGCTGCGGACCTGTCACTATTGCTCAACATTGTCCTGAACTTAGTCGACTCACCCGCGCTCTTATCCGGTATAGGACTAACCGTCCCGTCCAGTAGAGCTTCTCGCCGAAGCTACCTCAAACTAAGTAGGTATTCCCAACTGCGCCACAAACTACCGGAAAACCTCCTATTTACCGCGGACCATGCAAACATTTAATACGCATTATTCCAAAAAAAGAAGTTGATAAATATAACTTCTTTTAATTTTTTTTTTTAATTTTTATTTATTTATTATTAATATTCTATCCTCACCTTGTAGTTACCAACCAATGTCTACTATTTGGCCGAATACCGAATAATGGAAAATAAAAAGCCACATATTATTCAAAAGTGCAATACTTTAATCATAAATGACAATATTAATACTTGAAATCTACCAATGGTAAGTTATGATGGATAAAAAAAAAAATTTCAGCTTTTGTTGAAAGTAAACGATTGCGCTTTTCTTCATAAATAATACCCGCTTCAGAAAAAAAGTCTCTCACTATATACACTGCTGCCAAGAGACGATAGATAAATCTTTGCGAATTTCGTCAGTACTGGCATGGACGAATAAATGTTTCCTTCATCTATGGTACTGGGTATGATTTGGCGCTTACTGACCACCATTTGTATGGGTCTGCCGTCCGATTCAGGCGAGCAGTTTTCAAATAAAAATAAATTTCATTTGCCACAGAACTTTTTTATGCTTCTTCATCGTTTTGCTTATCTGTAGCGACTTCTACAAAACAGTCCCAAAAGCTGTTGTGTATTTCTTTTTTATTATTATTTTCAGTTTAATTGAAAAGTAAATGAAACAAATACGCCCCCTCCGTCGCTCCCGCTCGCGCTGCAATGAAACAGGTCGTAACCTGTCTCAAGCGAAAGTACCTAATTCTGTGGCCGAATGATCGGCCATTCGGCCGAGGGGGAAGCCGAATGTTCGTTATTCGGTTATTCGGCCAAATCATTATTCGTGGCAACTCTAGTAAAGTAAAGTAAAGTAAAAAATCATTTATTTCTTTAGGCTTACAAAATAAGCACTTAGACAAGTCATATTTTATACATTAAATTATTATCAAATAAAATTATTTTACTGTTCACTTCAATTTTTTGTCCACTAGTGGAAGAAGTGAAAAAGAAACCACTAGTATGTTCATCTCTTATATGTCTAATACATGGTTATTTGCCTATTTAAGTCTAAATATAATATGATTCGATACATGTCAATATTTAAGTAAAGCTATGCACAATAACAAATTACTTAGATACTATTGTCGGTGCGAAACTGAGCGACATCTGGCCAAGCATTAACATCATTGAGATAATCATTTATGGAGTAGAAAGCCTTCTTGATAAGATTTATTTTTATGTAATTTTTAAATTTACGAATAGGGAGCTCAGTTGCTTCAGATGGAAGCTTATTATAGAAGCGCACGCTATTGCCCATAAATGATTTCCCTACCTTGTGTAATCTAAATGATGGAATGTGTAACTTGTTCTTGTTTCTTGTATTTCTATTGTGAACATCACACTTTTTCATAAAGCTATCCTTATTTTTGTGGGTATACATTAGATTTTCATAGATGTATTGCGATATTACAGTCAGAATATTAATGTTTTGAAATAATTCCCTCAAAGAATCTCGTGGCTTTAATTTATAAATAGCGCGTACCGCCCTTTTTTGAAGAACAAATATGGTCTGGATGTCAGCTGCCTGTCCCCAAAGCAAAATACCATAAGACATAATACTATGGAAGTAACTGAAATAAACTAACCTAGCTGTGTCTTCATTGGTAATATATCTAATTGTTCGAACTGCATAAGCTGCTGAACTAAGTCTACCTGCCAGAGCCTCTATTTGCGACCTCCATTGAAGAGAAGAATCAATATGTAACCCTAGGAATACAGTAGAGTCTACAAGGTGAACAATCTCATCCTTCAGCATTATGTTTGTTGGGAGTTCTCTTACATTCGGTAGCATGAATTTTATACATTTAGTCTTTTTAGCATTGAGTAGTAGGTTATTGGCGGTGAACCAATCTAATATTTGTGAAAGCGAATTATTTACATCGTCATAGTTATATTTATTTCTATCAACTTTAAAAATCAATGAAGTATCATCAGCAAATAAGACTATATCACAAAGATCTCTTGCTAAAAACGGAAGATCATTTACATATACTAAAAATAAAAAAGGACCTAATATTGATCCTTGCGGGACGCCTAGTTCAAGTTTTGATCCTCTAGATCTTTCTTTACCAATATCTACTTTTTGAACTCTATCAGCTAAATATGATTGCATAAGGTCCAGTGCCTTGTTACTAATTCCATAGTGTTCCAACTTCCTAATTAGTGTACTATGATCCACGCAATCAAAAGCCTTAGAAAGGTCACAGAATACACCAATAGCGTTTTTTGCTTTATCCCAGGCATCTAATATATGCTTTAATAGAACTGTGCCAGCATCGGTTGTCGATCTACCCTTGGTGAAGCCAAATTGATTTTTATGAAACAGCCTGTTAAGGTTGAAGTGTGAAGTCAACTGAGTGAGGATAATTTTTTCGAAAATTTTACTTATTGCAGGAAGTATTGAAATTGGCCTGTAATTGGCCGGATCAGTATGGTTACCAGATTTGTAAAGAGGAACGAGTTTACTACATTTCATAAGATCAGGAAAAACTCCAAACCCCTCCAGTTTTGTAGAAGTTTCCTACAACAAAGTAACTATGAGTAACAGTGAAATTGCAATTGCATTGAAGGTTATTTTTATTGTTGAGTGTCTTGTAAATGTAATGTTGTGAGGCTAAATGGTTTGTCCTCAACTCAACTTCCACAATTTGTCAAGCTAAGAGAGACAAAACGAAACCTCACAAATTACACAGAGTGACCAGTGTTTTTGATTATGTGGGTTGTGTTCTGTGTGTAATTTAGTCAATATGATAAGTGAATAACAATACTCCCCAGGTTAAAATGATGTTGATCAGGAACTGACTCCGTCCTAGCTGTGTTCGGTCACCGTCGTCGTTGAGAATCGTTGGATTCTATCCTTTGGTTGATTCAAGCTGTTATGATCATCCTTTGCTGGAACTGAGTGCGAGGATCTTCCCTGGTATTGGAAGATATAATTCAGGCTGGAGTCCTCGACTGTGCGGTATTTATCGGATTCTTTGAGGCTGATGCGAACGATTTTCTTGACCGTTGACCGTTGAAGAATGCATAGTACTTTTAGAGTTTTTTTGCCACTATTTTGTTGAATATTTCACTTGAACGTAAGCACTACGATATTATTAACTGTTTTAGACACTTTCTAGTTACTTATTTCTACTAATTATGTAATAAAACATAAAATAAATTTAAATCAGCTGATTACACGTCTGACGTTTAGTGTTGCCACACGGCCACCCCTACTACTCTACTTGACTGTACACGTAAGCAGGTACAAATTAAAACGATAGGTAGGATACCTACCTAGATAGGATTAGAAAAATTACAACGATACAATATAACCATGTTGTGTATACATGACAAAACTTACCTTCAACTGAAACACGTGCCCAGACCCAGGGACGATTCTACTCGTCCATAACATGTTTATCATTTTATACCTTTGTTCCAAAATATTGGAATACAAATAAACAAGACCACAATTTATGTAAAGACACGTTTTGGCGTTATACGAGAAAGACTATACATAACAAGACTGCAGGGCAAGCAGATTAAAAGCTTGTAAAAAGCGAGCGAAGGCAGGGGATTGACGGTAAGTTACCTAAGTACGTAATCAAAATGGGGTATAAGTCTCGCACTCCAATCGTGAAGAAAACAGAATAGATATTCGTAAAATAATTTCATTTTATAAATAATTACACAATAGGTACGATTTATCATTTACATCTTAACACAATCTAAGTTATACACGATCAGATGAGATGCGCTCGAGTGGGTCAGAGGTCGAGCGGGTTGTTGTGCAGCGCGCCGCCGTGCTGCGCGACGTGCGCGCCCAGCGCGTCCAGCCGCGCCATCTGCGCCACGGCGGGCGCGCCGCGCGAGCTCTGCAGGCTGAGCGCCGCGCGCGCCAGCGACTCGTGCGCCCAGGCCGCCGCCAGCTCCAGCTCGTGCGCGGCTGTCGGCAGCGACAGGCGCGCGGCCCGCGATGCGCGCGCCAGCACCGCCGCCGTCGCGTACGACTCGATGGCCGCGTCCGCCAGGTGCGTCAGCAGCTGCTGCTCCTCCACCACGCGGCGGCCGTGTTTGGCCAGCGCCGCCTCCACCGCGCGCCCTGCCTCCCCCGCCACGCGTGCCAGCTCCGAGGCGGCGGGCGCCAGCGCCGGCGCCACCAGCGGGCCCAGGTCGGGGCCTCCACGCAGCCCCACGGCCGCGCCCGCGCGCCGCCCCGCCTCGCTGAAGATGAGCCCGAGGTTGGCGGCCGGGTTCTTGAATGCACGCTGCAGCTCCTGCAAATGCGAGCCGGCGTGCTGCATGCCTGCAACCAGAGGAGACCGGCGTCATTCAGTCGGAAGGACGCGCCGCGCCCCGCGCCCCGCGCGCCATACTCACCCGTCAGCGCGATAAACAGCCGCAGGATGTCGTTGGTGCCTTCGAAGATGCGGAAGATGCGCAGGTCGCGCAGCACGCGCTCGAGGCCGGTGGCGCGCATGAATCCCATGCCGCCGAGGATCTGGATGGCCTCGTCGACGACGTGCCAGGCGGCCTCACTCGCGAACACCTTGCTGATGGCGGCCTCCAGGTGGTAGTCCTGCGAGCCCGAGTCCATGTTGCCGGAGACGGAGTAGGCGATGGCCTCGGTGGCGTACTGCAGCATGGCGCAGCGTGCCAGCTTGGCGCGCACGGAGGAGAACTCGCACAGGCGCTTGCCAAACTGCACGCGCGTGGCGGCGTGCTCGGCGGCTTGGCGCAGCGCCGCGCGCTGCGTGCCCGCCATGGCGGCGCCCATGCCGAACCGGCCGTTGTTCAGGATGTTCATGGCCACCTTGAACCCGTTGCCGAGCCCGCCCAGTACGTTGGCCACCGGCACCTTGACGTCCTCATAGTACACCTCCGTAGTGTTGGAGCACTTGATGCCCATCTTGTGCTCCGGCGGGCCCGACGACACTCCGCCGAATGACCGCTCCACGATGAACGCCGTCACCTGAAACAAGCGCACACAACCATCAGCGCCGCTACCTCCGCACCCCCGCGCCGCGCCCCGCCCCGCCCCGCCTTGCTCACCTTGTCCACGGTCTTGCCGTCCTTCTCGACCGGTGTCTGCGCGAACACCGTCATTATCTCCGCGATGCCGCCGTTGCTGATCCAGATCTTGGAGCCGTTGAGCACGTAGTGGTCACCTGAGGGGGCCAGCACGGCACGGCTCTTGATGGAGCCGGCGTCGGAGCCCGAGGAGGGCTCGGTGAGGCAGAAGGCCGCGTACTCGCCGCCCGCGACGCGCGGCAGGTAGTGGTTGCGCTGCGCCTCGTCGCCGAACAGCAGGATGCCCTTGAAGCCGATGGACTGGTGCGCGCCGAGCGTGATGCCGACGCCGAGGTCGTGCGCGCCCACGATCTCGACGAGCCGTGCGTACTGCGTGTTGTTGAGCGCGAGCCCCCCGTGCTCGGCGGGCACCTGCAGCGCGAAGGCGCCGAGCTCCCACAGGCCGCGCACGGTGCCCTCCTCTATCTGCGAGGCGGCGTCATTCTTGTCCGGGTCGTTGACCTCCTGGAAGAACTTCTCGACGGGCGGCACCAGCTCGCGCAGCGTCTGGCGCTGCTCCTCGCTCAGCGGCTCGGGGAAGGGGAACACCTGCGCTGGCTCCACGCGCCCGCGGAACAGGTTCAGGGTGAAGGAGGGCGACGCGCGCGGCGCCGCCGCCGCCCGATCAGCCGCCTTACTACTCGCCCATCTGTACACAATTCATATAGGTTCTTAGGTACCATCCTACCCTCTGGCTACGTGGTCCTACTACAATCAGCCCATTTGTAGAATAGCTAGGCAGATTGCAAAAGGAACGCTAGTCATTACAGACAGATTAAGTATTAAAAATTATAATTTTTGTAGGTACTAATACCAAACACAGGGTGTTTGGTATTAGTACCAGATTATTTGTTTATAATTCATTCAAAGAACAAAACATCAAAGTGTCTGCTCAACACAATGCTCAACCCCAGCAGACAAGTATCTCTTAGTTTGACCACCTCATGCGATGTGGCATCACTGAGGTACGGGAGGTCAGTCAGGCGGGAGGGAGTCAATGCTAAGAAATAAACTGCCGCGAAAAAAAAAAGATACCCGTGCGAAATCGGGAAGGGCCGCTAGTTATGTATCTGTAAGTTGGAAACAATTGATTTAAAGAAAGAAGGTTCCGACGGGAATTGAAAGAATCCTGGAATTTGTGAAAGAAATAGTTGTGGCAAATACTTGTGAAAGAACATTTATAACAAATGATTATTTAGAACAATATAATTAAATTTAAAACAATAGAATCCACCGCGCCTAGGGCATGGATACCGGTATTGTCAATAGGTCCAATACCGCCATGCCCTAGCCGGGCCATAGCAGCATGCTGTTATTTTAAGTAACCCTTTTTATTGCACTATTATCTAGTAAACACGCGCAATAACCAGCCAACCTTTCATGAATTTATTTTCCTAATTTATGAGAAAAAAGCCTTTTAATTTAGTTTCAATAAGAAATCCTAAAGAGGTAATCAGATTCCTGGACATAATAATTGGTAACAAATGTACCCAAAGTACTAATAAGTACCTAATTGACAAATTGAATAAAATAGTTAAGATTTTAACAAAACCAGTAATTCCCATCGGAACCCAAAATAGTTTAATGTGATTATTCAAATCAATAATTTCTAACTGGTTTAACTAAGATAAAGTCCATTTCATGTTTCCCAGGATTTTAACATTAATATCTACATCTCAGGATTGTAGAAGATGTATTACAACTCTGTGTTACTTCCACATTCAAACTTTAGGTAAATATACTCTACCTATTCCGATCACTATGAATAACCAATAAAGTTGTATGCCATGTTATTACGTACAAAAAAGATACAGCTACAAATATTTCAAATATGGTATACCCAATAAACTTTTCAGAGTTAAAACTGGCAACGTATTGCACTTGCTTGATCATTAATCTACCCCTCCTGTTGCCTGTTCCCATGGGACACACAGACACCCTGGATACAAACTCGACACCAAAATGAGAGCTTTGGATTTGAGTGTTGCGAGTTGTTAAAAATATTACTTCTTTCCTCATGACTTTAGTAGTTATAGATACCAACTGTGTCAAATTCCTAGACACTAGTAGTTCTCTCTAGAATGACGCAAAAACTAAAGGGAATTCTGTATTAATTGATGAGATACCTAACCAAAAATATTTGTTATTGGTTTGTCCTACTTGTAAGGTTGAAGTACAAAGTCCAAGGCAACCCTAAATCATCGTATAATATAGAAATGAAAAGGAGCACGATAATATAGACGTTACCTGGAGACAGAATGTGGGCCTCCAATGGCCCTGCTTTTGAGGCAGCGGTTGGCACACTTTACTAGTTCAGAGCGTTTCATCTTGAACTTGTTCGATACAAAAACTTTTGGTGAAAAATTCTATTTTTATGCACCTAAAGGTAAGACAAACATCTAATGATACGTAACTATTTGCTCAGTTGTTAAAAGGAATTAATAAATAAAAGAGCACTTGTTGCGTTTTCGATACTTTTTCGAATTTAGAAGTTAATTTCCTAATTCACGTCACGTCACCACACTCTCATCATCACTCACCAACCAACCAAAGTCACCAACCAAACCATCCTGTCATGTCAATAAATAAAGTCAAGAAACAAATCAGCCCCCCCTCCCCCTCCTTTTTTCCAAAAACACAGCTATCTATCTGTCGATCATAAAGTAATGTCTCCTCTACACATTGGCAGTTCAGTTCAGTTAATTTATTTATTCCTTTTTGATACAATCACGTACACTCGGAAAAGTCATAATCATAATATACAATAGCATGATAAAAATATGATTACATATAAAATGCATATAAAATTCATCAGCAATAGCTTCGTCAATATTATAAAAAGATTTACATATTAAAAAGCTTTTGATTTTTTCACAAAAAATCTTAAAATTTAGTTTCCTTACATGTAAAGAAACTTTATTAATTTTCTAGGTAATTTATTATAGAATTTTATACCAAGGTAAATAAAGCTCCTATTTAATTTTGCAAGTCTATGTTTCGGTATGACTACATTTTGTTCTTTGCGTGTTTGCGTGTATCATAATTATTATGGATGTCACTTTGTAGGTCTAATTCTTCTGCGTGAATTTTAGCATAAATACAGTTTTGAAATATATATTCTGCGGTGAATGTCATGATATTTAACTGTCTAAATTTGTACCTACAAGACTCTAGTTCATTTGCAGAATGAACCTTATCGCTCGCTTCTGCAATATGATATTACACGATGCATATTGATCGTGTAGAGGGTGTCATGACCCCCCCAAAATCTTAATAATTACTAGAAAATGGTCCGAAACCATACAATTAAATTAGATAGTCTGTCCTAACTAACATCTAATTTTCACATTCGTACAGTTATGCAAAGCAACTAAACTACACCTATTTTGAGTGCTCGGTCCGCTAGTCATTTTCTATTAATTCAATCACCACAATAAATAGCGCAAAATGTAAAAATACTCTACGAGGTCACTTTCAATGAGCGCAAAAAATCTAAGAAGACAATAATATTTTCGCTATTAAATCCGATAACAATACATAGAAGATACAAAAATGTAACGATTATCGCGGCCCGCTCTGATCGCCAACAGCATTTTTGTCAAAGAGTTTGCCAAACACAGCAAAAAATCTCAAAATATTCGAAGCTCACTAGCACATAATAATACTGTGAACATTTAATTGATTAAGGTGGTTTTTGCAAGTTTTTGTGCTGCTAATAATTTAATTTATATTATATTTATTAATTTTTAGCTTTTTTTTATCGCTTCGCTTTCGGTTGTCACCCATATTTGCGAAACTTCGGATCAGGCAGGGACCATTCCATAAGTGAATGTGACATAGACGAAGGACACGTGGACCACATTTTTTTCTGCTGCCCTATTGTTTATCTCTCCTTAAGATTCCCTTCCTTCCTCCTGATGTATATAAACACATAGCGGGAAAAAGGTATAACTATTGTTACAGTGTCATAATAATTGTGTTTTGAACTAATGTTATACCTATACAATTGCACTATAATTAACTCTAATATATTAATGTTAAAGATGGAGCGGAAAATAACCATGAACTACGCCTGCCTGAGTCACGCTGCCGCTCGAAGCGAGGCCTCGAGCTGCAGCGTGCACGGTCGGCGTGGCGTGCATTTTCAAGCGAACTACAGAGCGAGCGAATGTATCCACTTGTCCTGTCAATAACTCAATATCCCTTTGCCATTTTTAGTTTTGTGCTCTTGACATAATTTACTTATGTTTGATAGTTTTTATTAATTTTCGGTTGTAGAAAATAGTAGTGAAAACCTCTCCTAAATTGTAATGGTATTTCAATACATAAAGTTTATAATGATATAACAGTGTTTTATGTTCAGATCCTGCCCTCCTTTCTGAGTTTGTCATACTATGTAATTACAATTTTATATCAATATATATACCTACTATAAATTATCATATTAATTAAATGAAATGCTGCAACACCCTGGGTCCCGGAACAAAGCCGTGGGCGAGGTCGGCCAAGAAAGCGCTGGCGAGAAGAGCAGTAAGACGAATAAGGCTAATATAACAAAAAAATAACGACACGGTTGGAATCCAGACTGGCAACGAATCCCGTATAGGCCCGCATGGTTTTGGAGTTAGGAATCACAGGGGGCAAATGCTTGTCAACTTCCTTGAGAAGGAGGGGCTATTCTTAATAAATTAAATTAAATTTATTAATTGAGCATTGTTTTTATTCGGTTGAAGATTACCTTAATTTTAAGTTTTGACCTAGAGAGTTCTATTTTAATTGACAATTTATTTGCGTTTATTTTATTTAATTGCTGACATTTAATTTTATTTTATTGATTTTATATTCATGTGCCTGCATTCGGGCGAGATATGCAGCTCTACTGTGTTATTCCACCAATGTATTATGTACCATGTCTTATGTGAATAAATATTACTGATTTTACTGATTTAATGAACTCCTTCTTTAAGAAACAACCTCAAAAGAAGTGGACATGGCAAAGCCCCGATACTGTAACTAAAAATGAGATCGACTTTATGACGGATAGCAAGCACATATTCAGAGATGTCTCAGTGATCAACAGGTTCAATACCGGATCTGATCACCGATTCCTTCGAGGCTCTCTGAATATCAACATTAAGCTTGAAAGAAACCGTCTGATGAAGTCCACGCTCCGACCTGACCTAATCCAAATCATGGCGGGCATCGAGAAGTTTCAGCAGCTTCTCGGGGATCGATTTGTTGCCTTGGAACCAACTGATGACGCTGACGAGATCCTCTCTGATGATCTGATGATAAAAAGGCGGGAGACCACCCAAGCGACTTTGTCAGAGAGGTCAGACCTGAACAAGCGAATTGCGAAGATTGTACGGCACGACACGACCGCCGGAGCTCCAACACGCGCCTCATTGAAGAGACGATAGAGCGAAACCGGGGGTCCAAAGTATTCACTCAGCAGCTTGGCAGGAGCCACCTGACAAAGCTTAAAACACACGACGGAAGGACCGTATTGTTGAAGCCGGAGATCTCAACCGAGATAGAAGACTTTTATGGCCGTCTATACGCTGCTCATGCCCCTCGTTCCCGACGAGTCAACCATGATTCCAGAGCCACCCTGACACGCCACTACACCGACGAACTACCTGACATCAGTCAAGACGAGATCGTGTTAGCTCCAAGGCAGCTTAAAAATGCAAAAGCCCACGGTGAAGACGGTATAACATCCGAGCTCTTGAAAGCTGGAGGAGCTCCTGTTATACAGGAGCTACAGAACCTCTTCAACGCCGTCCTTCACAGTGGGAGAACTCCAAAGGCGTGGAGCGGGAGTGTGGTGGTGCTCTTTTTTAAAAAGGGAGATAAAACCCTTCTTTAAAACTACAGACCCATTTCACTCTTGAGCCACGTCTATAAGCTGTTCTCACGAGTAGTCACGAATCGTCTCGCTAGGACACTCGACGAGTTTCAGCCACCAGAACAGGCCGGATTTTGCGGAGGATATGGCACCATAGAACACATACACACAGTGAGGCAGATTATACAGAAGTCCGAAGTGTATAATCAGCCCCCGTGTCTGGCTTTTGTGGACTATGAGAAGGCCTTTGACTCTGTCGAGACCTGGGCTGTTCTGGAATCCTTACAGCGATGCCAAGTGGACTATCGTTATATCGAGGTGCTGAGATGTCTCTACGAAACCGCCACTATGAGTGTCCAAGTACAGGGCCAGCAGTCTAAACCTATCCAATTACGCAGAGGAGTGAGACAGGGGGATGTCATATCCCCGAAACTGTTCACAAGCGCGTTGAAGATTTGTTTAAGAAGCTGGACTGGAAGGGTAAGGGCATAAACATAAACGGCAACGACATAAAAATAAAAATAAAATACATCTCACACCTACGATTCGCTGATGACATAGTCCTATTGGCGGAGTCGCTAGAAGAGCTGAACCAGATGCTGGACGGCCTAGCTTCAGCCTCCCGATGTATCGGTCTTGGCATGAATTGACACATTGATCCAGGACCGGTGGTCGTACATGGTCACCTTCTCGAAATTGTTTCCGAATACACATACCTCGGGCAGATTCTGCAGTTAGGTAAAAACAATTTCGAGAAGGAGGCCAAAAGGAGGATTCAGCTGGGCTGGGCAGCGTTTGGGAAACTACGTAGTGTCTTCTTTTCATCCATACCGCAATGCTTGAAAACTAAAGTTTTCAACCAGTGCGTCCTACCCGTTATTACCTACGGAGCTGAGACGTGGACACTCACGCACGATAGGGCTGATCCACCAGTTCAAAGTCGCTCAGCGAGCTATGGAAAGAGCTATGCTCAGAGTTTCTCTGAAGGATAGGATTCGCAATGAATACATCCGACAGAGAACCAAAGTTATCGACATAGCTCTGAGAATTAGCAAGCTGAAGTGGCAGTGGGCCGGCCATATCTCGCGAAGAACCGACGGCCGCTGGGGCAAACGTGTTCTTGAGTGGAGACCACGACTCTGTAAACGTAGTGTAGGACGCCCTCCGACCAGGTGGAATGATGACCTGCGAAAGACTGCAGGTAGATGCTGGATGCGTCAAGACAGGGCGCTATGGCGCTCATTGGGGGAGGCCTATGTCCAGCAGTGGACTAATATAGGCTGATAACGAGGATGATGAAAAAAAAAATTATACAGGTTGTCCCATAATGAGTAAATAACCTTAAGGGTGCTTATGCGGCATGTCAAGGCCAATCAGAAACATTTTTGAATTTTTTTAAACTTGACCCGTTCAGAAAATATTAATTTTTTTGTAAATTTGGAAAAAATTGTACGTTTGTTCACATTTTTAGACTATGTGCCACCAATTTTAACAATTGTTATATTTTGGTTTTTGGAATATACTAAGGAAAAACAGTTTTTCTGAACACCTTTTGAAATATTTACAGGTCAACCGTTCGGAAAATATTGAATTTTTTGTTGTTTTAAAAAAAATGTTTCTGATTCGCCTTGACCTGCCGCATAAGCACCTTTAAGGTTATCCACTCATTATGGGACAATCTGTATATCGTGCTGCAGTTTGGAGTTATTTTAGCACAACACAGACGCAGAGTTGTCTAGTAAGAAGTTGATGAAGTAGTGCTGTCATTTTTCTTTCATAGATAGAAATAGAATCCAATTGTATGTATGTATTCCATCCCATCTATGTGCCTGTGCGTGTAAAAAACCTTTTCTTTCTGTTTATTTTTGTACGATCAAAATGATGTTGGAAAGTCTGGTCGCATCGCTATTCGAAATAAGGAAGGAGTACCTCATTTGTACATTGTTCTTGGCGGTATACTTCGCCTACTACCTGATAGAGGTGGTGAAGGTAATTTATTTATTGATAAGGACCACCAAACCAACCAACAGTGGGAACACAGGATATGTACATACCTAGATGGCTATAAAGCTTAGAAATGGAAAAAAGACATGCAGGACTTACATGTCATAAAAAACAAAACAAATACCTACCGAAAAGAATATAAGACAAACATTAAACCTACTAACTATTCCGAACAACATGACAGTTTTATCTTATATTTGACCTAAGTGAGCAAGTCTATTTCCCTTCTCTTGGGATGGAAAGCTTATTCTACACTTTGCTCTTGGCTTTGACTAGAGTTCTATATTTTGTACTGAAGAAAGGGATACAGAACAAGTCATCATTTTTTCCCTTGGTATTCTAAATGACTAACAAACACGTTTTTGGTCAATTCTGGGCAATAGGGATTATGACAATAACTTAAAACCACCAAAATTATGTAAGTAGGTACGTAGGCCATGTGTGTAAAAATATATAACAATCTTACGAAAAACATTCAAGGAGAAGATAATTTGCACCAATTTAAAAGCAAATTGAAACATTTTTTACTAGAAAAATGCTTTTATAGCCTCGAAGAATATTTTGAAAAATAGATACCTAAAATTAATTGATGTTCCTTGTTCTCTAGCCCTGGTTTAGTTTTAGTAGTGTAGTAGTTTTAGTTTTAGTAGGTATTAGGCTTTTAGTATAAGGTATAATCTTGTTTCTTTTTTATGTGATGAGTGATTAGATATAATATAATTGGTTTATAATTTAACTTGAAATGGTAAATTAAGCATATTATTAACTTTATTGTATATAGCCACCTAGCATTTAACTTTAACTTTAAATTTAGGTTGCAATACCCTTGCAGGGTGCATGTTGGACTTATATATATTTTTTAAGAACTTTTGTACACATGTAAGCAATAAATCATTGAGTATTGAGTATTTAGGTATTTCCCAAATGATACCTGAGCCATAGATTACAAAATATACCTAATATGGGCTATCTTCTCTACTTTCGCTCGGGTGTCTCCAGTCTTTAACCTCAGGAGCAGGGTCGGAAAAAAAACAGTTTTTTTTATATTTTATAAAACAAACAGTTCAAAATGTTTAAAACAAGTGTTTTTTTTGTTTTTTTTTTTACTTTTTACCTTAAAGGTATCAATTTCTAATCAATTATAGCTAATAATAAAATAATCCATTTCTAAAGTATTTCCTAATTCACATTAGTAAAAATTAACAAAACAATAAATATTTACTTTTGTTGCATACTTATCTCAGTACCTCTAATCTAATTATTAAAAATTATTATTAATCAATACAAAACACTTTACATACACCTTGTATGTAGTGTTGTAGATAGGTAGAGAACTAGAGAGAGAGAGGGGAATAGGTACCGTACCCACTAATCCAGTGAATTACTTTCTTTCGACGGCCGACATAGGGACTTTCCCTACGGGACTATACTGGCGGGGAGTTACCTATGCAGTGTGCAGTGTATAAAACGGCCGACATAGGGACTTTCCCTGCGGGACTTTACTGGCGGGGAGTTACCTATGCAGTGTATAAATACCACAGCCTGTCTGTGGTATTTATAGACATTTATTTGCAATTAAAAGTAGTTTTAAACCCTGTTTTTTCTTCATGTTTTAAACATTGTTTAAAACTTGTTTTAAACTGTGTTTTGAAACACTTAATAAAAAACATAGTTTTATTTCAAACTGTTTTAAACACGTGTTTTGAAACAACTTGTTTTAATCATGCCAACCCTGCTCAGGAGCCTCTTTTCATACAACGGAAAATACATACTTCCGTGACCCTGATAGGCTAATTTACTACCTATAGGTATCTAAATAAATAAGCTACAGATATTATGCGGATCGGCGAGTGAAGGTTTGTGTGTTGTGTGCAGAGGCCGGTGGTGGTGTGCGGCGACGCGGGGCTGCGGCGCGCACTGGCGGGCGTGCCGCTGCTGCGCGCGCGCTACTGGCCCACGCCGTGGTGCGTGGAGGCGCGCCTGCAGACCGTGCTGGGCTCGCTGCTGCGCTCGCTGCTGCTGCCGCCGCTACCCACCACCAGGTGAGTGTGCAGAGGCCGGTCGTGGTGTGCGGCGACGCGGGGCTACGGCGCGCACTGGCGGGCGTGCCATGTTCAGTTAGTATACAGGGTTATTGGTAATTAAAAACATTATTTAAAAAAAACTGTCTATTTAAATCTATTTTTTTCTTCCGATTTATATAGACAGTTTCTTTGAAATAATTTCATAGTTGGTATGCATTGTTGGAGAGCTAAGAAAAAGTTTGTTTTTAAAATCACCAAGCAGCTTGCTCGCGAGAAAGGGCACAAGCACATATGGGTGCAGAACTGCAAGATACTGACCAGGAAGGGCGATAAGTCACCCATCATACCTATTGTGACCGAAGGAGACCTCGCGAAAATACAGTGACTTTCTAAATTACCTAGTTATAAGTATAGTTCACACCTCCATTTTTGCCTACTAATTTTATCCTATTGTGATCGTGTTACAGTTTCCTTTTACCTATGTGCCTGTCGTTCAGATATCTGTAATAACTAAACCTAATCGTTCCCATTACCATCTAAAACTAAATAAATCCCTGTGTTTATTTCATATAACCTACCTTCTAGTATTATTTGTACTTACCATGTCCTTAATATTATAACCCCTTAACTATACTTACCTCATACTTACTTCACAAAGCCATACTTACACCATATTGTACCTAAAACATAAAAGACATGCACGCATAGACATCCGCGCCGCCGCATGTGTACTGCGCCGCCGCGCCACACCAATTCACTATACCTACCATCAATCGAAAACTATTTTTGATGACAATTCATCACGTTATTATTTTGGCCAACGTCTTACCTCACTTGCTTATTTACACCTACTGTTCTAGTTCTACCTACATAACACTTACGGCTACAAAACATAACATCTGCACAAAAACACTAGCTCTGTTGTCTTGTTCGATAACCCCTAACGCAAACAAACCTAACATTACTTTTGTAAGAATCAGATCGCTTTCCGGCCGGCCTATTGTCCGGCTGGAATGTGATTATGGTTTCTAGTTTATACTATCAAAATGTTAGGGGTTTGCGAACAAAGACATTAGAGTTTAAGAGAAATATACAATTATGTAATCACGATGTTGTAGTTTTGACTGAGACTTGGCTACACGGTATTAGAACTGAGGAGCTTTTTAGCGACGAGTATACGGTGTGGCGGCGGGACCGAGACTGCGATGTGTGTGTGTGACGGGGCAGACAAAGTATGTAAGCTTAAAGAAATAAAAACTTTTCATTTTCATTTTCATTTTCAACCTTAGCGACATAAGTTGGAGCTCTTCCTCCGGCTATGCTTATTTGTCACCTATGCATAGTATAGCCAACTCGAACCATACAGAGCTGGTTGACATGTTAATTCTAAATAATTTAGGCCAGTACAATCACATACTAAACGGACTAGGTCGCATATTAGATCTTGTTCTATGCAATGATGAGGTAGTAGTATCATGCTGTTTGGATCCCTTAGTAAAGGAGGACAGTGTTTACCTTCGGGCACTTCTCTGTGCACCCAATTTTATTTACACTAGATCTCTAAACCCGTGTCGTAGGCCTTTCTTCTGTTACAATAAGGGTGATTATCTGACTTTAGGTAATGAACTTGACATTTACAACTGGGATACTGCTCTCTTATATGGATCAGTGGATGAAGCGGTTGATTTATTCCACACTGTAGTATCTGATCTACGTGATAAGTATATTCCACAGAGTAGTGTCCGACGCACGCAGTATCCTCCTTGGTATTCTCCAGCTCTTATACACGTCATAAAAGAAGAATAAATGCCATAGGAAAATTAAGATATATGAAAATAAAGCTGAAATAAACTCTTTTCGGGTCCTGCGGGCACGAGTGAAGAGAGTTGAACACGAGTGCTACCTAAACTACATATCAAAAAAAGTCGAAAACTATAAAATCTAATCCGAAGGCATTTTGGTCTTATATTCAATCAAACAAGAAACATAATTCATATCCCTCTTGCATGACTTATATGAACGCAGACATAGAGGAAGGCTCCAATATCTGTAACGCCTTTGCAGATTTTTTTTAACTCTAATTATCTCCCATCTTCGACTTCATCTTTGTGTCCAGGTTCGGCTCACTCAGGCCACTCTGCTGGGGTGTCCACGGTTGAGACTGAATCTGTTACTGATTTATATACTATTGATGTATCTCCCCACTGTATTTTGAAATTACTTAAAACGCTTGATTGTAATAAATCAACTGGACCAGATGGTCTCCATCCCAAACTACTTAAAAATTGCGCCAACTCATTATGTTATCCTATTAGTATACTCTTTCGAAGATCTATAACTGAAGGAATTGTTCCAACTATATGGAAGTCTGCATGTATTACTCCTATTCACAAAAAAGGATCAAAGCGGAATATCAGTAATTATAGACCAATTTCCAAGTTATGTGTGTTGGCTAAAATTTTTGAGAAAATTGTCCATGAACAGCTTTACTTTGCATTAAAACACTCTTTCATCAATGAGCAACACGGTTTTCTCAAAGGTACAACAAATCTCATAAGTTTTATAGACTTTGTAACTGATGGAATGGAGTCGGGAAAGCAGGTGGACACAATTTATACTGACTATAGCAAAGCCTTTGATCGCATCGACCACTCTATTCTACTCGACAAACTTTGCTCAGCTGGTATTAAAGGCAACTTATTGAGATGGTTTGCCTCATATGTAAATTGTCGTTATCAAACTGTAGTCTTAAATGGTTACACATCTGGGGCATCTTTGATCCCCTCTGGAGTCCCCCAGGGGTCGATTCTTGGTCCACTCCTATTCACCATCTTTATCAATGATATCGGCTCGTGTTTTCATTAGGTACTCTAAGTTTCTATTATTCGCAGACGATATGAAACTATTTAAAAAAGTTGATGGACCTTCTGACCTTTTACTTCTGCAGAGTGATCTGGACCGCCTTCATACTTACTGCATGATCAACAAACTTGAGCTTAACGTTAAGAAGTGTTTCTGCATCTCTTTTAGTAGGTCCCCAAACATTTTAATTTTTAGCTATAACATTAATAACCAAAAACTCATAAGAACTAACTCTGTTGCTGATCTTGGCGTTACTTTGGACTCCAAACTACTGTTTGACCAACATGCGGGTAATATCACCTCCAAAGCCATGAAGATGCTCGGCTTTCTGTTTCGGGTGACCAAGGATTTCCGCTCTCTTAAAACACTAAAGATACTCTACTGCTCACTAGTCCAAAGTCACCTCGAATACGCCTCTCAGGTCTGGTATCCCCAGTACAACAAATATATTTCGTTACTCGAAAAACCACAGCGAAAATTTCTCAAATTTATCAACTATAAGCATAGGATCATATTAGCCGACTATACAGATAGTTGTAGACACCATCACTTGCTGCCCCTCGAGTTGAGAAGGGAAGCCGCTGACCTTACACTGTTGCTCAAAGTTGTTTTAAATCTAGTTGACTCACCCGCGCTCTTATCTGGAATAGGACAACTGTTCCATCCAGCCGGGCTTCTCGACGAAATCACCTAAAACTTCACGTCCCGTCCTGTGCCACTAACTACCGGGAAAACTCATACTTACTGCGAACTATGCATGTCTTTAATAAAACACACAAAAGATGTTCACCTTTTCAATGTAAGGTAACATGCTTTTAAAAAATTAATTCATACTAACTTCTATAAATAAGGGCTTTTTATTTTATTCTTAATTTTATTTTAATATTTTTATTTATTTATTATATTATGTATACCTTCCTATGTTATGTCCGTTAGGTTATTTATTTATATTTCCGGGTACTCGTCTACCGGGTAGGTACTACGTCACTAAAATGCCTGTCGTCAGACAGGCATTTTAGTGATGTTTAAATTGGCACGTTATTTGTTTATTTTATTATTTTCTTCTGTATTTACCATATTATTATTGTAATCAGTTATATTATTTGCGCACTACAAGCGGAAACTGTGTTAGCTTCATTTACGCATATTTTAAATGTACTATTAATTGTAGCATAAGCTTTTTGTTTCCCAAATATATAAAAATAAAATAAAATAATCTGCAAGCCAAGTTCCATAACGTTTATTTTTATTTTTTAAGGCATTTTAGTGGAAAAAAATCTCAATTAATAATGAAATAATATCGTATTTATCTCGCATTTTTGAATTTGGAGCGATAATTGTTGTATTAATATTGATAAATAACCAGTGTTTATTCGTTTTTATAAATCAGAAGAAAAAAATTCGACGATTTTAATAGACAGTTTTTTTAAATCAATTTTTGATGTTGCACTTTTGTCTTATTTTGAAAAAAGCTAATAATCATGATAACTTAAAAATGGTTCACTTTTGCATGATGCACATTGGGGTGAAAATTATGGGGCATTCCTCTAAGCGCACCCAAATGAAGCGCACCTAGGCGAAGCGCACCAAAGTACTTCCACATAGCGCACCCGTTTAGGTGCGCACCAATGAAAAAGTTGGGTCTAGTGATGGGATAGTAAAATGTGTCAATATCACTGATGAAACGTAATTCAGTAACATTTGAGTAATGTGAATATTTTATTATATTTTATTCGGAAAACAGACAGTATTTTAAAACTAAATAAAGAAATCATCATCATCATCAGTCCACTGCTGGACATAGGCCTCCCCCAATGAGCGCCATTGCGCCCTGTCCTCAGCCTGCCGCATCCAGCATCTGCCTGCAGTCTTTCGCAAGTCGTCATCCCACCTGGTCGGAGGGCGTCCTACACTACGTTTACCGAGTCGTGGTCTCCACTCAAGAACACGTTTGCCCCAGCGGCCGTCGGTTCTTCGCGAAATATGGCCGGCCCACTGCCACTTCAGCTTGCTAATTCTTTGAGCTATGTCGATAACCTTATAGATATAGATAAAGAAATAAATTAAATAAACTATATACCAATTATGTGCTTTCGCATGTTGAGACTAATTACTTACAAGAAAAACAGAAATTGAATTACTACCTACTTATGTAAAAAAAAGAGAACAATTAAATACGAATAAGTTTAAATTTTGGGAGACTAACCAGCTGAGGCACCGATTCAAACCAACAACGTTTAGCAAAAGTGAAAGTACTATACATAGGTATACATTTTAATGTATATCTAACTACCTAATTAAGCGTTATCGACTAGCTAAGTTAATAAAGGAGTTATGTTATAGCGGGAAGCGGTAACTCATGCATGGCGAGTACAGTGCACACCGGTTTAGTGCAGATTTGAATGCATTTCACGAGTCCATCCGAGTACATGTCAGCTGAAAGCCAATTATACATTTTCACTATAGGTTACTAATTAGATGAAAACAACCCCATCACTAGACCCAACTTTTTCATTGGTGCGCTTCGAGGAATAAAAACTTAATATTTATACAGGCTGAATGAAGCGCACCTAAACGGGTGCGCTATGTGGAAGTACTTGGGTGCGCTTCGCCTAGGTGCGCTTCATTTGGGTGCGCTTAGAGGAATGCCCCAAAATTATCCCTATCTTCTCCTAACGGGAATACGTCGAATTACCAATAACCCTGTATACAGCACCATGACGACGTCTCATTCCGCAGGGAGGTGGTGACCCTATCTGACGGCGGGCAGGTGGCGTTGGACTGGGTGCGGGGTGAGGGGGGCGCGGGGGGCGGGGGCGTGTTAGTCGTGCTGCCCGGGCTGACGGGCGGCGCGCAGGCGGACTACGTGCGCGCGCTGGCCGGCGCCGCCGCCGCGCTGGGCGCGCGCTGCGTAGTGTTCAACTACCGCGGCGGCGGCGGCCTGCCGCTCACCACGCCTCGCCTCTACAGCGCCGTCTCGCACGAGGACCTGCGCGAGGTGGTGAGCTGGCTGCGCGCGCGCGCGCCCCACCCCGCGCCGCTGATGGCCGCCGGCGTCTCGCTGGGCGGGCTCATCCTGGCGCAGTACCTGGCGCGCGCGGGCGCGCACGCCGACCTGCAGGCCGCGCTCGCCGTCTCCGCGCCGCTGGACGTGGAGCGCGCCGCCGCTTCCGCCGAACGCGCCCTCAACGCGCCGCTGGCCCGCCACATGGCGCGCAACCTGCGGGCCGCGGTGCGCGCGCACGCACAGCTGCGCCCGCACTGGGAGGCGGTGGAGCGCGCGCGATCGCTGCGCGAGTTCGACGCGGCGTTCACGGCGGGTCACTTTGGGTTCGAATCGGCGGAAGCGTACTACGCGGCGGCTACGCTGCGCGGGCGGCTGGGCGCGGTGCGCGTGCCGCTGCTGTGCCTGTGCGCGGCGGACGACCCCTTCCAGCCGGGCGGCGCGCTGCCGGCGCGCGAGGCGGCTGCGGCGCCGCGCGTGGCGCTGGCGGTGACGGCGCGCGGAGGCCACATTGGTTTCCTGGAAGGCCTGTGGCCGGCGCGCGCGCCCGCGCAGCAGTACATTGCGCGGCTGGCGCACCAGTACTTCGCGGCGCTGCTGGCGCGCCCGCACCTGCTGCACCACCCCAAGGATCGCCACGAGGAGCCGCTCTGACCCCGCCTCAACATTATTCAATTAATTAATGCGATCGTAGCTAGCTAACTTTTTCACTTTTGAAAGATTTTTATGATTGAGGCTAAACTTGTTAAGTTTGTAACAAATATTTGATAGTTTGATGCATATTGCTACTTGCTACGGAGCGATCCATTGTTGTATTGACTGCTAGATATATATATATACGACTGAGGAACCGAATGACTGACGCTGACCATTCGGTGCCTAGCGGACAGGTGCCTTGGTGCAGGGTCCATTGTTCTAAATAATGACCCATGTGAATATTACATTGTGATGATTAAGATTCAAACTGAATAGGTTCATACATACATAAAACATGATTGTTGTCAAGTTAAAAAGCTTGAGCAATAACACGAGTCAGTTAGAACATAGGTTAGTACGTTGTGAAGTAATCTAGTAAGCGCATCTAGTGAGGAGTGCGAGCGTGCGATGGCGGGTCGCGCGCCCCGCGATGAGGGTCGCGCGCCCCGCGGCTCAGTATAAGTATCGACAGTATGGAAACTAGGAAAAACACTCGAAACGGCACACTCACACAAACATGCACATCGACACGGGCGGCGCCTCTAAGCGGTTTTCGCGGGATGTCAGTAGCGGTTGTCGCGTCTAGACGAGCGGCCCTGTGTAAGTTTTATTTGTTGAAAAATGATCCGCCACAGAAATCGCGTTGCATATGGTGCTGTCTGAACTCGGATTCATCAAAACCGGAGCTGTCGTATTTTAAACTTCCTGCTGATTTTGAAAGGTAAGAATAATTTAATATTATGATTGTTATAGGATAATTTGTCTGTGTCTGTGTCTTTCAATCGATCATAATGAATTCGTGAACTTATTTGTAAATCCAGAATGGCGGGTTTTGAGGATGTTTAAAGTCAATGAGATTTTACAAATAGAGACGTCATACTCATTGTAAAGAAATAAAATCATGGCGATCATCGTTCGAGTAGACAACGCAGCATGGCATTATCTCACGCGGCATTGTCGCCACTATGTTTGTCACTCATAAACGCAACGCACGCATTACTTGTCTCGTTCGTGTAGGTGGCAAAGCGGCAACCGCCCGGCACTGATTTTTGAGTAAAATTTCTTTTATGATTTTCCATTTTAAACAGTACAAAACAAATAGAAGAAATAAAAAGACAAACTTCTTGCTTTCCAAGATGGCGGCTGCTATAGATTATCAACTTTTCCGTCATGGGTGTCATTTTCATGGTTTTCGAGGGTGCTGAAGCCGATACTGCTTTCAAAATGTGAATCCAACATGGCGGCTGATATAAATTATCAATTTTTCCGTCATGGGTGTTATTTTCATGGTTCGGGTGACGCGTCGTCGCTTCGACCAGACGAAGATATTATTATATTATACCAGACCACATTTGTAAGCTAGTTATTTCAATTCCATTTATTGATCACTACAGAAAAAAAATCGTCTAATATTACGCCAATTAAAAATATAAGTTGTATGGAAAACGCAAAAAATAGGAAATCTTATCATAGCTAAGGGCTATTAGTACAAGTAACCACAAAAAATAATAAAAACGAAATATTAAAAATAATAGATATTTTTAAACTACTTAAAGTATCAAAAGTATTGCGGCCGCGCTATACACAAAATACCCGCCTACATCAATAACTAGTAGGTTGCCGGCCCCATGTGACCATCGCGCTTCAAACAAATGCACCGCCTACTACCCCCGCGGCCGCGACGCCGCCACCCGCGGGCCGTGGGCCGTGTGCAAACTAATATCGCCCGTTGATTGACCTCGTCAGTGTCGTAATCACAAATGCCCAATACCTTACTTACCTTCGCGGGACCTGATAGAACGACGCAGAACTTGTTGGCCTGTTCATGCTTTCACGTTCCAGCAAACGCACAAGCGAGTGAAGAGCGTCCATACCGGGTGTATGTACCTACGCTCTTTCACTATCTTTGTACCGGCAAATAAGGTAGGTATTTGTACCTATCTGTAGGTATCATCTAAACATTTCATTTTAAACTTTTTTAAACTAACGTAGTTTTGACCGTCCTAAGCTGGCCAAGTATGAAAGAAAAGTTGGAAATAATAAAATAAAATAAATACCAAGTTAGTTGAAGTTAAGCGCCTACTTCTCGGACGACGACGACGTGTTCATACCTACCTACCTAGCACTGTCTACATATGAATACTGTGTACCTAGGGAGGTCACGCTCACTAAACGTACCGCAGCGGCGGCACGGACGGAATGAGTGGGTATAGCGCGACCATATTACATAATATTTGCGTTTTCCATACTTTTTCGACGACCGATGTGTCGCGGTGGGCAAAGGTCCGCCTGCAAAGCAGGAGGTCGCCTCAGAACAATTGTGTGTACGATCTGCAGATATTTGTTTCGGGTGTTATTGTATTATGTATATCAGTTATCTAGTACCCATAACACAAGCTCTGTTTACCATGGGGCTAGGCTGTGTGAATTGTCCAGTATTTTTTTTTATACTTACATAAATTATACATTGGATTTGCGTTATATTAGTTCCAATGATTTAGGTATCATTAGTGGTGTCTTGGTTTTAGGCTGCTAACGAATTCAATCATCCTGTATATCAAAAACAAGAAAAGTGACAACCCTAGTGCTATAATCCATTATAGCACTAGGGTTGTCACTTGTACGCTCCAGCGTAGGTATTTATTTCATCAACTAGGCTTAGTTTCCATACTGGTCTATATGTGTACCTACTGTGCCCGCGGTGAGGGTCAGTTGTGAAGTGACTGACAGTACGGGGATGCCCACACACATACACACAGGCGGTACGTACACGTTGCAGCCAGCACCGCCTCCGCACAGGGCGCGGGTGCCATTCCTGTATAGAGCAACTTAATACTTTCTTTATTTTTTTGATATCACACAATAATTGTACACACATACAATATTTATATTTATTTATCTCCCCTGCCTTCGCAGTAAGCTGTGGGCATCTCCTCGGGGCGCGGCCGCGCGGGTCCTTCGCAGTAAGCTGTGGGCATCTCCTCGGGGCGCGGCCGCGCGGGGCCTTCGCAGTTAATGTGAAGGACTGGCCTAATCATAAAATCATCTAAAAATATAATTATTTGTTGATACTTTATTAGGCGAATGACAAGAAGTACTAAGGTGGCGTCGTGACATTGGAGTTATATGTATGAATAAGTCAGCTTATTGCTTACTCCCAATAGTATAAGGTACAAAATATGTAATGAATAGTTTGGGCTTTGCTACTACGTGTTGCACGCCAGTTTGTGTGAATAGCTTACACGGCTTGGTTCAAAGTTGAGCTTTATGTGGATCCTGGTTGAGAACTCAGGAGCCACGAGGAGTTACCGGATGGTATTAGTGGAGCCGTCGCAAGGACGGACCAACGAACACTACAGGTATTAAGCGACATTGTGATCAATTATGTATTTTTTAATTAACTTTAAGTACCTAACTTATTTGTTAAAATATTAAATAAGTTATCCATATCACAATTATGTACCTAAATAAATAATAAAATTATAATATATTTTTCATTTATCCATGCCTTTACAATTGGCTAGGTGGAGCCCAGCGCGTCCAAGTACTAATGAACTCGCCGGGTCGACTGAACCCCACACTGTAGGGCCAAGGTGGCGTGGCCACACACTCCTTGGCCCTACAGTGTGGGGTTCAGTCGACCCGGCTCGACTGAACCCCACACTGTAGGGCCAAGGAGTGTGTGGCCACGCCACATATGTACCTATTGCAGTACCTACCTAGAGTAGATCGAAACAACGGTAAATAGCTTATATACAAGACTAGGCAAAATATAATATACTGTGAAAGCAGCACCGCGCTAAGTGATTCAAAATTATAACGGTTTGTTATAATTTTAACAGTTGCGTTACGTGCCGCCGCGCCGCGCCGAGCGCACCGACAGGCGCGTCAGGCTCCGCTCTAACTGTGCACTTATTTTGTAATTCAGCATCTACTAAAATAAACGGAAAGACAACGCGCGTAACTCGCCGCCGCGCTCACAGAGTCACGTCGTGGTCCAGCGCCGCGGCGAAGGCGGCCACCAGGTGCTCCGCGGCCGCGAGGCGCTCCGCCCCCCGTAGCCCCCGCACGGCCGCCGCAGCCGGGCCCAGCGAGCCCAGCGCCGCCGCGAACCGCTCCACCGCCTCCACGCCCGCCGCCGCCGCCAGCCCCTCCGAGTCGGGCGTGCGCCGCATGTTGGGCCAGACGTGCGCGTGCAGCGCGCTGCGCACCGCCCCCACGCCCTCCTCCTCGTCCAGCAGCGCCACGGGCTCCAGCCTGCGCGCCGCGCACTGCTCCTGCAGGGGCGCGGGCAGCGCGGCCGCCCTGCACGCCACCACGCGCACGTCCGCCGGCCGGCCGCCGAGCCAGGCACGCTCGTCGAGCCGCTCCTCCGTCCCCGCCCCCCGCAGCAGCTCCCCCTCCTCCAGCAGCACCACGTGCGCGCCCACGCAGCCCGCGCGCTCCACGGCCGCGGCGCCCGCCTCGCGCGCCCACACGCGCACGTCCGCGCTGTAGTACCGGTTGCGCAGCCGCCACACGCGGTCGCGGCTCGCGTGCGAGGCGGGCCGCACCTCCCGCGTCACGTCCTCTTCTATTAACACTGAAACAAGTATACTAAAAATATAAATCCCACCAAAAACATAAATGTAAAAAAGGAGAGCCCCTAGGCAGTTTTTATCAGAATTAAAACGTTGAATAACTTTATAAAATGACTGGATGTAATGAAAACTGGCCAAGTCAAATCTAACCTACATAGATTTGACTTGGCACTCATTTAGATCTCCATTCTTTTTGCCGCGAAGCCCACAGCCAATCATAATTTTTGTATTGAACTTGGCTCTCCTTTTTTACATTTTTTGGTGGGATTTATATTTTTAGTAAAGTCTAACCTACATCGATTTGGCGAAGCCCACAGCCAATCATAATTTTTGTATTGAACTTGGCTCTCCTTTTTTACATTTATGTTTTTGATGGGATCTATTTTAATTTAATTTCCTGATCTAATGAAACAGTAAAATAATCCCATTGTTTAAATCGGGTAGTAAGTCTGACCCCACTAACTTTAGACCAATATCAGTACTGCCTACATTCAGTATAGTTTTTGAAAAACTTATTTTACACCAATTGCTTAGACATTTTAATGGCAATGACCAGCTAAATTGTAAGCAATTTGGGTTTACTCGTGGCAGGTCAACTACTGATGCCGGTGTAGAGTTGGTATCGCATATTTTTGATGCTTGAGAGAAGTCGCAAGATGCTTTATAATGTGTCTAAATAAATGTTTTTTCTATTCTATTCTATTCTTTAGGCGTTTTTTGCGACTTGTCAAAAGCATTCGATTGCGTTCATCACGAAACATTAATCAGGAAACTACATCATTATGGAATTAGGGACAGCTCTTTGGATCTTCTTACATCTTACTTGAGTGATAGGATACAAAGAGTTGTCATTAATGGAAAACGATCTAAAGGGTCTGTTGTTACAATGGGTGTACCGCAAGGCTCTATCTTGGGTCCTTTCCTATTTTTAGTTTATATTAATGACCTGCCTCATCTTGTAAAGAATGATCATGAGATTGTATTGTTTGCTGATGATAATTCATTAATTTTTAAAATGAAACGACAAAACACAAATTTCGACGATGTAAATACTGCAATCTCAAAGGTAGTCCATTGGTTTAGTATTAATAATCTTTTGCTTAATGAAACCAAAACAAAATGTATAAGATTTATTCTACCTAATGTAAAACAAGTTAAGGCTGATATAAACGTAAAAGGAGAAACGTTAGAAATTGTAGACAATACCGTATTTTTAGGAATAACCTTAGATAGTAAACTTCAATTGGGCCCACACATAGATAAGCTATCGAAGAGACTTAGTTCTGCAGCATATGCAGTTAAAAAAATCCGTATCCTTACAGACGTTGATACTTCTAGACTACTCTATTTCAGCTAATTCCAAAGTATTATGTCTTATGGCATACTACTGTGGGGGAACGCTGCAGATATAAACACCGTATTTGTGTTGCAGAAAAGGACTGTTTGTGCGATCTATAATATGGGTCCCAGAGAATCCCTACGTGAAAAATTTAAAGAAATAAACATAATGACAGTACCGTGTCAATATATTTATGAAAACTTGTTGTACACTCATAAAAATATCAATCGGTTCACTAAAAAAAGTGATATACATAATGTAAATACTAGAAATAAGAATAAACTCGCTGTGCCCACAACTAGGCTACACAAGATAAATGTATCTTTTAAAGGGCAATGTATACGTTTCTACAACAAAACTCCAAGTGAGTTGCAAAAATTATCAATAAATAAATTTAAAAAAATGGTGAAACATATTCTTTGTAAAAAAGCTTATCAGGGCGCGCGGCAGCGTGACCAAGCCAAGTTCAAGCAAAGGAACGCGCCGAGTGTATCATTACACGAACCACTTGGTGCCACTTTTGACCCTTCTATAACTCAAAACCTCTTTAACGTAAACACATAAAACTACGTGTGTTGAATTATATCCATAAGGACATGTAGAAGCCCAAATTTCATGAAGCTAGCTCAAACGGTTACAAAGATATGAAGGTCGAAAAGTCGTAAAAATTCACATTGACTGACTGACATATATATAGTACCTAATTCTAACCTACTTCCAGATGACCTAGAAGGATGAAATTTGGAATCCAGCACGGTAATTGTGTGTAAGCGTAGGAAAAAATCAAAAAATAAAAAAAAGTCAAAAAATAAGCGATGTTAGCGACGACGACCTTATGTCAATGAAATAAGGTTTAAATTCGAATAGAATCCGCATTGCATAGAATAAGCAATAGTACTAACGTCTCCGATTGCGCAATAGAATACAGTGTAGTTGTTAGGGACCGGCAAATAATAGATTCTGTTTTCGAAGTAACTACATATTTTTACTACCTCACACTAGATGTCACTAGTGTAGGGGACGTACTAAGAATTATTTTATTCACAAAATTCATTTTCCAGCAAAAATAACTGTTTTGGTTAATTGTTGTTGGTTGGTTGCCCTATCATTTTCTATGGTTGCAAAATGCTTAAAACGAATACCTATATATTTTTCAGCTATTGATTTAATCAGAAGAATAATATGATTATCAGTATTATCAGCAAGAACAAATATTCGTATATTTCGTCGGAGTCCAGTCTTGTCTATTAATTTGTGTGATCCATTGCTGTCTTACATTATCTTGAGATGGAAATCTAGAACATACACAATTTAAAATTGCATTAATAGGTGGGCTTCAATTTCATAAAATTTACTAAACAACTTCTATTATAGTAGTTGTCTCACGGAGGGAAAGTACTTTCAATATAGAATATTTATTATAAAACATTCCATAGGTGCATTCCATACATGCTATGTTTCAACATAGCCGTGGGACATTCAGTAAAATAATTGGATTCTAAATACGGCCCTGGCCCTGTTTTTCTTTATAAGTTAATGGATGACGATAGATGGCGGCTTTTTTAAAAATGACTATAAAAACTAAAAAATTAAAATTTTGGCGACTAAAAAGTCTTTAGGAACTTAAGTTGAAGTAATTTCAGTACATATGATTATTAAAATATAATAACACTGAGCCCTACGTACCTATAAATGTTTATTTCCCATGATACAAAGTATCGCCATCTATTGTCAAGTAGAATTATATTTGGAAATGCCGAGTCGCAATGGAAATGTTCGAGAACTTTTAAAATATGATGCGGTATTCAGAAAAATCCAAAAAGAATTATATTGGTCAGTTGTGTAGTTGAACAAATTTCAGTACATTTGATTATTAAAATATATTATTACTGAGCCCTACGTAGGTTTATTTTACATGATACAAAGTGTCGCCATCTATTGTCAAGTAGAATTATATTTGGAAACGCCGAGTCAATACCTGCCTAGTTTTCTTTACAAAAAGTAATGATATCCCACCAAAAACATAAATGTAAAATAGGAGAGCCAAGTTCAATGCAAAAATTATGATTGGCTGTGGGCTTCGCGGCAAAAAGAATTGATATCTGAATGAGTGCCAAGTCAAATCTATGTAGGTTAGATTTGACTTGGCCAGTATTTATCAGAATTAAAACGTTGAATAACTTTATAAAATGACTGATGTAATGAAAACTGGCCAAGTCAAATCTAACCTACATAGATTTGACTTGGCACTCATTCAGATATCAATTCTTTTTGCCGCGAAGCCCACAGCCAATCATAA
Source organism: Eupithecia dodoneata (assembly GCA_947044415.1). Taxonomy (NCBI): domain Eukaryota; kingdom Metazoa; phylum Arthropoda; class Insecta; order Lepidoptera; family Geometridae; genus Eupithecia; species Eupithecia dodoneata. The sequence goes on along the minus strand of OX345656.1, from coordinate 14,627,339 downwards.
TTTTTGCATTGAACTTGGCTCTCCTATTTTACATTTATGTTTTTGGTGGGATTACAAAATATCAGATTACTTCATCAAAATCAATTGAAGATAAAAGCTTGGAACGAGTTTTGCTCCAACTCAAAATCTACCAACTTACAAATAAGCAAATCAAATGTACTAGACACATAAGTTATGAACATACGTTTCTTCTCACTTCTTCCACTGGTGGACAAAAAATTGAAGTGAACTATAAAATAATTTAATAGTATAAAATATGACCTGTCTAAGTGCTTATTTGTAAGCACTTAGACACTTTGACTGCGGTTTTTTTTCGACGATTGCGATCTTTTTTTTTACCTAAAAAATTCGTGCTGCCGCTCTACACAGCGGTTGTGTTGCGCCGCACATGCGTTTCGTTCGAAAAATATTACAGCTCTGCGGAGTCACAAAGATCTGTATTTTCTCAGCCGCTGCGCTAGTGTGGATTTACGCATATTAGTCACTTGTAGAAAACTCATACCGTGCGTTTTCAGCACTCAAAGTACTTATTAAAGAAATAAAAACTTTTCATTTTTCATTTTCAATTTAAACCTTATTCGATTGACATAATGACGTCGTCGCTAACATAACTTATTTTTTGATATTTTTCTACGCTTACACAATTACCGAGCTGGATTCCAAATTTCATCCTTCTAGGTCATGTGGAAGTAGGTTAGATTTAGGTACTATATGTATGTCAGTCAGTCAGTGTGAATTTTTACGACTTTTTGACCTTCATATCTTTATAACCGTTTGAGCTAGCTACATGAAATTTGGCCTTCTACATGTCCTTATGGATATAATTAAACACACGTAGTTTTAAGTGTTTACGTTAAAGAGGTTTTGAGTTATAGAAGGGTCAAAAGTGGCACCAAGTGGTTCGTGTGATGATACACTCGGCGCGTTCCTTTGCTTGAACTTGGCTTGGACACGCTGCCGCGTGCCCTAATAACTAACACAAAATATATAAAATCAGCTATAATGGGTGTTCGATACTTCGAACACGGAGGATTTTAGCAGCATCAGCAGTTCGACCTTAGTAGGTTACTCGTGCCGCGAGCGCGGACCGGGCGCCTACTAATGGGCACACACGTAGGAAAATCAGTCATAGGCTGTTTGACAGATGGAAATGGCTCAAACTCAAATATTACTTTGTACCGAATATTATGAATTATATATATAGGTATTCTACTGAAAATATTTATTATAATGCCAAACGACCACATCAGCGTACTCATGTTCAGAGAATGTAGAGCCGATTACAGAAGACGAAGTGCATCGCGCACTTCTTAACATGAAGTACAACAGAAGTCCCGGTCACGATGCGATTACCACAGAAGCCCTGAAAGTTGGTGAATGGTGGCTGGTTGTCGACGGGGTTTATCCACAACAGACCATCTCCACAGGTTAAACCAAGTACTGGAAAAACACATTGAGTTTCAACTTCCTCTTTACCTCGCTTTCATCGATTATTTTAAGCTTTTGATAGTCTATATCAGGGATTCCCAAAGTGGTCGATATCGGTTTCCTAGGGGTCGACATAAACGAAAACTGATTTTGGGGGTCGACGAGGTCTAAAAATAGACCCCTATTAAATTAACACAAGTTCTTATTTAAAACTTTCAAGATAGGTAGGTACTGTATTGTTTATGTTATGTTACGTGTACTAAGAATAATTAATATTTTTGTAGCAAATAGCATTGTTGTAGTGATGTAAAGTCTCAAGTTCGTACAAGATGAAAAACTCGGCAAGTCAGTGTGGACAAGTTTGTGCAAGATAATGAGTTCGAGCGTACGTCTTTCAGGCGCGTTTTGACTTGCTCTCTACATATTTGACGCTTACGCGATTTAAAACGAACGAATTCATGATCAAGTTGAAGTCCAATCATGTTCCTGATATTTTACTATTTAACGAGCTTGCACTTAGGTTGAAAGTTCATTTGCGTTTTGAAATTCGTTGGAGCGTGAACGATAATAACTCATATAAGTACTCATTTATTTCAAGAGATTACAAAGTTATTACATAGCTAAATTAAGTGAAGTAAAGTGACTGAAAAACAATTTAAAAAATGCTGAGCTCCCTACGCGAGTTAATAGCGTAACCATACAATAATCTGCAGTTTTTTTTGTTTAGGTTCATCCATCACACTGAATGTTTTATTTTCTCTTTGCGAATTAATAATTTGTAATAATCATTATTAATTAAACTTGATATTTACTGAATTCTTTATAAAAAATAGTCTTTAAATTTTGATGAGAAAATGAAGTCAACTTTACTCACTTAACCAAGTGCAAAGTTTTCCAATTGGTACCTTAGTACCTAGGTATTTTATATCAATAGGAAAAAACTAAAGTTAGGCCCCCTTATTCATAATAGTCTGCTAACTTAAAGCATTGCTAATTCTCACTCTGTCTTCTTCTATTGACCTAAGTCAGAATAAAAATGCTAAAAGATGCAGCTGTTTTAAGTTAGCGGACCATAATGAATGAGGGAGTTGATCTTAAAAGTAGGTAATTTGGCCATGGGGTCTGAGGTAACAGTTCATTTTGGAAAAGGGGTCACTTGTCCAAAATAGTTTGGGGATCCCTGGTCTATATCATCACTCCCTTAGAATAACTAGGCTTAGAACCGCAGTAGGCGCACGCGAAGTGACGCAATTTCAAGTTAGCCTTTAAAGGCTACGTACATCGCTCGACACGTCAGTGCTCAAGGTCAAGACCTACTGGGAAGAGCTCCGTAATTTTTAATAATAATGACTTATTGTGCAGTAAAAGGGTGTAACTCTTTTCATAATAATCAGAAACAATAGAAGATTCCATTTCACGGGTAAATACAACCTGGCATCTTATATTCTTGAGTAAAACATTGGTATAAGCACAAAAATAAATCGTAAACATGACAGACGCCATTACATAAAAATGTTGCTAGCTATTAGAAAAATTATTTTCCCCCATAGTTACTTATTTGTTTAATCTATTTCTACTTTACACTTGTAGGACTTTTATTTGCCAGATATAATTAGGGTTACCTACTACCTTACCCGGATTTTTAAGTGAAATATGTACCTATGTTCTATTAAGCTTGGTATAAATAATCAAAAACTTTTGTTTTATTTTCACGGGCAAGGAAATAGATTGTTACAGACTGTCCGGATGTTGGTGTAGTCGGAGCGTTAAATATAAAAATTTCATTGGTTTCATTAGACGATGAACCCTAGTTTTATTAATGTCTTTATATTCGTTCTTAGATTTCCTTCTGATCCGACTTCAGTTCAGTTCTTTATTAATAAGAATATTCATGTTGTTTTGACATTATGTCAAACAAAATAATACATACATATGTAGGGTAACAAAAAAAACATAACGAAATAACACGAAAAATAATATACTGTTGCTTCCCGATTGGTTGAAAAACTTAGACGGATTTGCAAAGAAAAGTTTTGCAAGCCAACTAAATACACTAAGATTATACACTAAAAAAGAAATACACTACACTGATTATGTTCTATACATTTTGAAGAAAATGACAAGCATATCACGAAAGGTGGTTTATGCAAATTACGAGAGGGTGCTATCCCAACAAAGGTATGAAAATGTTTCGGCCATAATATTTATTTCTATCTAACTAATTCGCTAACTTAACACTCCCCTGTATGTAAACACCCATAGAGTATATAATATTTACAGGAATTTTTCTGTTAATGAAATATCATCTAACAGAAAAGTGATAAATATGATAATAATTGACTCCTTACAAAATGTTACAATTTCCCTACCTTATGGGGAAAATGTTAATAGCTTGCAACATTATTTGTGCACTTGTGTGCGTATCGGCTCTTGTAATGACGTGCCGCTTACGCACACATTGCTTGGTTTTTGGCTTCAACTTAGAGCGGAATGTTTTGTGAAATTATCACTCTATGTCTTATTACTCTGAGATCACTCCATCTTCCGTGCGCTCCACCAACCACAAAATAGATCCTACGTACATCATCCTATTAGAACGCATCTATGAAAACAGCACAGCTTCTATTATAATAATAATAATAAGTTTACCGTGACTGGGAGAAACCTGATCTACGTGTCTGACGGGCAGGCACCAGATGTCGAAACCGGAAATAATTTTTGGCGAGGCATCTGGTCCATACCGATTGGACACATGGAAGCGGACTAGATGAATGTGGTCAGTGCTGAATGTGAAAACATCGAAACCATGGATGCTATAACCATATCACTGTTAGATATAAGTAATGCAATCCGCTCGGTTCAAAACTGGAAAAGTCCTGGCCCGGATGGATTGCATAACTTTTGGTTGAAATGGTTTCGGTGCTCACATTCGGTTTTGGCTGCACAATTCCAAGAAGCGATTGAGATCGGGTCACTCCCACATTTTATGACGACGGGTGTTACTGTCCTGCTCCATAAATCTGGTAGTACTGCGGAACCAAAGAATTATAGACCCATACCCACCATCTACAAGTTGCTTACATCCATTTTGACCACCAAAATTAACACTCATACCTATTGTTACAAACAATATTTTAGCACCTGCTCAGAATGGATGTAGGGTTGGGTCCCGTGGTACTAAGGAGCTCCTCCTCATTGACATGGCCATTAGTCAATAGGTCAAACGTGGCAGAGGGAACTTGTCGGCTGCTTGGATAGACTATAAAAAGGCTTATGATTCGGTGCCTCATACTTGGCTTGAGTGAGAGGGTCTTAGAGATGTATAAAGTAGATACTACTCTAAGATCATTCTTGGGATCATGTATGAGACAGTGGACCACTGTTATTCGTCATCCAGGGAGCCGAGCGGAACTATCTGCCACCAATGATCAGATAAGGATAGAGATGGGTATATTCCAGGGCGACACAGTCTGAGTCCCTTGTGGTTTTGCCTGGCTCTGAATCCGCTCAGTACTCTACTGAAGGATTCAGGAATAGGTTATCGCCCTCGGAGAGATGGTGAGATAGTCTCTCACTTGCTGTATATGGATGACCTCAAACTGTTCGCGCCGAATAAAACACAGTTAATGGCCCTTCTGAATATCACACAGATATTCAGTAGTGCTATTAACATGGAGTTCGGTGTTGATAAGTGTGCGGTCATACAAATACAGCGAGGGAAAGTAGTACATTCTGATAATTTACAGCTTTCAGAGACAATATCCCTGAAATCACTCTCAATTAAATTTTTATAATCATACATAAAAGTAAAAAGTAGGTATTTTATTAATGTATGTATAGTCTGGCAAAAACGGAACAGCGAACAAAGCGAACCCTGAAAATATAGGATATAAGGACTTGGTATTGATAGATAATGGGTAGATTAAGCGGTGGGCGAGCCGCGTTAATTTTGGACTTTGGTGAGGTCGGTTTAGCAAGAACGACGAGGAAGCTACAACGGTGGAGGAACGACGAGTGGAGCGAGCCGCCGAAATTTTTGTTACTTTTCTCAAACTAGTTAAGAAGAGTATGAAAAAATAAATAAAAAGGAGCGGGAGCCCTAAAAATGAAACAGTATTTTTGCAAGTTTTCGTGTCTGGAAATTATCTTAATGTGAGCACTTGACTACACAAGAAAAAGAAGACATTGTCGGCGAGCGGAGCGAGCCGCTAAAATTTTGTGGTTTTCGTTAGAATTTTGTGTTATTTTTTAAAGTTTTTCGCATTATTCTATACCCAGAAGGAACAATTGTTATTGGTTTGTGGAACTAATCGCGAAAAAAATGTTGTCTCCTTAGATTTTTATGTGCCCTCAAAGGGCACAAAAAAATCAGATTTTGCGCTATTTGTTGTCGTAATTGAGTTGATAAGAAAGGACTGTAGCAAAATAGGTGCCGTTGCTTTTGCAGAACTGATACGCAACATAACAAAACGCCCAAAACACGAGTAATATCGGCGAGCGGAGCGATCCCCGATTTTTTCTTACCGCAGTGTATACGCGGTTAATCATATTGTTAAGTTGCATGTTAGGTAGAATAGAGTCTAAAATTAAAATTTATTTAAGGTTTCGGGCATTTTCTAGTGATTTTTTATACCTAAACTAAGATGACCACCCCCTGGGACCGCATGGGTCCAGGGTTACCAACCCTAAAAAATATTTACCCCTAAACATAAGTCAGTGTCACACGAAATGTGACATCAGATGAAAGGAGGCGGTGGCGCGGTAAAATTAAAATTTTTGATGCGTTCGTTCCTGAATAATGCTTTTGCCATCATACAAAATATTAATTTATAATAAATTGATTAAATATAAAATTTATATTATATTATTTAGGTTTACATAAAATCTATATTGTGACAAAAAAAATATCCTTACTTAAAACCATTACCTATGTTTAACAATTTTAAATAGTTGTCCACGGTGGACCCAGCCCAGGGGGGGTCATGACCCCCATGACCCACCCCCTGGATCCGCCCTTGGATGTGGTTGCAGTAGATAAGAACCTTACCCCTCTCTCCTTGGCTAACGAGAACTGGCGCGAACCTGTGGTAATGAGCATCCAGGACCAGACAGTCAGACAGCCGGAAGCCTGAAGTGGAACTGGACCGGACACATCTGCCGTATGTCCAGCGACTTGTGGGCAAAGAGCACCACAGAGTGGAGCCCACCCAACGCTAAGAGGCGACGTGGAAGGCCCAGGATGAGATGGCGCGACGAGCTCTATATTAGTCGAGATACATCTTCCATCATGGCATGTTGCAGCATTGGATCGCGAGGAGTGGAAGGAGAAAAGGGAGGCCTTTGCCCAGCAGTGGGACAATAACAGCTTAAAATAAAATAAATAAACATACAATATATCGAGACCTACAAGATACTCACTCACCAATACAACCTGCCATCCTTACAAGACATCTACATAAAGAAAGAAGGTCATTCTACCCGTGGGCATCACCTTAGATTGTCCCGTGACTCTACGAAAACCCTTACCGCGCACCATTTTATTAGCAATAGAGTGGTGCGCAATTGGAAACTTTTACCAGAATATATTATATCAGCCACATCAATAAACGCCTTCAAGAATAAACTCGACAACTGGTTACGAGACAAAAATAATAAACTAAAAAAAGTAACGCAATAAATAAATTCAACACTGTGTGATATAGACATATCAGCTAGAAGCTGCTCGTCTATTAACAATAAATAAATATATATTTTCTATGTTTAAGTCCTTAGATATGTATGAAATTGACGATTTAGATACCTATATGTTGTTGTCGAGGCACAATACATTTTAACACAACAAATTAATCTTGACAGCTCTATGAAAGGATTATTGCTCAACAGGTCTCTGAGTTGGGGTAAACATATTTATGAGACACGTGTTCAAGTTCGAACTAAAGTATATCAAAAAATTATAAAAATAAATAAAGTTTAAGCTGGGTATTCCGATAATCAGCAGAAGAAATTTTACAACCTCTGTGACACAGGAGGTTGCGGGTTCCATTCTGCCTTGGAATCTGCAGATATTTGGTCTGGGTGTTCTGGTCTATGTAGTTGGTATAACAAAAATGTATTACAAACATATATCAGTAATCTAGTACCAAAACACAAGCTCCGCTTAGCTTGGGGCTAGATGATGCTGTGTGGATTAGCCAGCATTATAAAAAGAATTGACTTTTATACGGGTGTCCGGTAAATAATTCTTGTGGGTCCGGTAAAAAATTTAATCTATCTGCAGCAGTCTAGGATATTTTTTCAATATATGTATTATCCAAGGTATCAAACCTAGGTTTACAATTATCTATTGAAGTAACGTTATAATAGATCTTAGATATTATTCTGCGATATATTCCTTACCTTTTATGAATTCATCAGCTGCACCTTGTGTATGAGCACTCACAATGATTAATGGTAGCGCGTCGAATGACATGTTGGGCTTTGCTATACAAATATCAATATAATAAAATTGGTAAGATAATGAGGGTACTAAGGTATTGTAGGTATTTACAAAGATGTAAGTATTGTTAATTACGTGCAAACTTGGGAATTATACTTCTTTATCTCGTCCCTTTATTATATTGTATTGTATTGTACAATGTACGTACTGTACTTTACTTTGAGACTTTGAACTTCAATTCAACTTCTTCCTAGATGGTTCTGTGGGGCTACTATGCTATTTAACACAACGTAACGCGCATTATCAGCGTTATTAAGCAAATTTATAGCGATTAACGCGTGTTAAGACGCATTTTAACGCGAATGACGCCTTTTCACGAGTTATTAACGTTAAAACACGCGTTATCAGAGCTAAAATTAGCGTACATCGTCATCAAAATCTGTCACTGGCTCTCCGGACCATTGTCAGTCTTAGTTTTCAAAAGACTCACTCTGTTATCCAGTTCCGTATCTTTGGACGAACTAAACCGACAGAGGGTGGGCTACATTTCTATGAACCTAAAGATGTTATAATTAACTATATTCTCCTATAGGGGTATTAGGAGAATATAGTTAATTATAACATCATAATTAACTATATTCTCCTATAGGGGTATTAGGAGAATATAGTTAATTATAACATCAATCAAATTAAATACCATAGATTTAGTTCCAGATGGAGTCCTACGGAATCACAAGTCAACAACAGCAATAGCGGACTTGTCATAAGTGAGAGAATTTTCATAAAAGTTTCTACAAATCACAGATCACAAATCAATGAGGTAGGTATTATTTAAACTACCATCATTATTTAAACTACTACTAAAATACCAACCTATGATTATAATTATTTTCCTTCCGAACGACTGGCTGGTTTTTCTACTCGAAAGAAACCATCTATATGATCATGTTAATGTCAAAAATATGGATTTTTTCTTAGGTCACCTCAACTCCCTCTATACGATTCCGTAAAAAAAAAACATACGTCCATCAAGGAAAACAATTTTGACAATCAGTAAGTCAAGTCAGTCTGTGTTAATTTAGCTTTATTATAATAAAATATTTAAGAAATATCTATTTAAATTCTTATTTATGTTAGGTAGGCTACCTACCTCATTCCAATTTTTAGCATTATATGTATATAATATACAAAGATTCAAACATTTTTAATAAACTCCCACATTATTCGGAAATTTAGAAGTTTACGTGCTGGTAACACCGGCAAGATTTGTGTTTTTGTTGTCATTTTTCTGTTGATAGTTATTTGTGTTCAATCGAAGAAATAAGTGGATGTAATTCGAAATTTACGTGTGAAAAGTGATTCTGTGTTTATTATTTACTAAATTAGTGTGATTTCGGCAACATCTGACCACATAAGAAGACATTTTTCATTTTTCGATCTATGTCACTCTGTTGGTGTCTAAAGAGGTAATGGCGGACGTAGTAGTCTATAAACCGACAATTTCAAAATCGGTACTACAGTGAGTTCTTCGGTTGACTGAGACTCCATCCGAGTATTTTTTTCATTCATGTTAAATACTTTATTAAGACCACATGACGACGACGCTGTGTTCGATCGAAGACTGTGTGGCAGGCGTGCTTAACTTAGGGTGAATGAAGGTGACTGTTATCGACCGTGTAGAAGGCGTTCGCGTTTTGTTTTTATTTATTTGTAATTTGTAATCTGTGATGTGAGTGATGGTGGGTGTGTGTCGTAAAATAAACCTATGCTTGCTTTCAGACTTTCCGTCTCTCCGCAAAAAATATACATATTGTTTTCTTGCTTGAGTAAGTGCGCTCGCGAGATCGCGTAAAGTAGGTAGGTACCGGTTACCTAATGCTCGTGCAAATTCATCTAATTTAAATAGCTTAGTTTTGCGATGGATAACATCAAATCATGGACCGAAGAAGACGAAGCGATAATCGCGACGAACACGGATGCGACGGAATGCAAGCGCTGTGCCGTGGAGCTAGGCTACTGGCAGGATGAGTACATCGGGCTGTTCACCAAGCGCGCCGACCGCAAGGCGCCCGAGATCAACCGCGGGTACTACGCCCGAGTCAAGGCTATCGAGATGTTTCTCCACCAATTCTTGGAGGTATTATTCACCTATTCACTTTATTGTTGGTAAAGAATACATAAGATGGACTTTCTGTGGAAAATCAAAAAGTGTGAGACAATACTAGTTTCGGCTGCGTTGTGGCAGTTCTAAAATTGTACAACTAAAATTGTCCTATTTCTTGTTGTGCATTAGAGTATTTGTGTTTGATTGTTTTCAGCGGTGTGACACGAAATGCCAAATCATCAACTTGGGGTGCGGGTATGACACCCTGTACTGGCGTCTCAAGGACAGTACAAAGGCCGTCGGTAATTTCATAGAGCTGGACTTCCCAACAGTCACGGCCAAAAAATGTCAAATCATCAAACGTAACAAACAACTTCTAGAGAAGATAAGCAATGAAGGTATAAATAAATCATGCTGGACAATTCACACAGCATTATCTAGCCCCATGGTAAGCAGAGCTTGTGTTATGGGTACTAGGTAACTGATATACATAATACAATACATTACATACATAGATATTTTTTATTATATATAGAAAACGACCAGAACACCCGGAACAAATATCTGCAGATCGTACACAGAATTGTTCCGAGACGGGAATCGAACCCGCAACCTCCTGCGTCGCAGGCGGACCTTCGTCCACCGCGCCACATCGGTCGTCGAAACTGACTAGTTTTCTAGGGACTCTGAAATAAAATAAACACTTTTTTATACTAGCATTGTAGAAAGTCAAGGGAAATGGTATTTTCATCTTGGGACACACGTTTGTACGTTCGTCTTCGTGACGTGTTCTCGGTGTTTTCTTTGTATCATGTGTGTATATTATGTAATGTGTAGTGGGCATAAGACAAGGTGTGCTTAGCTCGGGGCTCTAGAGAATGGTGTAGGTAAGTGTGCGCCTGCGTTCCCTCGTTCCAGACGGCGAGGTGATCATCCGGTCGGGCGACCTGCACGCGGACGGGTACCACCTGGCGGGCTGCGACCTGCGCGCGCCCGCGTCCGTGCGGCGCGCGCTGCAGGCCAGCGCGTGGAGCGGCGCCGCGCCCACGCTGCTCATCCTGGAGTGCGTGCTGGCGTACCTGCGGCCCGAGCCGGCCGGCGCGCTGCTGGCCGCGCTCGCCGCTGACCACCCGCGCGCCGCGCTGCTGCTCTACGACCAGTGCAACCTGGGGGACCGCTTCGGGGAGGTGCTGCTGCGCAACATGGGCGCGCGCGGCTGCGGCGTGTGCGGCGCTAGCGGCGCGCACACGGCGCGCTGCCCGCCGCACGAGCACGCGGCGCGCCTGCAGGCGTGCGGCTGGCAGCGCGCGCGCGCCTGGGACATGACACGCGTGTGGCGCGCGCTGCCCGAGGAGGAGCGCGCGCGCGTCGAGCGTCTCGAGATGCTGGACGAGGCGGAGCTGCTGCAGCAGCTCAACTCGCACTACGCGCTGGCGCTGGCCACCAACTCGCCGCTGTTCGCGGACATAGACCTGCCCGACTAGCGCCCGCGCCCGGCTGCACCCGCCTCTAGACTCTAGTCCACGCTTTATATTTCACTTCATTGTCTGTAGGAGCTCGTATCGTCTTGGTGTAATGTTGTGATTTGCCCGATGAACTTTTCCCTCGATTGATTATTATATAGGTATGTAAGTGTTAAATATATTTATTTATGGTAATAAATTATGCAATAATGCAACAGCCTTCTTTCATTTATCTCGATAGATATTTTATTGAAATTGGACTCGGTGCTACATCATAATTACAATAAAAATCGATACAAAACTCCGTCATCTCTGAACCGAATCATCCACTGATCGCAGTGACACGCCGCCGCCGCGCCGGACTGTGAATGTGTTCGTAATAACTAGGTACTCGCAGTCGCAGGCAATGTTCTGGGAGCCTGGGAGGATGAAATGTAGACGAGTGCGGGTGCGCGGCTAGAGCCGCAGCGGCTGGCTGGCACGGAGCAGCGCGCGGCGCAGCTTGCGGCGCCCCTCCGCATCGCCCGAGCAGAACACGTGCGTGGAGTCGCGCTCCACGTGCAGCAGCGCGTCCTCCCGCGGCACGTGCACCATGCAGCCCCCGGTGGCGGGGCGCTCCGCGCGCGCGCCGCCCTCCGCGCCGCCCAGCGCCGCCAGCAGTGCCTCTACGTCGGGCGCGCCCAGCGGCGGCCAGGCGGCGCGCGGGGCCAGCGCCGGGGGCGGCGGCACCAGCTCCACACGGTTGTCGCGCACGTGCATGGCGACGCAGAGTGGCGCCGTGCGCAGGCCGGCGCGCGTCTCGCGCAGCTGCAGCGCGGCCGCGAGCCCGGGGTCGAGCCAGGCGCGCGCCTTGCCACGGCGCACGCCCGCGCGCCGTGCGCCGCCGCGCCGCAGCACCAGCGTGCGCGCCTCGCTCGCCACGTGCGGCCGACACCCGCCCACGCCCGCGCCCGCGTACTGCTCGGGCAGCGCCAGCTCGCGCGGCCGCAGCTCGCGCACCAGCTTGTTGGCCTGCGAGTAGTTGAGCGAGGTGTCGATGGGACAGTGGTACGCCTTCATGGCGAGCGGCTGGAAGGGCGCCAGCGCCTCCAGGTACGGGAAGTCCGGCTCTGCAACGCAATGCAACCGATGCCGGTCAGTCGGTCGCGCGGCACACGACGTTTTTTTATTTATTGTAACGTAACAGGTTACATACCTACCTACTTTAATATCTAACTTCAACTCGATTCCTGATCGACTAAACTCGTGGCTAGTCTAGTTAGTCATTCGTCAGCGCACTAACTAGACGCAAGTAAACTCGCCAACACGCTTGATCACATCACTACGGACGGAGATTGTTTATGGCCTTGCAAGGCTGACGTTTACCTGTTCCGGTTGCGCGTGAGCCGTCAGATACGCCATTTTTTACGTTGCTGGTCGTTCGATCAAGACAATACCACTGTGCACGTAAAATCATAATCAATCTACGATTGAATACATTTATTTTAAATAACATAAATAGTGTGTGTAGTTTAAACCCCTGTTGGGGTGCAAAGTCCACCCTAAGGGCAGTCTCGTCTCCGGCCGGACTTTCCACGAGCTGCGGCCGGGACACTAGTGTCCCGGCTTAGAATTCTTCCGCTGAGTTACTTCTCGGATCGGAAAGTCCGCTGAGTTACTTTCCGGTTTTCGAGCAGCAACTCAGGGTTAAGGTTCTAAGTGAAACAAGTAAAAAATGGATTAAAAATTTATTAAAATGAAAGATAACAATAGGGAGCCTGAAGGGCTATGTTATATATATGATTTAAAGTTATGTAGCTCTGCCAGAGGGGCTTAAAAGGGGGTCCGTTAAATCCTACACATGGCTGATTCTACTTGATTATAAAAAGGTCTGCACTTTATTTTCCTTCTTCCTCAGTACTTCCTTTATTGCGCCGCGGGTGTAGCAGAGACCCTCGCCGAAAGGTGTAAGCGCTAGCTGGAGTTACAGGTCCAAAAGGGTAACGCAGCTCGTGGAAAGTCCGGCCGGAGACGAGACTGCCCTTAGGGTGGACTTTGAACCCCAACAGGGGTTTAAACTACACACACTATTTATGTTATTTAAAATAAATGTATTCAATCGTAGATTGATTATGATTTTACGTGCACAGTGGTATTGTCTTGATCGAACGACCAGCAACGTAAAAAATGGCGTATCTGACGTCTCACGCGCAACCGGAACAGGTAAACGTCAGCCTTGCGAGACCATAAACAATCTCCGTCCGTAGTGATGTGATCAAGCGTGTTGGCGAGTTTACTTGCATCTAGTTAGTGCGCTGACGAATGACTAACTAGACTAGCCACGAGTTTAGTCGATCAGAAGGAATCGAGTTGAAGTTAGATATTAAAGTAGGTAGGTATGTAACCTGTTACGTTACATTATTCAGAAAATAAACAGCTTTTTGAACATTCAATTTAAGCTATTATCTTAAGCTTACACGTGGACTTCTGAAATCACACCGTATGCCGTCGGTTTGCGGGCACTCGAGTTTATGGGATGCAAAGACTAGATTATTTTGGCCAAAACCTCTTCAAACACTCCTGGGACCGAGCTGGCTCGGAAATACATTGTGTTCATTTTCAATAGAAAAAATAAAAAAGGTACGAATGTACGCGACTGGTAACACAAAGAAGGTACGAATGTACGCGACTGGTAACACAATGAAGGTACGAATGTACGCGACTGGTAACACAAAGAAGGTACGAATGTACGCGACTGGTATAACAAAGAAGGTACGAATGTACGCGACTGGTAACACAAAGAAGGTACGAATGTACGCGACTGGTAACACAAAGAAGGTACGAATGTACGCGACTGGTAACACAAAGAAGGTACGAATGTACGCGACGGGTAACACAAAGAAGGTACGAATGTACGCGACGGGTAACACCCGAAAAAAGCTCTCATAAAATTTCTGCCAAATCGACTTTAGCGAGTTCAGTTACCTATCTATAGTTGGAAGCATTAGTGGTCAATAAGCTTTTTAATTTTGGAGAATGTTGTGCGAGGGGCTCACCGGTGAAGATGACAGCGTGCGCGGGGTTGGAGGCCCACAGCTCGAGCAGGTGCACGGCGGCGCCGAAGCGCAGGCTCGGGTGTCCGCAGAAGACGACGGCGGGCTGGCGCGCGTCGCCCGACTCGGCCAGCTCGTGCAGGTCGGCGGCCAGGCGCAGCCGCTGCGCGCGCTGCAGCGCCGCGTGCGGGAAGGGCTCTTCGGGCACGCGCGCCGCCTTGCCCGCCGACACCCACTCCGCCAGGATGTTGCTGTAGGCGAGCGCGCGCTCCGCCGCCGGGCCCACGCAGTAGAAGGGCACGTGCGCCAGCCCCGCGCCGTCCAGGTGCAGGGACAGGCACTCGAGCAGGTCGTACAGCACGCCCGACGGGTACACGGGCAGCAGCACGCAGCCGCCCGCGCGCACCGTGCCGCTGACGTGCACGCACAGGTCGCCCAGCATGTGGTCCGGGTTGTGCGCCGGCGTCTGCGTCAGCGCCGCGAGCACCAGCAGGTCGGCCCCGCGCAGCGCCGCCTGGTTAATGGGCCGCGGGTGCGTGGTCAGCGTGCTCGACCCGCTCACGTAGCACACCTTCTCGTGCGCGGACCGCAGCACCCAGTTGGCGGAGCCGAGGCAGAAGCCGGAGGAGACGGGCGTGGCGTCCAGCGCGCCGTACACGTCCACGCGCTCGTCGTACCCAACCACGCGCACGCGCGCCAGGGCCCGCGCCACGCACGCGCCCGAGAAGAGGCGGCGCCAGGCGCGCGGGCGCGCCGCGTGCGCCAGTGGCGGCGGCAGCACGTGCAGCAGCTCCTTCCAGCGCCGCGCCGCGCCCCCCGCCCCGCCGCCCCCCTCTGCCAACCAGTGCACCAGCTCCTCCAGGTAGAACCGTCCGATCTGCAGCGTGGGCTCGGTGCAGTACACCTGGCCCTTGAAGCCGGTGCCCTCAGTGACGAAGGGCAGCGCCAGCATGCAGGTGTAGTTGGAGATGAGGATCACGTCCAGCTGCGAGTAGTCGACCACCTTGTCCAGCGGCGGACAGAACTCGGGCACGGAGTCGACGAACACGCGGCCGCAGCACTCCTTGAGCTCGCGGTGCAGCGCCGGCTCGGGCAGGTGCGGCGGCGCGTAGGCGGGCAGCGCGGCCAGCCGCGTGCTGGCCACCGGCGCCAGCGGCAGGAAGCTCAGCACCGAGTGCGCCGATAGCCCGCAGTCCAGCATTATCAGCAGCTCCTTGAACGACAGCACGAAGCAAGGCTTCGATGCGTCGCTGCTCAGGCAGTACTGAAATTACATCCACATCTATCTGAACTGAACGTAATGTAATCTGAGATATACTATGATTATTTGTGCATTGTCGGTTGGTATCCAACGATACTTTAACAATTGAATGTAAATAAATTATTTCCTACTCGGACCCAACTTCTTGTCCGTTCAGTCAATTTAATTTGCTGAATGGAAAGTAGTCCAGCCAATGAATTATTATGGATCGAAAAATAAGTGGATAGATTGAGTTCAGAACTTGGGACTAGGTTGGGTAGTTTACACGTTGCGAGCTGCTGAAGTGACAGTAGGCAGCTGCTCACATTGTGTGCTCGCATAGCATAGCAGAAGCTGGGCTCGCCTGTGCTGTACACATGATTCGAATAGCTGCCCGTCTCATGCGAGTTGTCGCGATATCGAGTTATTGTGCTTTGATTAAAAACACTCAAGTCTATGAACACAATATTAAGTTATGAGCAAAAATGCCTTTAAAAAACACTAAGTAGGTATATTAATTTTTTTTGTTACATCTATGATTACTTACAATTAACTAAACTGGTGAGCTATTATTATCCAACTTGCACATGTCCTTACTGTGCGAGTTACTGCACTGCAGCTACTCGGCAGGCGAACTCGCACGCTAGTTCGCATCCAGCCTCGCACGCCAGCCATTACAAGACAAACATTATGTAGGTACATGTATGAAGTATTTAGTACCATCATGTATGCAAATTAAAAAAAAAAAAAAAGAGTCCAAGATTTCTGTAAGGTCTAAAGAATACAAAGTGCTTTGATGTTTGATTGGTACTGCTGATACTAAATACTGCATAATAAACTTAACTAAAATCTCTAAAATTACTTATTTTTAAAACTCCAGAAAAAAATCCAGGTAATACTACCAAATGATAATACAAATGTGTAAAAAAAATGGTCCATATGTTTTCATATATTGGTAATCAAAGTTTAGATTCCCCAACAACAAAA
Organism: Eupithecia dodoneata; assembly: GCA_947044415.1. NCBI lineage: Eukaryota > Metazoa > Arthropoda > Insecta > Lepidoptera > Geometridae > Eupithecia > Eupithecia dodoneata. Next base: position 14,610,649 of record OX345656.1, on the reverse strand, counting down.
ACCATTTATACCATGTAGAGTAGACCATACAACTGCACAGTTGGAAGAAATGTTTAAACTATCCTGTTTATCAACTAGACTAGCTAGAATAGATTTAATAAATCATTCATTTCTTAGTTGGTTTAAGCATTAAAATAATTCAGGGTGTTAGGCAAACCATGTTCCATATAATTATAATGAATCATCTGTTTCAGATCTCTTAGAAGCAGTTATACTGAGATCTTATTGAACTATTATGTCCTGTTATCAACTGTCATAATAATATAAGATATTTAAATTTTTTCCCATAATTTGCACTATTTGGAGCTTAACTTATGTGTACAGACAAGTCTTGAACTATATCTGTTCTGTTATGACACTTATGTAATTTAAAAAACATACTATTAAAATCAATATCTGCATGAGATTTAGTACCTAAATAAAGGAGTATGGGCATGCAAAGTGTTGAAAAGTAAAAATAAAAAATGGGGAGGTGCGAGGTTGGAAACGAGGATATTTAAAAAAAATGTATGATGTTCTGATTCACATATTTAACTCAAATCAGACATTAATAATATGAATGCTAGACCGTGCACACAGGACCGTGCAGCCCCCGAGCTGAGAGGATAGGGCCCTAAGGTTATTGTGCCCATATTTATTACTTATCAAAATTCTAGGTATGACTGATACTAAAACTCATTATTTAAACATTTCTCTATTGTTTCAGCATTCAATTATAATATACTGTATAAAAGATTCTTGATAAAAATATTTCCAGCATTGTCTTACTGGTATGTATATAATACCTGTTTTGAAACAGCAAAACTGGGTTAGATATTGATGGAGCTCTCTGTACAATACAATAGTTACACAATTGCATATTCAATTATTGATTATATTAAATTATAGCTTACCAGTTTCATCTTGTTTGTTTTGACCGTTGCGTCACAACAGTCAAGTCTTACGTTGAAGTAATTCTAATAGGTTTTACGAGCAAGAGTAAATGTTATTGAGTTTGTTTGTTGGCTAAGAGCTTCTCGGCGATCATGGATGTTCTAGTATCTTTTTTCTCAAGTTCACTTGTTTGCACAGCACTGGGATGCTGTCACATTTTTATAGTTATCACTGTTCCGCCTGGTTTTTCTGTTCAACAGACAATGCAAGTTATATAGTCGCATCAGCAGACTTTTCCCGTTTCCATTTGTCAAAGGATAGGATGCTGCACGATTATTAGAACTCGACTGAAACTGACGACGGACGATCAACCTCGTGATCAAAGCAACGTAAATATTTGCAACATTGGAATATGTTATACTTTTCTCTTTGTAAAATGCGAAGTTGGTATCTGTAGTTATATTTGTTGTATTCTCGTTGTAGTTATCTTACCATGGGTCATGGCAAATTAGGACTTCACTTTTTTCTTTTATTTGGAAATATTATAGTTAATTTAATATCTATCTATTTCACCGGACTGTTATTATATTTACTCGTTATGACACTGACATTCAGCGTAGTTTATCCAGTGAAATAGCACTACTATGGATAGGAGTAAGGATTTTTTTATGCCTGTGTAGGCATAAAAAAATCCTTACTCCTATCCATAGACTAATTAAATAGTTCCCAGACCCTAGAAAGAGAAGTCCCTAGAAGGTGTGCAAATGCAATCTCTTTCACACAAGAAAGAGAACAATATATCCTCAAAGCCTGAGAAGAAATGAGATAGATCGACTGTATTTCTGTCTTGCTCAGCGTGTCAAGGTCAAGCAACTAGAGTTGCTTTACAAATGTGCCTGGTCATCGGTGGGTTTCGACGAAATATTGTTGTTTTCAACCTTTAAGTTAAGTTACCAGTAAGTTTTAAGTTTTCTTTAAATTTAAATGTGGTAGAGTGATTCCGCGAACATTACTACACCTCCTATCAATAAAGACCCAAATTAAAGATGGTTCAGAGCAATGTTTTTCAGTGTAAAAGTTACAGTGAAGTGAAGTGCCGGATTCATCATTCCACTGGTAAGACCAATTTATTTTGACTACAAAACGATTCAAAATGTACAGTTTCTTAGATTCCCATCGAGACAAGGCTCAAAAATTGTGTTTAAAGATAATTTTCATAAAATCATGAAAATTTAGGGTTGCCTGCACTAGAAAATAAAATTCCCCACATGTCGCATTGAAACATTTTGAATTCCTTTATTCTTTAATAATGCATTCATATAAAAAATAGAATTATGTAATGATTTTACGTCTTCTTTGACTAGAAGCCACGGGTCGCAAAGATTAGGAACCCAATAAATAATCAAAAATATGTAGGAAACATTTTGATGAAAATTTATTGATAAAAAAGAAACAGCGATCTTATCTGTGCCCTCAAGCTGTTCCAAGGCTGATAAGAAAAATACTTAAAAATAATGCCTCTGTGCCACAGTGGGTGAAACTCTGTTTGAGACTCAGAAAAGTTTGTGATACTATCTTTTAGTCTTCCTACTACCTACCTACTATAATAACCAACCAAAATATTTTGATTCTATTGGGTAGTATTACTAATATTACTTTTACTTGATATGATGTACCTATACTTGATATCCATATGCTTCAATATTTTATTTCAGACATGTAAGTTAAAAAGTATAGAAAAGGATTGTATGGAAAGTGATAAAAACTTATCAAATACCGAAAATATTATTGACAGATCACTTTTCCATTTTTTTTTCTCTCTCCATGAAGAGGCAGCCTTTTTATTTTTCTTTTACCTCTAAAAAAGTAAAAAAAAAAAAAAGTAAAAGTCATTTATTTGCAAAACACGTGTAAAAAAGATGACAAATAGTTTTTTTCTAAGCACGGATTAAGTCATAGCTACCCACGTAGAGGTCCTAGGAAGACGATAGAGGACTTATTTGATAGCCAATAATGTAGACAAGACAATAAAGTAATAATAACGTTGTTGCAATTTTTATTTCATAACAGACGAATATCGAATTTATAAAACACAAAGTAAGTTTTTTAAATAATTAGAATTACCGTGTAGCAATAGATTCCCTACCAAAAATGATATATTAAAATTTACGTATTATGGTTCTATATTATTGAGGTTTGTCTAACGGCGAAATGTGGAACTACAAGTTCCACAAAAACATAACTATATGTCGCTAGTAAAAGTGGACGAGCGCTAGATCGCGCTGACGAGAACGCACGGCTCTGAACCACTATCAGAACCATATTTTTGTTTAAAAAATCCATCCAAGAACCTTAGTAACTAAGGCAGCTACTATACATAAGATATTGTAATAGAAGCTAACTCGGAATCAATAAATCTCTAAATGTGATTGAATCCTTGTTTAATTTTTGAAATCAAGCTGATCCTAACTGAAGCTGGGGAATCTCAAGGGGACGACCAGAAGCAGGAATCAGGGCACTGGACAGGCGAGTGGTACAACAGGTTTAAAAAGAATATTCTGTCGCCTATGCCTGAAAACGATAGTTTTTTTTTATTTTTGTTATACTTAAAAGAGCTTAATAAAAGAGCGAATTAAATATAAAAAATAGGTAGCTAAACGTTGTTTTATTTATTAATTGTTTACCCATTCCCGCATACTTTCTTATTTCCTAAGAAAAACACAAGTAAAAAATAGGACCTATCGGGTTGACGAATTATACCTTCAGGCTGTAACTAAAAGTAAGGACCAAAAACCACCACACTAAGCTACCAGTCCAGTCAGAAAGACCTACAAAGGTTTGGTGACATTCTAGGTTCTGAATTTCTTGAAAAAGCCCGAAATATTTATGAACTGGAAAATCGCAAATCATATCCCAGGAATTTTGGGACATTCGGCATAAACCAAGTACCGAAATAACATTTAATCAATTCCACTTCTTATAGCATTTCGCATGCATCAGGTAACTTCGCGATAGTAGGTTTGATAGGATCTTTAATTCTTATAGTATTGGGGTTGTTAGCTATATAAAATGTCACCAAAGAACCTGACATAAGAAATCTAAAATCGGGGTAAAAAATTTTGATGGCAACACTATTTCGTATTATATCTGTCTCACACCCGAACACGCTACCCAATCATCTAGGTACTTTATAATTAATCTATGTCCCAGACGGATTCCTACACAATCACATGTCAAGAACAGCAATGGCGGAAGAGTCATATGTGTGCGTGTTTAGGAGAGATGCCAACTGATGAAAAAAAATGCCGATAATTTTCATAAAAGTTTCTACAAATCACAGATCACAAATCAAGTAAGTAGCAGAAAATACAGCCTACGTACATCAGCCTATTAGAACGCATCTATGAAAACAGCACAGCTTCTATTAAACTCCACACTTCTGGCCCACCTTTCAAAATACACAAAGGCGTCAAACAAGGTGACCCTTTATCACTCAAACTCTTCACGGTCACTTTAGAAGAAGTATTTCGGAATCAAATATACAATAGCTGGGAAGAGAAAGGAATTATCGTCGGTAGCAAAAGGTTAACCAACCTACGATTTGCGGACGATATCGTACTGTTCTCTTCTGCAGTTGAGCTAAGGGACATGATCAACGATCTAAACATCGCAAGCCTCGAGGTCGGACTGCACATGAACATGACGAAGACCAAGATAATGACGAACAGTACTGAGCGCCAAATAGATGTCGGCGGTGTGAGTACGTCCAAGAGTACCTTTATCTTGGCCAAATAGTCTCTCTCCAGGTGAGACAAGTCCAAGAGATCGAAAGACGCACAGAAAACGCCTGGAGATGCTATTGGTCAATGAAAGAACTTATGAAGGGCAAACTACCTCTACCCTTAAAAAGAAATTCATCGACGTACGCATTCTTCCCATCCTCACCTATGGTGCTCAAACTTGGTCTCTAACCGATCGTCAAAAGTCCGCCCTTGGGGTCTGCCAACGATCCATGGAGCGTAGTATCTTAGGAGTCAAGCTGTCAGACCGCGTGCGGAACAGCATACTACGCTCCAAAACACGCATCGTTGACGTTGGTCAGATAGCCGGAAGCCTGAAGTGGAACTGGGCCGGACACGTCTGCCGTATGTCCAGCGACTTGTGGGCAAAGACCACCACAGAGTGGAGCCCACCCAACGCTAAGAGGCGACGTGGAAGGCCCAGGATGAGATGGCGCGACGAGCTCGAGGTACATCTTCCATCATGGCCTATTGCAGCGTTAGATCGCGAGGAGTGGAAGGAGAAAAGGGAGGCCTTTGCCCAGCAGTGGGACAATGATGGCTTAAAATAAAAAAACTGTTCGAAAGGGACGAGACGATATTCATTCGATGTGTGCAAATTTTACGAACGTTAGCTTTATAGGGTTAAATAATCCAATGTAAACACCGTTCTCGCTTGACAGATGCTCATATCTGTCAAGCGAGAACGGTGTTTACTTTTGTAGGAAAATGCCGATTCACACAAATAGGTATGTTGAACCAAAACACGAATGCAATGCTGAAGCATAATGAAATGGATGAACCACCATTTGAAATGTATCTGCAAATGTTTGAGCCACTTCATAGATGTCAGTAACATCAATAGAATTATTTAATGGGTAAAATCGGCTAAAAATGCTAAATCACATTGCCAGTCTAAGTCACGCAGTTGTTGATAATCATGACCCCTCTCTTCAGGAATGTTATTATTTCGTCTAATAGATCTCGAAATCTCTGTAAAAAATTGCTTCGATTCAACCGCCTCACGTCAGTGACTCAGTGTGTAATGCCAGATCTGGTTCCTTCTCATCTAATTGCTGCTTAGAGAGAGATTCAAAACCTTTGGAGATATTTTCCTCTTATGAAATTTACAATCTTGAAAGTAATGTCCATTACACATGTTTTGTGTTTAGTCTCTTTATTGCTAGCCGCACAGCAGTTGGTAATTTAATTAGGTACCTACGTTATGCAGTCTGTTTAACGTGTTTTGATTTGTGGACTAGGTAGGTACCTACCTACTAAATATTTATATTATTTATTTTGTAATGGTTGCGTCGGCAAATTGTGACTAACAAATGTAAATTCAAAATGTTCCTTCCTTCGTCACAGAAAGGTCAGCAGGTGACTTCCTGTTGCGTCGACTGATTTTATTCGTAACAATGGGGCGGGGCAAGACCTTAGGTTGATGTGGGCAAGGTACATTTCGCGAGGCCCTCTTTTCTTCTTCGAATATATAGATAAATTATTTATTAATATGGTAATTATGGTAATAATTAATGTATGTTCCATTATATACATACTATTCCACTCCTTGTTTGCTGTCCATTGCTGTTATTGTTGCAACCATTTTGACAATGGGGTGCAGGGGGTATGAGTGAGTACCTAACGTATAGCCACAGTACACATATAGAACAGTATGGAAACTAAGCCTAGTTGATGAAATAAATACCTCCGCTCCATTATAGCACTAGGGTTGTCACTTTTCTTGTTTTTGATATATATTTTTTATTAAGACGATTTTTTTCTGTAGTGATCAATAAATGGAATTGAAATAACTAGCTTACAAATGTGGTCTGGTATAATATAATAATATCTTCGTCTGGTCGAAGCGACGCGTGATCCGAGATCTGACGAGTATGTTGCGCAGCGCATCAGCCAGCATTGCCATACAGCGTGGCAATGCAACCAGCGTCTTGGGGACGCTTCCGACTGGTATTGATATGGGTCAATTGAGCTACCTGTAGATTGTTTACAATAGTCTGCAGTTAGGTCAATTGTCTAACTAGTAAAATTTTCTTTGTTAGTAAAGTATTTGCTTACAAATACAATTTAAATAGGTCATGGCGTCGCGTGTGAGCCACGGTTGGACGTAAACGTTTCGTGAGCTCGTCGGAGCGGGCGCACGCAGACATTGTAGCGCAGGCAGCGCGCGCGCAACGCTCATGAGCGGCTGCGAACCGTACCGCGTTTCAAAATCCGAGTTGATAATTTATAGCAGCCGCCATCTTGGATTCACATTTTGACAGCAGTATCGGCTTCAGCACCCTCGAAAACCATGAAAATGACACCCATGACGGAAAAAATGATAATTTATAGCAGCCGCCATCTTGGATTCACATTTTGACAGAAGTATCGGCTTCAGCACCCTCGAAAACCATAAAAACGATACCCATGATGCAAAATTTCATAATTGATTGCAGCCGCCATCTTATATTTAAATTTAGAAAGTCTACAATCTAGTTTAAACAATGATGTTATATTTACTAAAAAATCAGTGCCGCGAGGTTGCCGCTTTGCCACCTACACGAACGAGACAAGAAATGCGTGCGTTGCGTTTATGAGTGACAGAGATAAGGACATATTATGCCGTGCGGCGGCGCGCGGCGTCTCGTCTGTTCGAACTAAAATCACTGTTGCCGCTTTGCGTTGTCTGCTCAAACAGTGCTAGGTAGGTATTAGGCTACTTTAATAAATTATCGCCAAGTTATTATTTCTTTACAATGAGTATGACGTCTCTATTTGTAAAATCTCATTAAATAAATAAATAAATAATGCTGCTAAAAATTCACACAGCATTATCAAGCCCCATGGTAAGCAGAGCTTGTGTTATGGGTACTAGATAACTGATATACATAATACAATATATTACATAGATAGATATTTTTTTATTATACATAGAAAACGACCAGAACATCCGCAACAAATATCTGCAGATCGTACACACAATTGTTTCGAGGCGGGAATCGAACCCGCAACCTCCTGCGTCGCAGGCGGACCTTCGCCCACCGCGCCACATCGGTCGTCAATTGACTTTAAAAATCCTCAAAACTGCAGCCATTCTTGATTTACATATAAGTTCACGGATTCATTATGTATGAGCGATCACACGGACTCATTATTCTATAACAATCATAATAATAAATTATTCTTACTACTTAAAAAACGACAGCTCCGCTTTTGATGAAGCCGAGTTCATACAGCCGTATGCAACGCAATATCTGTAGCGGGTCATTTTTTACTTTCACGCGACCGCACGCCTAGACGCGACAATCGCTACCTGAGCATCCCCGAGAATCACCCAGAAGCCGTGTCGATGTGCATGTTTGTGTGAGTGTGCCGTTTCGAGTGTTTGTTCCTAGTTTCCGTACTGTATATACTTATACTGAGGTATAGCGAACAGGTAGTCGAATTTTCGCTACGCTTTCAGAAGTTAGCCCACCAAGCCCGAGGTGTCGCAAGTATCGTAAACGTACCTCTACGTACGTCGTATACCTACGTCTTAGATTATTTACCTGTCTAGATGGAGTGTTGCGCTGCAATCGCAACAAAAACAATAGGCTAGAAATGAAGCGCTTGTGTGCGAATTACGCAACAAGTATGCGTAACTACAAGCGCACTACGTCATATTTGGCCGTACTGAGTGATACCAGCTCTTGAATATTTCCCATAATAGTAGAGGAAAATAGATATTTTGATTTTTTGCAAGTATTTAAATTTTAATAGTAAAAAACAAATTATACTATCATATACTCATTATAAATTTTAATATGAATTTAATTACAGATATATTTTACCTAGTGGTAAAATAAAGGTATTCCTTGTTCGTTTAATCTCAGATTATGTTTACGACAGATTTGTTTTACGTCTGATTCGTTTTAGGACAGTATTTGTACAGTTGACTTAATACTTTTAGTGTGTTATTAGGAGTGTATTTCAAGCGTTTGAAGCAGCGCGCGTTAGACCTAGTAAATCCATAATCCAACTAATATTAGGTAATATTCGAAGAAAGCTCTGTCTGTATGTTACCTTTTTTTACCTTTCATTATCAGTAAGACATACCCAAGAACCCCGAAATTGACACCCATAACTGATTATTAACTAGAAATATCCGTCAATATAAAAAATGGTATTAAACTAGTATTTCGTATCCAGCACCACAAAAAATAACCGTGAAATTTAAATAAATTATCTGTCTATTAGATATGTAAAGTAGGTAAGCCTAGTAGCTAGAGTGGTTCCACTTTATGAAACGATCACTTAGGGACAAACAGGCAACATTATAGTGAAACGGCGGCGGCAAAATCTCGAAAAATACTTGTTGGATCGTGATTAAGATTAAATATCATTTTTCAAATTAGCTAACACTCACTAGGGAAATTTTATATTCAAAAAACAGGCAACCCTGTTAACATGACATCAAATGGCGTCGTATCCAAGGACAACATAAAAACTTTATTAATTTAATCGTTTCTTTAATTTATATTAGATTCAAAGTTTACTTATAGATGATAAGTAACTTTTTTAGTAGTTTTCAATCATCCTTTGTAATTCCTGCACACTTTTATAGTGCAAATCGTAATTTTTGTATGCCAGCAGAACACGTGTTTACCGCACAACGACAGTGTCGCCACTGAGCGGGCGAGGCGAGCTTATGAGCCAACTGTTGGCTGATATTTTTTTGGACGTTTTAGACGCTCGAACTCAATCTAAACAGGTAAATAATCTAAGACCTACGTATACGATATACGTGGTACCCGGGGCGGAATTCTACCAAGCACGCCCCAACAAAAAAACCGAAACAATAATACTGAACCGCCTTAGGACAAGACAATACAGACCCCCGAGAAACAATTGCGAGCGGAGTGAGCGGCGAACTTTTGCTAGATTTATCGGATGTTTGGTGAAAAATAAGTGTTAGAGCTATCGGGTAAATGATAATTCTAACGAGCTGGTCTGATCGCGCGCGACGCGATATTATTAGATTTAAGTTAACATGAAACATTAATGAGGAACGAAAAAATCACCTATTGCTAGTAGACAGGTGAACTAGATTTTGCACGTACGGCCTGAAACAAAAGGAACGAAAACGATAACACCAAAAAATATACTACGACCAGCGACCCCGCTGAAAGATTTCTTATTGTTAGAACAACACAATACAAAATAAAGCATACGGGGCGGCGCCACCGGCGCATGGCTATAACTGCGATACCCTGATTGGCTCTCTAGCCTTTGAGAAACTAAATTGAGAGAGTAACGTAAACAAACTAGTGGTGGGTCGTTGGCTGTTTTTGCGTTAACGAAACGAAACCGTTTTTTATAATTGGTCAACCAGTTGAAAAAACGGTCGACGTTTAACTGGTTCATTCGTTGAACTACGAACGAACCAGTTAAACGTCGAACGTTCGTTCGTTGTTCAACGAATGAACCAGTTAAACGTCGACCGTTCGTTCGTTGTTCAACGAATGAACCAGTTAAATGTCGCGACCGTTTTTTCAACTGGTTGATCGTCGACTGGTTTTCGTAAACTGTTGTAGAAGGAACTATGCGTTAAAGTAAGTTTCTAGTTACATTGAAAAACGAACTCACCAACTGACTGAATATAATTATTCGTCTATCGTTGTTTTTTAATCATCGTTGTTTGTTTAATTTGGTGTTAATTACACAAAAAACTGTCATTATTTACAAGAAAATATCCAATAACTTTCACTATAACAATAGAAGTAAAACTTTGGCGCCATACAAAAAAACGTTGACCTCACGTGTCACGTCATCATCATCAGCCTATAGCAGTCCACTGCTGGACATAGGCCTCCCCCAATGAGTGCCATAGCGCCCTGTCTTCAGCTTGCCGCATTCAGCATCTACCTGCAGTCTTTCGCAAGTCGTCATCCCACCTGGTCGGAGGGCGTCCTAACTACGTTTACCGAGTCGTGGTCTCCACTCAAGAACACGTTTGCCCCAGTGGCCGTCGGTTCTTCGCGAAATATGGCCGGCCCACTGCCACTTCAGCTTGCTAGTTCTTTGAGCTATGTCGATAACCTTGGTTCTCTGTCGGATGTATTCGTTACGAATCCTATCCTTCAGAGAAACTCCGAGCATAGCTCTTTCCATAGCTCGCTGAGCGTCACGTGTCACGTCCCCTATAGACAAACTAATTGAAACGAAAACAAACAAACCTATGCACAATTAACCTGTTTTTTCGGTCAGCTTGGCTCGAGTGCTTAGCCCCGGAATGAACAAACATACATACATCTCTTACACTCTCAAACAACTGAGCGAGACGTCTCGCTCGCTCGCGTACCGCGTTTTGCCTCGCGCTTCGCTCGCGGCTCGTTCGTTAATTTTCGGGTGGTGTTCGTGTCGTTGTCGTGTATGTAGTTGAATTGAATATGTCTTTGAGTTTCGTTCGTTTGCGTTGCGTTTATCGTTGACGTTGAATGAAAAAACCTGTTCGTAGAAATAACTAGTTTTGCCGCAATAAGAAAACAGTCGACACGTTGGCTGTAGAAAAACAGTTTAAAAAAACGGTTCGTCGATTCAACGCTCACTACTAAAACAAACAGAATCTCTAGCTGTGGCTGGCGGGACTCCCCGCGATAGCGATACAATGCAGATTAAAAAATTATAAATTGAATATGTCTGTAACATATACGAGTAATTTTTTTTCGGCACAGCACGCAACGTCCTCTCGTTGGTAATGAACGTCGGAGGCGGGAGGCCGCCGCCTCGGCCCACGTCCTACCTACCTACCGATTGTTTTAATTATTAATTTTATGCAATAGTCAGTCGCGGAACCGGTCGACTGTCAAGTACGTTCCTTCCACAACTGTTTGTGGAAAATGAGTTCGAGCGAGTTGAACGTTAGCCACTCGCGAGGACGGACGCGTCGAGCGGCGCCAACCAACCTCCTTCCTCGCAGCCCTGCCGCACAGCATGGAGCAAGCAGCAGTCCCGCCCGCGCCGGGGCAGGGGCAGGCGGAGCGCGAGTGGACGCGTGCTGAGGTTGCGCAGCATAACAGCATGGCGCGCGCCTGCATCATCATCGACAACCTGGTGTACGACGTGACAGAGTTCCTGGAGGAGCACCCGGGCGGCGCCGAGGTGTTGATGGACAACGCGGGGGGTGACGCCTCGCAGTGCTTCCGCGACGTGGGGCACAGCGAGCTGGCGCTCGAGTGGCGACGCTCCTTCCTGGTGGGCGCGCTGATCCCCCACGAGCACCGCCCCGCCGCACAGCGCCGCGCCCCGCCCCCCGCCGCCCCCGCGCCCCTCTCCCTGCGCGCTCTGCTGGACGTGTGCGCGCCGCCCGCCGCGCTGGCGCTGCTGGCCGCCTTGCTCTACGCCTACCTGCTCTAAGGAGCGAGCCCGACCTGCGACACCTAAGGAGCTGTAACGAGGACTTTGGATTGGGTACATAAAGGATCAGTAAAATTAATTAGTAAATGGGTACATAATAGCTGCGACAGCAGGTAGGTAGGGACGTAACCAGCATCAGCATAGTGTTCGTACCTGTGGACGTGACGTAGCTGCGCACCATACAGTCAAATTGTAACTATGCATTTGTTTTATATTTTATATAGTTAGTTAAAGGCACAAACAGGGACGAGTAAAACTTGCACACTAAGTTTTTATTTACTCGTCCCTGGGAACAAAAACATTGATAAGTTTGTAATTGTTTTATTTAATTGTCCTTCGCCTTCGGCCTCCGCGCGGCCGCGCCGCGGTGCGCGGCTCTAGCGCTTACTTGACCGGTTTTGTTTAAGTGTTATTACCTTGAGCTATATGAATAATGTATAAAGTTTTGTATTTAGTTTCCGTCGTTTAGCCGTCATGATGTCGATGTACTAAAATAGGATTGTAGAGTCCCTACCTAGGTAACGAAGTTGTTCGAGAACGGTATGTTGGTATCGGTACCTGTCCCGGTGCACGCCGCCCGCGACGCGCAGGGCTCGCCCAGCACAGCACGGTACCTAGTGCTGAGGAACTCTCCCTACCCTACGAGTGATTGTGCACTCACGTCGCGGAGATATCCGTTGATATGAGAGGTAGTGCGCGGGCGCGGCCCCCCCCCTCCCGCCGCCGCCGCTCCGCCACCTCGGCCTCGGCCCGCGCGCGCTCACTCGCGCCTTCGCCTCTCCCCGGTCCGCGCGCGCGCACACGCACCACACATCATGGCGGAGCTCAAGACGTTAACTCGGAAGGAGGTCAGCGAGTGGAACTCGAAGAGCGCGACCGTGTTCATAATAGACAACACGGTGTACGACGTGAGCGCCTTCCTGGACGAGCACCCGGGGGGGCACGAGGTGCTGGTGGCGGCGGGAGGGGGGGACGCCTCGGAAGAGTTCCACGACGTGGGGCACAGCGCCGACGCAAAGCAGCTGATGGAAAAGTACGCGGTGGGCGCGCTGGTGGCCACGGAGCGCGTACAGCGGCCGGCGCGCGCGCAGACCTGGGAGGCCGGAGAGGCCGCGCCCGCGGAGGCCGCCGGCCTGCTGTCCTCGTGGACGCTGCCCGTGCTGGCGGGCCTGCTGCTCACGCTGCTCTACTCCTACCTGCTGGCCTGACCCACACCGTTTGTTATTGTTTGGGATGTTATCTGTAAGAGTACGTATTGCAATGTGATATTGTAGGTAGGTGCAGGTAAATGGGTAGATTGCTGTTATTTAGCGTTGTGAGCGTGTCATGTTACTTACCTACTTAGGTACCTGTTAATATTCGGTTCTCGTGCCGAGCGTTGATAATATACATAAAATAGGTGAGTTCCTTTGTTAACTGAAGGTATCTCCTGTATCATTGTATTGATAACACTGAGATAATTTGAAAATAGTGATTATATATTTTTACAGAAACATTGTAGTATCACTTGTTTGTTCCTAGCAAGCCGCGACCTCGCTGGCGGGGCAGCGCGGCGCGGCGGCCGAGGCGGAGCACCCGTTAGAGCTAAGTAGGCACTTTATTTCTTAAAAACAAAATTGGTAACAAGGTACCTACCTCATAATGGACCAGGTTCCCGATCTATGGAATAATATAGCATTTCTACATAATTTTAATTTAAACTAGTACTTTAACATTAAACCAATAGGTATAAAATAAACTGCCTCATACAATGAGTTCATAACATCATAACATGAACTCCCAAACAAACCTGTACGATACCTATATGGAGGCTAGAAACACTTCTATTTGCAATTATACATATTTAGAAAAACATTTAATGATATCTTATCGTATCATGTACTACCTGCCAAGTTATCTGAAGCGACAAAACAAATCGCACCCTCAATAATATAGGGGCATAACTACAAATAGTAGTTTTTTGGGAAATCGCATTTACAAATCTGAATTCTACCATTTCAGATTAATTCTTGAATACTTTGCCTATTATTTGTTCTATAATTATAAAATTTTGGCAAATTTGTAATCTGATAAATGCACTATAATATTCCGTGATATAAATAAGGAAAAGCCATATACAGGGTTATTTGTAATTCGACGTATTCCCGTTAGGAGGTGATAGGGGTGACTTAGGGTTGAATTAGGCTAATTAACAAAATATCTTGATTGTTACTTATTATTAATTTTTTTTATTGTTGTTATTACTTAACTATTGCTAAATTTTATTTTAAATATGTATTTTTCGTTTTATTTACATAGGGTATTGTTTTAAGTTAGTTTTATAGCAATTTTAAAGAACGACGTTTGTAATGATGTTTTTTTCAGTTTGTTTGAAATAATTTCATAGTTGTTATGCATTGTTGGAGAGCTAAGAAAACGGTTATGTTTTTAAAATAATCTGCAAGCCAAGTTTCAGAACGATTTTTTTAGTTTAAAGGCATTTTAGAGGAAAAAAGCTAAAAAAAGCTTAAAATCGTGATAACTTAAAAATGGTTCACTTTTGCATGATGCACATGGGGATGAAAATTATTGAAAATAGTCACCCCTATCACCTCCTAACGGGAATACGTCGAATTACCAATAACCCTGTATTCTTCAAATTATAAGCAATTAAAAAAAAGTCTTCAAGTTAAGCCCTTATAGTAAAAAATAAATAAAAAAGATATTTGGCCTATTTAAGTTTGATTGGGTGTTTTATTAATATAACTGCCATTCTCTAGTTCATAATCAAAATTGGTACCCTATGTCACGAAACAAAACCACAAGTCAGAATGTATTGTTTTCATTTTATAAATAAAACACCAGATAAAACTATATTAAACTTTTAGATTAAATAAAAAAGATGCACAGTCAAACATTTAAATCAACATGAAATAATTATTATAAATTAAGTAAGGAATTTATGATGTCTATTCAACGCAAGCGACTTTGTCAGAGAGGTCAGACCTGAACAAGCGGATTGCGAAGATGGTACGGCACGACCTTCGGAGCTTCAACACGCGCCTCATTCAAGAGGCGATAGAGCGAAACCGAGGGTCCAAAGTATTCACTCAGCAGCTTGGCAGGAGCCACCTGACAAAGCTTAAAACGCACGACGGGAGGACCGTATTGTCAAAGCCGGAGATATCCGCCGAGATAGAGGATTTCTATGGCCGATTATACGCTGCACATGCCCCTCGTTACCGACGAGATGACCAAGATTCCAGAGCCACCCTGACACGCCACTATACCGACGAACTGCCTGAAATCAGTCAAGACGAGATCGTGTTAGCTCTAAGGCAGCTTAAAAATGGAAAAGCCCCCGGCGAGGACGGTATTACTTCAGAGCTTCTTAAAGCCGGAGGAGCCCCTGTAATACAGGAGCTACGGAACCTCTTTAATACCGTCCTTGACAGTGGGAGAACTCCAAAGGCGTGGAGCGGGAGTTTGGTGGTGCTCTTTTTTAAGAAGGGAGATAAAACCCTTCTTAAGAATTACAGACCCATCTCACTCTTGAGCCACGTCTATAAGCTGTTCTCACGAGTGGTCACGAACCGTCTCGCCAGGAGACTCGACGAGTTCCAGCCACCGGAACAGGCTGGGTTCCGCGGAGGATATGGCACCATAGACCACATACACACAGTGAGGCAGATTATACAGAAGTCCGAAGAGTATAATCAGCCCCTGTGTCTGGCTTTTGTGGACTATGAGAAGGCATTTGACTCCGTCGAAACCTGGGCTGTTCTGGATTCCTTACAGCGATGCCAAGTAGACTATCGTTATATCCAGGTGCTGAGTTGTCTCTACGAGGCCGCCACCATGAGTGTCCAAGTACAGGGTCAGCAGTCTAAACCCATCCAATTGCGCAGAGGAGTGAGGCAGGGGGATGTCATATCCCCGAAACTGTTCACGTGCGCATTGGATGTTTAGGTTGCTGGACTGGAAAGGAAAGGGCATTAATATAAACGGCGAGTAAATCTCACACCTGCGATTCGCTGATGACATAGTCTTAATGGCGGAGTCGCTTGAGGAACTGAACCAGATGCTGGACGGCCTAGCTTCAGCCTCCCGATGTATCGGTCTTGGCATGAATTTGGATAAAACCAAAGTCATGATCAATGGTCACATTGATCCAAGGCCGGTGTACATGGTCACCTTCTCGAAACTGTTTCCGAGTACACTTACCTTGGGCAGATTCTGCAGTTGGGTAAAAACAGTTTCGAGAAGGAGGCCAAAAGGAGGATCCAGCTGGGCTGGGCAGCATTTGGGAAACTACGTCAAGTCTTCACGTCATCCATACCGCAATGCTTGAAAACGAAAGTTTTCAATCAGTGCGTCCTACCCGTTATGACCTACGGAGCTGAGACGTGGACACTCACGATAGGGCTGGTCCACCAGTTCAAAGTCGCTCAGCGAGCTATGGAAAGAGCTATGCTCGGAGTTTCTCTGAAGGATAGGATTCGTAACGAATACATCCGACAGAGAACCAAGGTTATCGACATAGCTCAAAGAATTAGCAAGCTGAAGTGGCAGTGGGCCGGCCATATCTCGCGAAGAACCGACGGCCGATGGGGCAAACGTGTTCTTGAGTGGAGACCACGACTCGGTAAACGTAGTGTAGGACGCCCTCCGACCAGGTGGGATGACGACCTGCGAAAGACTGCAGGTAGATGCTGGATGCGGCAAGCTGAAGACAGGGCGCTATGGCGCTCTTTGGGGGAGGCCTATGTCCAGCAGTGGACTGCTATAGGCTGATGATGATGATGATGATGATGATGATTCAACGCTGGTGAACTACCGACGTGCCTTAAGCTAAGTAAGGTGTCACCGATCTATAAGGGGAAGGGTAGTAGGTCTAGCATGGATTCGTACAGACCTGTGTCCGTGTGTCCATAATACCTGCAATATCTAAAGTTATAGAGAACGGTATAAACTCACGACTCACAACATACCTGATCAAAACGGAGGCACTATCAGACAGGCAGTACGCGTATCGTGGGGGTTCGACCACATCGTTGGCACGACAGGTTGTACAAAACGTCTTAAAGGCTAGAGAGAGAGAGGAAGTAGCAGGTAGCTCTTATCTGCTGTGTGACCTCTCGAAGGCGTTCGATGTGGCCGATCACGCGGTGCTCGCGGCCAAGCTGGAACACTACGGAGTTCGAGGTACTGCGCTCAAACTACTAACAAGCATTCTAAGATCGAGGTCGCAGGTAGTTGTTGGAGAGAATAGGAACATCCGATCCTGTCCACTAGCAACGACCTTGAGCCCAGGGTTCTGCGTCTAAAATATCTTGTTTTCTATGCTGCTTAACGATCTTCCGGAGGCTGTGAGCACTGCGGAGATCTTCATGTACGCTGATGAAGTGTCGCCGTAGTCTCTGGTACAACAATATACGCCCTGGAGCAAAATCCTAACCTCACAGAGTCCACACTTTTTTTTTTGGGTCCACACTTGTCGTGGCGTTTAAAATAAATGGACTTGTCTTGAATATTTCAAAGACACACGTCATGCATGTCTGCCTGCCTGAGTGTCTCTCTAGAACACTATCGGTTGTAGCTAGTAGTGGTGTATCGAACGGGTAGCTCAAACCACATTTTTGGGGTTTGAGCTTGATAGGAGTCTCACGTGGGAGTCCCATATTGATAAGGTATGCGGCAAGCTTGGTGGTGTGTGCTACGCACTAAGCTTCTTGGCGAGTTTCCTACCAAGGCACAAAGGCACGTGGTACGCTCCTGTTATTATGCGACTATTCACTCACTATTGCATTTCGGAGCTGAACTGTGGGGGCGTGCCGTTAACTGGCAGCCAGCCTTCCGCATGTACAAGCACGTTATACGTGCAATGGTGATGATACCCCAGGACTGTCCGCTAGACCTTATTTCAAAGAGCGGGAAATACTTACCCACCCATGCATTGTGATATTCCAGGTATCAGTGTATGTAAGGAACAACCTTGGATTGTTCACTAGAAATAGCAAAATCCACAGGTACAACACTCAGCGAGTGGACAAGCTCACCACCTTACGACATACTCTCCCGAAGAAGAAGTTAACTCGCATAATAGCACTGAAACTGTACAACGTCTTCCTGGAATTGTAAGAAAGCTAACAGCTTTGAAGAGCAAACTGAACCACTGGCTCACTGATAATAGCTTTTACAGCCATGATAAATTCTTAGCATTTAAAAGTGACTAAATGAAAATGTAATTATCTAGTAGTACATAAACTCTTAAAGTATTCTCCATTCTTATTTGTGTTTGATTCTATCGTTGTATTTATAATTTAGTTCAATATTATTGATATGACCTTAATTTTAATCTACAATCGCTACGTAGTAAATAAATAAAAATAAATAAATAATTCTGGACAATTCACACAGCATTATCTAGCCCCATGGTAAGCAGAGCTTGTGTTATGGGTACTAGATAACTGATATACATAATACAATACATTACATAGATAGTTTTTTTTTATTATACATAGAAAACGACCAGAACACCCGAAACAAATATCTGTAGATCGTACACACATTTGTTCCGAGGCGAGAGTCAAACCCGCAACCTCCTGAGTCGCAGGCGGACCTTCGCCCACCGCGCCACATCGGTCGTCTAGTAAAAACTAATTTGACGTGTAATTAACGAACTAATTATTATGATTATCAATGGCATATTCTCTTTTTCTTCGATACAAATCATCTGAAAATGTTTTAAAATGTAAGTAAAATTATGATATTTTACAGTATAAAATAAAAAACTAAATAAATTACTTATTATACGTTAAACAACCAACTTAAATGATCGATTTATTATTACTTTTAATTTCGTCCATTGGGCCTAATTCAAATATGTAAACGGAGTATTTAATTTAATTTTAGTATTATAATGAAACATTTCGATTTACTTCATAAAAATATGTTATTATTTTCCAATATAGAACCCTATCATAAATTAGACCCAACAATTGACTACACTTTACGCAATACAAAGGCTCAACTACAATCAGTTCCGTATAATAAAAAATATTTTATACAAATTCACCTGTATTTTACGTTATAGAAGGGCACAAAGACGAATTGCACAACGTTATGACGGTCCATCTCCGACAAGTATCGATATGTTACGGATTCCGTCCTTCTCACAGTAAGAGCGGTAGACGGGCGGGCCGAGTATGAGAGAGGCACAAATATTGTAAGCGGGTTATTATTGTGTTTTTTCTCTTTCTGTCAGCGCCAACCGGTAGATCACTTCATTTTGTGCCTTTTCAATTGGAAAAGTCAAATAACACAAATTTTGAATTGTGCCTCTATATTACTGAGGGTGCGAAATGGTGCCTCCGTGGCCGACTCACCTGCCTCCTCGAGCGCGCTGCCACCTGGCACTGTGACCTGCCGGCGGCGCCGCGCGGCGGACTTGGTCAGCTCTACTCTTGGCTTAACCTTAGGTTTACCCGGCACGGCACGCACTTCCCTCGTTTCCTTTCAATCCATCCTTACTTGATTCAGTAGCTTACACACTAATTACCTACAAGTATGTACCTAGTAACTGATATAAAGGTGGTGGCCTGGTGCCTTCCCTCGCCTGCTCGGCGAGTACATCGTACTCACGGTATCAAATAAAATGGAGTCCGGGAAGGACACCGTTCTGTAAGTTTTTTACTTACTTATATTATTAGCTCTCTGTTGTCATTTTTAAGTCTGTAGATATTATAGTAGCTGATGGTGTTCCGAAATAAATAAATAAATATCTCAAAAAAGAAGCAGCAAGCGCAAGATTCGCCACCAGAAGACATTTATAAAGAAAGATAGGAACTTGCTGGGTGATTATAGTTATTAGTGTCGAGGAGAGCCTGGTCTCGGAGCAAGGCATGATCGTCTTGATGCCGCCGCCGACTTCGTTCGTGTTTGATCGTCGGCCCTGGATCAAACCTTACGAAACAAACAAGTGCAAGATGCTCAGATTTATAAATAAAAAACGGTTTACAATTGGCATTTACACGAATCTTACATCGGACCAAATCAAATACTAGAAACAAAGAATCTTTGATCAAAATGCAGCATTTCATTACAGGACTCTTGGAGACGTCACTAAATTCAAAATACATACATAAGTAAAACGGAAATAAAGTTTTTGATCACAACAATCTTTTTAAGGTAGATAGGTAAATTGACGAAGCGAACAAGAAAATCTTTACCTTGTTAAGATATTTTCTATTATTTTTCTACTTAAAAAACAAATCCCGGGATTCGGGGATTATCCATATTATTCTCATATGGCAAGTACATACAATAGTTCTACCTACTTCGATCACTGGTTATTAGTTTTCGAGTTGAACAAAACTCGTCCAAAGCTTTTTTATCGTCTAGCTAGATAATCCGATGCCATTTTCAGCATAACTCTGCGTCTCTACATAAAAGTGGCTACCTACCTACCACTGGACTGCGTCATGTAATGATATAGTCGGTGGGTCGAGGTACCTCGCGCAGATGCAGTCTCACGGTGACTTGTAAGACCTGTACCTACATATAATATATCCGTTGGATATCGATGCTTAGCTCACTAACGATGAGTCGCCGTCCGCGCCGCGCGTAGTCGATGGCGCCGCGAGTGACCGTCCTCGAGAAGGTTGGCCAGGTGGTTGGTTCCATTCCATACTGACTGACCCTACTTTTTTGTCGTCGTGCATTTTGTCCAGGCCTTTTAAAATAAATAATGATTATACATTAAGGATTCCGAAATCAATAGAATGTTTTGTGTTACACGTCGGAAGAACAAAGTTTGTTTGTTCTGCCTGTGAGGGAGCTGCTTATTTTAGTTTAGATCGATCATATACCTAATTCAAACTCTTAGAACTAACCTATTCTGAAACAGAAAACCTCATCTGACTTTATTTGTACTCACAGACCTACCTCACATACACACACCCACACACACACCCTATCTCTCGCACACACACACACACATATTCAGTACACAAACAACTATTCTAGGTACACAACACACTAGACACTGAGTGTCTAGTGTGTTGTGTACCTAGAATAGTAGTAATACACAATATCACATTCCGAACTAGCTAGAACTTATTCTCATTCCAGGACACTATTTCAAATACTATTTGTTAAAGAAATATTATTATGTTTTTGTTAAAGAAATTATTGCATGTTAGTTGTATTCTTTTTTGTAAATTTAGCACATACTGTATCTGCACATCCTCTTAAATCCTACCTGTCAAACGCACTCATGGACCTCAAGATACAAGCATTCTTGCTTAGTTTGAGTTCCACTGCCACTGTATTTTAAATGATTTCGCATGTGTTTTTTGGTAAATAAATATTTTATTATTATTTATTATTATTATAATTCGATTCATATAAAAGGTTAATTGTATGAATATAAATGAAAACCTATGTATGTACCACGTAGGTAGACGGATGTATTTCTGATATCGTGTGACCTGCGCTAACCTCTAATTACATAAACAATTGAGATGAACCCGGTCACGGCCAATGTCACGGCCAATGTCACGGCATGCGGCACGGCGATTTATAGCTAATTACCTATTATTATATTAATTTGTTACAAGCATACAACAAGTAGGGTACTAACTCTTCTATGGGTAGGGGTAGGTAGGTACATACACCCGTCTTCGGAAGGTGAAACTACGCTCAAAGCATATCTATCATGACGTCAAGTAAGCAAAGGTACTCGATGAACTATACAAGATTTGGCGGAGGGGAAGCGAGTTAGTAAAGCAGTTCCTAATTCTAACTCTTCTATGGGTAGGGGTAGGTGGGTACATACACCCGTCTTCTTACTTCTCAATCAATTCTTCATTTTCATTCGCCCAAGGATATCTTCTAAAAAAGATACTCGAAGCCAACTATTAAGCCATTGCACAGACATAATGTACTTCTCTTGTGGTAAATAACATTTGTGATGTGAGCAGCTACGATCACAGTTGAAGTGAGTGCAGTGAATAAACCAGCTCTGGGCTTGTCTTGAAGAGGGGCAATTTGCAACGGAGAGTTCAACTTTGGTTAGAATAAAAATAAACTAATTGTCCCTCTGATCTTCCAATTCACTCAAAACTCGTCTAGTTCACGGCCATTCCAACGGTATGCCCACAGGGTATGCCCACAGGGTATGCCCACAGGGTATGCCAATGTGCAAAACTATTATAAAATAGGTGAGCGTTTATTAAAAAATCTGTTATTATGAAAATTTGAAAAATCACAATCGCATCATCTCGCCCAAGATAAGGAAACTTGTCATGGGTCGGACTAGGTTACTGGTATACGTAATACAATACATTCATTACATAGATATATAACATATTTTGTATCATACATAGAAATACCCGGAACAAATATTTGCAGATCCGAAGGTCTCTTGCGTCGCAGGTGGAGTTCGCCGCCCGCGCCGCTTTGGTCGTCTACTCTAGACTACCCATGCAACTGTTCCTGGCCTCGTGTTATGTGCCCGCTGCACGAGAGTACATGTAGTTCAGAACAAACAGAACCTTCCTTCTCGTTTTTACTGATGAAGCATTGCAGCTATTTATCCTGTTCTTATCAAAAGAGATAACAGCATTAAGTGACGCCATCCCGAGCGTTGCCTTATCTACGGATTATTAAGGTTCGTTGATCGAAAAAATACTAATCATTATGAATAATGAATAGGTACCTACCTATGGAGCTCTGCTGTTGTCTAACTTACATTTTATATTGATGCATGCGTGGCTTGCCGTGAGGAGCTTCAAGAATACGTCCGACAGAGAACCAACGTTCAAACAAATGAAAACTTGTCAAAGTTATCGACATACGAGTAGCTCAGAGAATGAGCAAGCTGAAGTGGCAGTGGGCCGGCCATATCTCGCGAAGAAACAACAATAGCGGTAAACATGTTCTTGAGAGGAAACTGCGACTCAACAAGCGTAGTGTAGGACGCCCCGTGCCCGGAAGGATTCGCAAAATACTGCAGGCAGATGCTGAATTCGGCAAGCTGAAGACAGGGCGCTATGGCGCTCATAATGGGAGGCCTATGTCCAGCTGTGGAGTAATAATTATAGGCTAAAGATGATGATTATAACATTTGACATTTATCAGATACATCAACCCATTCATCTAATGAAAACAAACTATAATAATATTAAATATTTTATTCGAAAACAAACTTATCTCAATAATTTTTACATATTGTTTTATGTTTTTCTTCATATTATATCCTCCCATTCATACACCATACATAATATAATCACCGACTCTACTTATCAATTAATTTATTGTAAAATTCTCTTCTATTGTGTTATATTTACATTTTATTACTTACAAAGACATTCTGTTTTGAAACTTTTTATTCCATCATTATTATCTACGGCCAAGGTAGGTACTCAATAATATAATAGGGAACGTGTCGCGTGCGCGGGGAGTGGACGCCGTGGTCTGGCGGAACGAACTCTTTCTAATCGATAGAAGCGTTGAAGGTTATCACTATCAGGATGATAAGTGAGTTAAAAAGGATGTGTGCGTGTGGTACACATGTGTGCGTGTGGTACACATGTGTGCGTGTGGTACACATGTGTTGAAACAAAACCGACTCTTCTTACAGTTATGTTCATGTTCGTTCTCTACTTGCACGGCTCAGGCTATGTTGTGAGAGCCCTGCCTGCGAGGGAGCAGAGCTCTCGATAATTAGCCCAAGAAACTGTTTTAAAGACATTACTCTGTAGGTACTAAAATCTCTAAACAAACACTTGATAATCTCGAATTAGGTACCTACTTATAATTTGGAGTGAGTGCCACTTGTCAGATGTACTCGTAGGTAGAGTTCTTGACAAAAATATATTTTATTATTACCTATCTAAATAATTATTGTTTAACAAACGAAAATAAATAAGATTCAAAATAAGAGCTAAGGCTTTGCGAGAGAACTCAATTATCCTAATAAATAGTCTACTTAATATGAAGTGATTCACGTCGCGTCGCCATCGCCATCGCTTCACCCGTACGTACTCTTACGGAGCGCAGACAGCCAGCTGACCTCAGCGAGCGACGCGACTGGAGCTGAGGACCGCTCCTAATTGTTGTTTGTGCTCAACACAAGGTCTTTGAACGAACATCCAAAATAGATATTTTAATACGACACAACTATTGCTTGAGAAGTAAATAAACGAAACGTTTGGAATTTTTGACAATCAAATATCTTATTGCTTGTATATAGGAACCTCACCTAGAGTGGGCCGGTACCTGTCAGCTTAATATCCGTAGAACCAATGAACTCTTAGTTACGATATCAAACTCATTGCGTACAACTAAATAACGACAGAGCAAAATATGTTATATGACTTTGTTTGTGTCATTGGTTTATGTGCATTATTCCAAAAATTATTATGAATATTGAATGCGCATCAGACAGACGCTGTGCGCACTGAATGCATAGCATCCGTACTGTGCGACGGACAGCAGGCGACTGGTGACGTCGCGTCGTCGTCACCGCACCGGCCCGGCCGGTTGGATGACGAACTGGTACTGGCGGGTGCAAAGGTCGACGGACATGATTCCATGTCTTGTTTACACTCGTGACCAACTTGTTATTGAGGAATCATTAAAAAAAATAAGATAATTTATATTTTCTGGTGTAAAATGTATGTAAGACATGGCATCCATGAGGGGTACTGCAGGGGCATGCCACGCGTGGTCGAGTATCTCTGACACGGTCGCAGTCCTGTGGTTGCAATGGGTCTACAGAATCCGATCCAATCAATTTCATAATCTACAAGATATCTAACGACTTAACTATTATCGTAAATCTTACATTATTAGTATGATCTAGTTAAAACAATATTTACAAGAGCGACCGAGCAACAGACGCTACTTTTTATTAAATTTCAATTCAACTTTCTTACAATTTATCTCACAAGTCTGAGTTACATACTAAATGAAATCACTAATTTGGTTCAATTAATTAACAGAAACGGCAGTACGTTCATAGGCTTGTTAGCGACCTGCTGACGTTATGTGGAAACCTTATTACAACGAACAGAAACCACCGTCCTTGAAGGGAGCAGACAGCCCGGCGTCAGCGGAGCCCCGGGGCGCCGGGAGCGCCGCGCGGGGCCGCCTCGGGCGCGGGAGGACTCACGGGAACTTTCACCACAATAAATAATAGTTTAGCCGTTCGTTTAATCACAGTGAATTTACACTAAAGTTTGTATCACTCGTAAAAAGTTATCGCCTAGGTAACAGTTCCGTAATGGTGGAGCGTGGGGCGCTGCGATCAGCTGTCGATGGCGGAGCGCAGCAGCCGTGCGCGCAGCACCAGCGCCGCCAGCAGCGCCAGCACGCAGCGCGCGTCCGCCGCGCCCGCCGCGCCCGTCTGCATGGCCGCCGGCCGCTCCCCTGCAACACGAGCACGCACTCACTGTCTGTACCCTGCAGCAGGTAGGAGGTGGTCACCACGCGGACTGTCTGCGCCTGACGCACGGGGAGGAGAGACACACCTACCGTTGAGCACGTGCACGCGCACGCTGGCCACCTCGGCGTTGGAGGGCGAGCAGGAGTAGCGGCCGGAGTCGCGCGGCGCCGCGTCCTGCACCAGCAGGTAGGAGGTGGTGGCGGCGCCCTTCTCCGTCACCACGCTCACGCCGCCGCGCACGCTGTCGTACGAGATGACCTGCTGCCGCACACACAATGCACATTCATTATCACACCGACAACAACCGGACATCTTACATCTACGGGGAGGCTACCTCGGTACACGACTGGCAGGCCCTTGGCCAGATGATTGAGCGGACTGAATCATCTCGACAATTTAGTTAGGTTATTGGTTATTCATTTTAATTTTATTGTAATTTTGTTTTTGCGTATGTGATGTATCATTCTCGTTAAATGGGCTATATATATTATGTTATGTACACTACGCTATGTCTGAAATAAATGTTAGATTTGATAATGCACCCGCAGCGTGGACGCGGCGCGGGGCGGCGCGGCGGTGGCGGTGGCGGAGGTGTGCTGTGTGCGGCCTTTGATAAGCGATGGAGCAATCCGCGGGTACAATACTTGAGAAGCAATAATAAGGCGCCGCGGGAACTGAGGCGGGAACGTGACGCCGCCGCCGCACTATGGAATATCGTAGAACAAGAGCATATTAAAAATGGTTTTTACAAATATCATAATTTATCTAATATTTTGATTTTATTAGATACTCGAATAGTCAAATTATGTTATTCAATAGGATTTTGTTACTTAATACCCGAAATAATATTATTTTTCATAGTCAGAAGTACGTTGAAGACGGCGGTGCCAAACTCAAGCCTTTGCATGGACATGTTTCAATGCAATATTGTGAAATAAATATTCAGCAGAGATATGTAGTATAATACATTTTTGGAAAGGTTGTTTCATGTATTTTACGAAACAGCTATTAAATTTTCATATTATTTTCATATTTTTGAGTAATAGCTAAAAACGTCACATACCTTATTTTTCACAAATTTTTTTTTTCGTTGAAGGTTTTCTCTGTCGCCCACGGCTCCCCACGCGCATTTTTTTGTGTTAATTAATAGTCTAACTATTCATACACATTATGCAAAAAAAATCAGCTGCGGTTTTTTGCGGTTTTAGAAGTTATAAGAAAAAATGTGATAGAAGTCGGAGCAGGAAATTTGTTATCTTTCGTGGTTTACCACAGAGACTGTTCGCAAGAACAGTATGGACATTTAATCAGTATTTTTTTTATCGGTCAATCATTTTGCGTGAGAATGTAAGTGATAATAATGATATAGGTAGGACCTACATCATTATTATCACTAGGTAGGTACCCATGCAGTATTGCAAAATAGTGTATAAAGGGAGGTACAAATTATTCCAGCCATTCACATTAGTGTTACTTCAAGTGAAGTGAAACTCATCTACGCCTGTCAGTAATTGATTGAAGTTCTAAAATGTCTTCATTCAGCTGCACTAAACGAGATTTCATGCTTTCCTACATCGAGGGTGGTAGAACCCTGGAATCATTGTCCAAAGTTTTAGAAGAAAAATTTAAAGTTTCTGAAAACGACTTGTGTTTTATAATAAGTGACATACAAAGGCACATTTTTCCTACGTTTAACAAGCGCTGGGCTATGGCATTTTGGAAAAAAGAAGATTTTATACAGAAGAATAGCACTTGGTTGGACTCAGGGTATTCGGTGACTTTACCGGACTCTGATCAATATTCTACACCATCAACTTCTGGCCAACGAGGAAGACCGTGCGTAGCTTATGGAGACTCCTCAGAATCTAACAAGAAGAGGAAAAACACACTTCTACTAAAAGAATATGGCTTTGAGCACATCAGTAACGCCTATGTGCAGGGACTACGGGCTGTGGGTGAAAATACAGAAGCACATCTTGTCGAATCATTAAGGAACACCAACAACCAAAAAAAATTATACATCTCAAGTATTTGGAACTCGGAACAGATAAAAATGCTTTCCGATCCGGAAGCATTGAGTGCTTTCTTAGATTTGGATTTAACAAAAGCACAATATATGTACTTGAGAAGCTTGACAAACGAACGAAATTGTAGTATGTTCCCGGCATACTACAAAATACAAGAAATGAAAAAATCTTGTTATCCACCGTCTTCTACAATTACAATCACTAATACTTATGCTAAAGTAAACAATATTAAAGATTTATTGGATCACACTGTAGCTAGAATTTTAGAAATCGATGCAGTTTTCCAAAGACAATATAAAACATTAATTCTCTACAGTAAATGGGGATGTGATGGTTCATCTGGCCAAAGCCAGTACAAGCAAATACTTCCAGAGGAGTCGGAAACGATTTCAGATGCCAATTTGTTCATCACTTCTATGGTCCCTATCAGATTGATTGATGAACAGTCGGGTATCGTTATTTGGAAAAATCCGGCACCTTCATCTGTTCGTTTTTGTAGACCCATTTCGATAGAGTTTTGTAAGGAAACTCCAGACAAAACCAAGGCTGTTGTAGATGAAATCAACAGGCAAATAAAGGCTTTGCAACCATCATTGATAAATAAAGATACTGTTGAAGTTCAAGTGAAGCATGAACTCTTTCTAACAATGATAGATGGAAAAGTGGCCCAGGTACTAACAGATACTCCTTCTGGTTCCACGTGCACGATATGTGGGGCCACTCCGCGACTTATGAATGATTTGTCGAAAGTTACTGCCAGACCTGAAAATGAAAGCGCCTACCAGTACGGACTGTCCACCTTACATGCCTGGATTCGCTGCATGGAAATGATATTACACATTTCCTATAATCTATCTTTTAAAACTTGGTCTGCTACAAGTGAAGAAAGCAAGAGATTGAAGAAGGAAAAGAAAGAACTTGTTCAAAAACGTTTCAGGGATGAGTTAGGATTGATAGTAGATAAAACTCGGCAAGGTAGTGGGAACACTAACGATGGGAATACCGCACGAAGATTTTTCTATAACAGCACATGCTCTGCGGAAATAACAGGTGTGGATGAAACATTAATAAAACGCCTCTACATTATTTTACAAGTTCTTTCTTCAGGAATGATGATCGATTCCAAAAAATTTGGCGAATACGCAATAGAAACTGCTAGAATATATTATGTGAATGAATATAATTGGTATTACATGCCATCTTCAGTCCACAAGATACTTTTACACGGAGAAAATATTATCAAATATTTCGCAGTTCTACCTATTGGACAGCTATCGGAAGATGCACAAGAGTCGCGCAACAAAGACTACAGAAACATGCGACTACATCATGCCAAAAAATGTTCTCGAACAGCTACAAATGAAGATGTCTTTAAAACTCTATTGTACACGTCAGATCCGTATATAACAAGTTTAAGAAAACCATACGTAAAAAATGTCAAAGATCTTGAAGAAGAGGCACTAAGTCTTCTAAAAGTGGCACCACTTGCAACCGACCCTGAAATATGTGTAGTAAGTAGATGGTGACTTCTTTTCCAATGTATCCATTCTTACCTTTGATTATTTGATACATTTAATCATTACTTTTCACTTTTTTACAGTAGGCAGAAAATATAAGGTAATTAGGTAGATAGTTAGATACTAGTAATATTTACATTAAGAAAAAAATTTTTTTGGCCATAACTTATTCTAATTAACTTTAGTTTTTACTTTTTTGTTAACTTAAACCTTGTATTTCACATTAAATAAATTATTTACTTATTTTGTACTTGTTTTTTCCGTGTTTTTACTTTTTATGCTGTATATATATATATACATATATGAGAAATCACTTAAACTTATATACCATATGAATCTCTATACATTACTGTATATCTGTACCAAATTTCATCACGGTATGATTAAAATTCATGAAGTTACAGATTTTTGATCCGAAACTGATCTAAATATTCCATAGTGCGCCGCCCCGCCCCGCGCTCCTCAGTTAGGACAAAGTTTGCGGACTGAGCAATACGAGGATTACCGATATTTGTATTGCTAGTGTAGTGCAGTGTAGGGTAGTAGTAGTTTATGAAACAATGCAAACACGCTAGAGCACACATACAGTCGTGGTCAACTAATTAGGGACTTTCAAGATAGTGAAGAGCAATAACCGGTTATGTACCATCGAGTTTAATATTCTAACTCGATGTTATGTACATATTAATATAAAACCCTATTGATTTCTCAGCACCTATTATTTGCATAATTTGGTCCGATTATTATGCTATAAATGGCTGTAAATAAAAGAATAAATAAATAGAAAAAAGTATTTAATATCAAAGGTTGAACATGTATTCAATTTTAAGGTATAATTCTGTAGCTGGACATTTAATTAAGGACAGTAAACTATAATGAAAATTAGAGTTAAACAAAACTAATAATCTGCGGTATTACAATATCTTTAACAGCTCCATTTTATTACGTGTAAAATCAGTACCCAGTAGCAAAACCTTTGTTAGTAATTACCGCTTGACACCGATGTGGCATAGACATTATCAGTTTCTGGCATGTTTCGACAGGAATGTTTGCCCATGCCTCACAAAAAGCTTCATTAAGTTCATCTTTAGTTGTGGTACGATAAGTGGCAACTTTTTTCTTGGTTTCGTGCCAAAGGTGCTCGATTGGGTTAAGGTCCGGGCTATTTGCTGGCCAATCTAGCACCGATACTGACTGACTGGTAAGAAACGACTTGACTGAACTGGCGGTATGTTTCGGGTCGTTATCATGCTGAAACGTCCATATAATAGGGAGATGCTCCTCAGCATAGGGAAGCATCGTTTCCTCCAATATTGCCTTGTATTGATGTTGGTCTAAGTTACCCTGAACTTTCCTCACAGGTCCCACGTCCAGAAAATGAACCCCACATTTTAATGTTTCCACCGCCATGTTTCACCTGCTTTTTTGTGAATCTTGGATTCATTTCCGCTTTTACTGGACGCCGTACGTATTGCCTTCCATCTGAAGAAATCAAATTAACCTTGGTCTCGTCAGAGAATAATACATGTTGCCATTGGGCGTAGGTCCAATGCCCATATTTACGTGCAAACGCCAAACGAGCACTTCTATGTTCTTTCTTCAACAACGGTACTTTGCGAGCCACTCTTCCGAACAACCCTGCTTCTACCAGACGTCGTCGAACGGTCCTCGCTGAGACACCAGCTCTTTCGTCTGTCCCAAACACTTCGTGTTTCATTAAAATAGAGCCTAGAAACGGATCTTTCTTAGCTAACCTGGTTATCATTCTATCTTCTTGCGGAGTTGTTTTTCTCGATCTTTTTGTTCTGGGCACATTTAAAGCTGTGTTATTGCGTCTGACATGTTGCACTGCATTGTATATCATATTTTTGAACAATTTAAATGTTCTGCTATCCTTCGGTATGGCCAACCATGCTCGACAACAAACTTCATGATAATTTTTCGTAGTGTTGGATCGCAACTTTTATTTTTGCCCATTTTTCTTCAAAATATTTTTCAAAACTTAAAATAAAAATCGGGATTGCCGCCAAAACTACCACGAAACAATAAGAGAAGAAGTAAAAAAGTATTGAGATTCAAATTTTGAAAATAGAACGCAATATCTCAGTGTCCCTAATTAAATGGCCAGCCAGCATTATTTGAACAAATAGCACTATGATAATCTATCAGCTATACTGTAAAGAGGTTTAATGTTTAAGAAGTTGTTATTGTTTGTATAATCGGGCACATCAATGACTAATTATACTTACATGTAAAAAAAGATATGGAATATTTTAAGACTCGTTGAAAAAAAAACACAATTTGGCTTAACTAGAGATTGTCCCTAATTAGTTGACCACGACTGTATACAATGTGTATTGTCGAACCTTGATCAAACGAGATGTGCGAATACACGACATATATTTATCGATAAAAAACAAAAAATAAAAAATTATATGTTACCTATCTCAAAAATAAAGCCGCTTTAATAATTTTTTTAATGAAAACTAATTCATCTGGTTTTTTCTTCGTTTATTTTTGAGTAAACGGTGTATTTTATTCAAAGTAGTCTCATTTGAAAGCTAGATAGTCTACCTAGCTAAGAAAATAAGAAAAAAATACAATGTTGGTACATAAGCCTAGTAAAATCAATATATTTTTAGAAATTTGCAAAAAAAATACGATTTTTATTTTATTTTTGATCTGTAACTTTAAAACTGGGTTATTGTGGTGTACTTTTTTGCATGTTGTATGTAATTTCATAATTTAATCTACAAATCCTCCAAAACGACATTTATTCATAACAACATAAATTAACAAAAAAAAAGACACACTTATAGAATAGGTACATGTAGAGAGTTGTCAGGCGCGGTCCCAGCCCAAGTCTTTGAGGGGGGTCACTTGGTCAGGGACGGGGGAGCAAAATTACGATATTACCTATGACTATGACAAAAGAAAGAACAGCGAACAAAGCGAACCTCGAAAATGTAGGATGCGCGGCGGGCGAGCCGCGGTTATTTTGGACTTTGGTGAGGTCGGTTTAGCAAAAAGACGAGGAAGCTATAACGGCGGTGGAACGACGGGAAAACCGCAGCATTTTTGAGATTTTTAGGCGATAGCCGCCGAAATTTTTGTTACTTTTCTCAAACGAGCTAAGAAGAGTATGAAAAAATAAAAAAAAAAATCGGCGAGTGGAGCGAGCCTCCGAAATTTTTGTTACTTTTCTCAAATTAGTTAAGAAGAGTACGAAAAAATTAATAAAAATGAGCGGAGCGAGCCGCAAATTTTTTGTGGTTTTTGTTAGAATTTTATTTATTTATACTTTTTGCACGAAAAACATAACACAAAACTTATTCTAGAAAATTTTAACAAAGGCGAACTTAACCCTAAAAAGAGTTCTCTTCCAGCAAACCTTATTGGGAGAGAGAGACAAAGTGAAAAGAGAAGTGGGTACATGTGCATAAATGAAATAAAAAATAGACAAAAGATTAAATTTTAACTTACTTATTAATTATACTAATATATACTATATAACAATAACAAATATAAAATACTAAGTATATAACCTAAATATATATAATTTTGTAAAGTAAAAAGTAAAGTAAAGTAAAGTAAAGTAAATCTTTATTGCATCAAATACATGTAAATAGGGTACATAGGTGGTGTATGTTTAAATAAGACACAATGTATTTCTACCTTTGTGGCGTGCAAAATCTGGTTACAATAATTGTCACTTAATTTAAATTTGTACATACTTAGTAAATAAATCGAATATAATAATTAATAAATTTAAATAAAACTGATAAATAATGAAAAGCTAGAGATGTCATTTGCTTAAATCTAAAAAATGTTTGTCAGTCATGAAATCATTTAATGTATAGTAGCATTTAGCTTCCAAAGTGGCTTTTATCTTTCTCCGAAACAGTGTGAGAGGTAGTTCTCTCAGTGATTTTGGCAGTTTATTGTAAATAGAAGGGGCCATGCAGAAGATACTCTTGCGCATCAAAGCAGTGCGTGAGTTTCGTAAATATAGAGCGATGGTAGAGTAAGGATTTTATGTTGTGAAAAGTAAGGTTGACAGGAATCTGTTACCTTAAGACTAAACATAGCTCGCACACAGCGCTTCTGATAATTGAAAATTTTGTCAACGTCCGTTGAATTGCCCCAAAATATTATGGCATAGCGAATATTTGACGCAATTAACCCGTGATACGTTATGAGAAGGGTTTCTAAGTTAACTACATGGGATAATTTATATAAAATGTAAAGACTGTTAATTTTTTTACACAAATGTTCAATGAGTGGTTTCCCATTAAGTTTTTGATCAATGTGAACTCCTAAAAATTTTGTATAGTCAATTTCTTCGATTTTTTTATGATTATATTGAATGTCAAGGTGAGTATGTGCAGCAGTATCGCGTTGTCTAAAATGTATAATTTTGGTTTTATTTATATTTATTTTTAAATTATTATTGTCCAGCCATTTTATTATTGATTTTAAACTTGAATTTATGTCATTTTCATACGTGTCAATATTATTACATGAAATTGTTACGGTGCTATCGTCAGCAAATAGAGACATTGGTTGATTTGTAGCCTTTGGCAAGTCGTTAATATAGATAATGAAGAGTAAAGCTCCTAACACGCTCCCCTGTGGAACACCATATTTTATAACACGTTCGTCTAAGATATATGTTTCCTCAAGTTTTGTCCTATAGTTAATATTTCTTATTTCGGTCAGCTGCTTTTGAAGTAGAGTGTCGTGCTCTACATAATCGAAGGCTTGGGTCATGTCACAGAATATAGAGCAGACTGGTGTTCTTTTATCAATATTACATGAGACACGGTTAAGAAAATCATAGATAGCCATATTGATGGTCTTCTTTTCTCGAAACCCCTTTTGTTCTGTAAAAAAAATGTTATGTTTTAAAGCGGGGGTTTCACTTTTTTATATAGCCAGAAGGAATAATTGCTATCGGCTTGTGGAAATAATCGCGAAAAACGACGGAGATAACCCGCAGCATTTCGAGATTTTTTTGGCGATACAAAAGAAATGCCAGTATACAATTTTACTTTTCTCAAACTAGTTAAGAAGAGTACGCCCCCCCCCCCCCCCCCATCCTGGGACCGCGCATGAGAGTTGTTACAAAAGGGCTCTAACTCAGCATAATGCAGCATAGCTTTTGCTGTTTTCGTGTATTTTTAAAATGTTATTGTTATTCAACACACATTCCTCATCATTTGTCGTCCTGTCCGGCGCTGCTCGAGGCCTCCCATCCCATCCATCTTATTCTATTTTATGTCGCGTATTATGAACATCGAATATAATTTAGGTGGTAAGTATAATATGATAGCAGTGCATTACATTAACAACATTAGGGAAGATGGCGGTCGCGTCTCGCGATACTCCTCAGACATTATGCGTGCTCACGGCGCGGCGCACGCTACGAGCTCGCACCGCGCGCCCCGCGCCGCCAACAGCGCTGCAGTGAGACTGTCTGATGTGCGCTGGAATTCAGAGTCGCGTCCTACAGAGGGCTTTTACTAGCATCAGAGGAATGCGTGCCACGTGACTAGGTGAAGGCGCCCTGCGCGGGACTGGGGCGGCACCTGCACTGATATCCTGATACTGTTTACATACCTGGTTCCAATTACCTAAGGTGTTAAATGTCTGACGCGACAGCTCAGTGCCGCCCAGCGACTTGCATGTCAATATTTGCTCTGAAGCGGCGCTCATTCTATTGATTTTATATTTTCATTGTAATGAGGCAGGTAGCTGATTGGGCCGTGTTCGTAACAAAGTTAAATTGAATAAAAGCAGTAAGTTCGCTGCGTTACCTGCGAACATGGCGGCGCGGGCGGTCCGTATTTCATATTTAATGTAAGGGTTGCCAATCCGACCGAGTATTTTGTTACAACTTCAAACTTCAGGAAAGTACATAATGATCAATGGTCAAGAAGGTAAGTAATTGATGAGTCTGATGAGGCTTCCGCGTGTGGCCTACTCAACTTGACATCATTATATCTGTACATACTCAATAACAGCTCTAAACTTTGAGGTAGATTATCTACCTTAAACAACAACATCGACTTTTTGATTTATTGCTAAGCTAAAGCTAAATGTAATATTATAACCCTAGAAAGAGAAGTCCATAGAAGGATAGCAAATGCCATTTCTTTCACACAAGAAAGAGAACAATATATCCTCAAAGCCTGAGAAGAAATGAGATAGGTTGACTGTATTTCTGTCTTGCTCAGCGTGTCAAGGTCAATCAGTCTAGTGATCAACAAATGTGCCTGGACATCGGTGGGTTTCGACGCAATATTGTTACGTTAACCTTACAATACGTTTTCTTCAAATTTAAATGTGGTAGAGTGATTCCGCGAACATTACTACACCTCCAATCAATAAAGAACCGAAGTGAAGATGGTTCAGAGCAGTGTTTTTCAGTGTAAAAGTTACAGTGAAGTGAAAGTGCCGGATTCATCATTCCACTGGTAAGAACAATTTATTTTGACTACAAAACGATTCAAAATGTACCGTTTCTTAGATTCCCATCGAGACAAGGCTCAAAAATTGTGTTTAAAGTTAATTTTCAAAAAATCATGAAAATTTAGGGTTGCCTGCACTAGAAAATAAAATTACCCACATGTCGCATTGAAACATTTTGAATTTCTTCATTGTTTAATAATGCATTCATATATAAAATAGAATTATGTAACGATTTTACGTCTTCTTTGACTAGAACCCACGGGTCGCAAAGATAAGGCACCCAATAAATATTTAAAAATATGTATGAAACATTTTGTTTTTCTTTTACCTCTAAGCACGGATTAAGTCATATCTACCCACGTAGAGGTCCTAGGAAGATAGATACTTATTTGTTCGATAGAGGACTTATTTGATAGCCAATAATGTTGACAATAAAGTAATAACATTGCTGCAATTTCTATTTCATAACAGAGGAATACCAAATTTATAAAACACAAAGTAAGTTTTTTAAATAATTAGAATTACCACGTAGCAATAGATTCCCTACCATAAATGATATTTTAAAATTTACGTATTATGGTTCTATATTATTAAGGTTTAAAAAGAATATTCTGTCGCCTATGCCTGAAAATAATAGATATTTTTATTATTGTTATATTTAAAAGAGCTTACATACCAATTAAATATAAAAAATAAGTAGCTAAACGTTGTTTTATTTATTAATTGTTTACCCATTTCCGCATACTTTCTTATTTCCTAAGAAAAACGCAAGTAAAAAATAGGACCTATCGGGTTGACGAATTATACCTTCAGGCTGTAACAAAAAGTAAGGAACAAAAACCACCACATTAACCTACCAGTATAGGAAAGACCTACAAAGGTTCGGTGAAATTCTAGGTTCTGAATTTCTTGAAAAAGCCCGAAATATTTATGATCTGGAAAATCGCAAATCATATCCCAGGAATTTTGGGACATTCGGCATAAACCAAGTACCGAAATAACATTCGCATGCATCAGGTAACTTCGCGATAGTAGGTTTGATAGGATCTTTATTTCTTATAATATTGGGGTTATTAGCTATATAAAATATCACCAAAAAACCTGACATAAGAAATCTAAAATCGGGGTAATAACTTTTGATGGCAACACTATTTCGTATTATCTGTCCCTCACACGAACCACGCTACCCAGACATCTTGTACTTTATAATTAATCTATGATTATAACACTGTCATATTTTGCCTCTAGTAAATTCTGAAGTCAGTTGTCATGTCACCCAACTTCAAATGTCAACTTCAAATAAATCTTCTTCTTTTATAATGGCCTTAGCGCTTAAGCTTCTTTCATCTATAATGTTTTGGTATGTATTATTTTTGTTTCTTGTTTTATGGGTCTGATTGTTTTATAATGGTAGCATTATTTTAGTGACTTCTCTGTTTTATAAGTGTGTGTTCTTCAATTACCCAGCAAACTGGCTTGTGAGCGAGGAATATTAGTAGATTATTTTGGTTTTTGGTAATTAAAATTTTTGCTTTACAGTAGGAAGTTATTGTTTATATTATTTTAGATATTTAGTTTATATATATATATATATATGTATCATGCCCACTAAATTTGATGATAGTTACTTCTCTTGCTCTTCCTCATGCTCTTCTGACATTGATTACGCTTACGCCTGTAGTGATGAATCACTCAGTCTGCATGACCGCCTTGAAAATATTTATTCTGTGAATTCAAAAAACTTGAATATTGTCCATATAAATGCACAAAGCATCCCATCTCATTATGATGATATGATTTCATCATTTGATTCTAAGCAAAACTTATATCAGAATCCTTTTTAAAACCTTCGATGCCGTCTTCTCAGTACGCCCTTCCTGGTTTCCGACTGATCAGAAATGACAGAACGGGTAAAGGTGGTGGCGGCGTCGCTATATATATTCGTAGCGATATTTCTGCTAAAATCATTGATAGCTCCCCCATGGATTACTCGAACTTTGCCGAGCATCTTTTTATAGAAATTATTGTTAACCACACCAAAATCATGTTAGGTGTGTACTATCCCCTCTCTTGTAACATAGATTACTTCTCATCTCTCGAGTTAAAGCTTGAATCTTTCACTCCTCTCTATGCCCACACGATTATACTCGGAGATTTTAATACATGTTTACTTAAGAGCGTTTATTCCTAAAATGCGCAGAAACAGTACTTTTCAAACCCGTTTATATCATGAACCACTTATCTTATAGTATATGTTATTTACTAATAATTTTAGGAAATTTTAGTGTCCAAATAGTTTGACTATAAAATATTTCGATTAATAAAAATTTTTATGATTTTGTTGCTATTTTTTTTCTATAAATATTTAATGAGCGACGTGACCACACTCTAGAAAGCCTCGCGGCGGACTGATTTTCGCGCAGCGTTTTATAGTAGTTTTAAAATATTTATAGAAAAATAATAGCAACAAAATCATAAAAATTTTAAATGTACGATTTTAAAAAAGATGCTTCACTTTATTGGTAGGCTATTATTATATTAAATTAAATAAGGTATATCGGTAAAAACATCATTTAAAAATGTGAAATATTCGTAATATTTCACATTTTTTTAATTTTAATTTCTCATAGTAGGATACCAAAACCAAACATCTTTCTAATTAGATTTTTAGCCAAGGATCTCATCAGTAGGTTATATTTTTTTCTTAATTAGATATGTCAGTATTTTCTATTATTTTGAGCTTCGAAACTGATGATGAAAGGGAAATTATGAAAACCTCTCACAAGTTATCTTGATAGAACGCGTACATACTATATTAATCGAAATATTTTATAGTCAAACTATTTAGACACTAAAATTTCCTAAAATTATTAGTAAATAACATATACTATAAGATAAGTGGTTCATGATATAAACGGGTTTGAAAAGTACTGTTTCTGCGCATTTTAGGAATAAACGCTCTTAAGAGTAATTCACGGGCTAATAAACTCTCTTCTCTTGTCTCTTCAGTAAATATGCATATCCTCCCTCTTTCTGCTACGCACCACGCCCCTCATTGTACCCCTTCACTCCTTGATTTGATTTTCGTTTCAGATCCTGATCGAGTCGCAGCACATGGTCAATTGACTGCACCCTTTTCCTATCACGACCTCTTGTTTCTTTCATTCAAAATTCGCTGTCCTAAACCAAAACCTAAATTTCGTCTCCTGCGCAGTTTTAAAGATCTTGACCTTGATACCTTGAAGCAGGATGCAAACCATACTGACTGGTCACCCGTCACTGAGGCTGACAATGTTGATGATAAGGTATCTGCCCTTAACACTATCATCATCAATCTTTTTGACATTCATGCTCTGGTCAAACGTGTTAGGGTCAAACGTCCTCCCGCGCCATGGCTATCTCCGTCCATCAAAAAGGCAATGACCAAACGCGACAAGGCCAAAAGGCGCTACAAAAAATTTCCAACTGAGGTGAACCTAGCCATCTTTAAGAAGCTACGTAATCGTGCTACAAAGATGTGTAGAGATGCCAAAAGACACTTTATCCACAACCAACTCCAAAATTCCAGCCCTTCTTTGATGTGGAAATTCTTGAACTCTTTAGGAATTGGTAAGGGTTCAGACGATACACCTATTTCTCTCGACTTAAACTCCATAAACTCCCACTTTTCTTGCTCCCCTCACACCGTCGATAGTGACACGAAACAATCTACCATCGGTCATTTATCTCGCTTGCCCAAACCTAATTGTCCTGACTTCAACTTTAAAGAGGTTGCTGAGAGTGATATTACGAAATTTTTAAAATCTATCTCTATCAAAGCCGTAGGCGTCGATGGCATCAGTGCCTACATGCTACAGATCCTTTCCGGCGAGCTCGTTTCAGCAATCACTCACATTATTAACTTTTCACTTGAAACGAGCCTATTTCCGTCTACATGGAAAAAAGCTTTTGTTATACCCCTTCCAAAAATTTCTAACCCTTCAGCGGCATCCCAGTTTAGACCCATCTCTATACTTTCTATTCTGTCCAAAATCCTGGAACATGTAGTACATAAGCAATTATCGGCTTTCCTTCACCAATACAAGCTTCTCAGTCCTTACCAGTCTGGGTTTCGACCTGGCCACAGCACGGTGAGCGCACTCATTAAAGTCTCGGATAATATTCGCTGGGCCATCGACAACCAACTTCTCACTATCCTTGTACTACTGGACTTCAGTAGTGCATTTAACACTGTCGATTATGACATTCTTCTCTCTGTCCTCTCCTCTCTCAAGATATCACCCTCAGCAATCTCTTGGTTTCAATCATATCTCTCGGGTCGGTCGCAGTGTGTCCGCTTCGATGAGTCTCACTCAGACTGGTGCGACATTACTGCTGGCGTACCGCAGGGAGGTATTCTATCACCTCTACTGTTTTCCCTCTTTATTAACGCTATCACTCTTGTCATTTCCTCCAAGTATCACCTGTATGCTGACGACCTGCAAATTTACTGTCACTTCAAGGCCGATGAGATATCCATGGGTGTAGACCAAATTAACTCTGACCTCAACAGTATTCACGTATGGGCAAAGGCCTTTGGCCTTTTGGTCAACCCAACTAAGTCTCAGGCCTTAATCTGTGGCAGCCCTTACATGCTGAAAAAAGTTCGGCAAACACTCACTTCCCCTCTCTTCTACAGCGACTCTCCTATTACCTTCTCAGCTTCTGCCAGGAATTTAGGAGTCATCTTTGAGCCTACACTATCCTGGCAAAAGCACGTCAACGCAATCAGCCAGCGAGTCCACTACTCATTTCATTCCCTCAAACATTTTCAAA
Source organism: Eupithecia dodoneata (assembly GCA_947044415.1). Lineage (NCBI taxonomy): Eukaryota > Metazoa > Arthropoda > Insecta > Lepidoptera > Geometridae > Eupithecia > Eupithecia dodoneata. Next base: position 14,570,340 of record OX345656.1, on the reverse strand, counting down.
AGTTCCTTCCTTTAGAAACCAAAATTACATTAGCCCAATCACTCCTTCTTCCCCTATTAGATTATGCTGACTCCTGTTTTCTTGATGCCACCGGAGGAAATGCTCAACAAATTGGAACGTCTGCAAAATTTATGCATCCGTTTTATTTTCGGTTTGCGTAAATATGATCACGTCTCTATGTTCAGAGATCAGTTAAAATGGCTTCCGATCCGCCGCCGGCGTGATTTGCATGTTCTCTCACTTCTGTATAACATTCTGAACAATCCTCTTTCCCCTTCTTACCTCCGTGAGCGTTTTGAATTTCTTTACCCTCGTGATAGACCATGTAGATCATCTTTGTCCCTTCTCCTTAAATTTCCTGCTCACTCATCCAGCCGCTACGGTAGCTCCTTTACTGTCGAATCGGTCAGGATGTGGAATTCTCTCCCACACAATATTCGTGCTAGCCCCTCACTCTCCATTTTCAAGCGTAAAGTCAAAGAGCATTATCTATCTTCATGATTCTGTTGTATTTTATGTATTTAATATATGTATCTATTAAGTATATGTATTATCTGTAAGTATAGAATTTAGGTTAAATAGTATTTTTGTTTAGTATTTTATTATAGTATTTAGTAGTATGTATAGAATTTAGCAGTATATATAGTATTTAGTAGTATATTGAATAAGTAAGTTAAAATTTAATCTTCTGTCTATTTATAATTTTATTTATGCACATGTACCCACTTCTCTCTTTACTTTATCTCTCTCTCCCAATAAGGTTTGCTGGAAGAGAACTCTTTTTAGGGTTAAGTTCACCTTTGTATACATTTTCTAGAATAGGTTTTATATATAGTTTAACGTGCAAAAAGTATAAAATAAAATAAAATAAAAAATAAAAATTGATGTCGATTCTGTTGTTATAAAAATAAAAAGTAAAGTAATCTGATTCGAGCTAGCTAACAATCACGCTGTTCTTTTTAGATCGAAATGGACAGTCGCATGTTTAGAAGTAGTATGTAGATGGAATAGTTACTTACGCTAGTAGGTAGTAGTATGTGGTTGGAATAGTTACTTTTTGTCCGCTCACCTCGTCCTCGTGGTACCAGAAGATGTAGGCGGGTGGCTCGGGCGAGAACTGGATGAGGCATGTGAGGTTGATGGTGGAGCCCATGTCCACGTGCAGGTCGGGCCCGCCCAGGATGCGCGCTGATGGCACTGGAACGAGATACGGGTACTTAAGACCTGTATAGAACTGGACGAGGCAGGTGAGGTTGATGGTGGACCCCATGTCCATATGCAGGTCGGGCCCTTCCAGGATGCGCGCCGAAGGCACTAGAATGAGACACGGGTACTTAAGACCTGTATAGAACTGGATGAGGCAGGTAAGGTTGATGGTGGAGCCCATGTCCACGTGCAGGTCGGGCCCGCCCAGGATGCGCGCTGATGGCACTGGAACGAGACACGGGTACTTAAGACCTGTATAGAACTGGATGAGGCAGGTAAGGTTGATGGTGGAGCCCATGTCCACGTACAGGTCGCCGATGGCACAACCATTTCACGACAAAAAGTCTAAACAAATCTACCTATAATTTAAATCCAGAAAACACATGTTATGTCCAATCGTGTACAATCTAGATGTAGAATCCCTGCCTTGTAGGAGTAGGAAGAGAAGGTCGCTGCGGCCCTGTACTGTACAGCCGGATGCACTCTCCCTCCGATCGACTCTCCTGCCTGAGTAATGATCTCATGCAGCCATTTTTTAGCATTGAATTATTGCTTACATTATCTTCACGTTTCGTTTGAGACATCTTTTGATAGCTATGTAGGTGCAAGTACCCGTGCTTCGGGACTAAATAAAAATGAGTGCCATTTTATTATGGAGGGAGAAAAGGACAAATCTTGCAACTCAATTTCAGACCAATTTATCCTCAACTGATTGAGCTGAAAATTGGCATACCTAAGTAAGTTCGGTGACAATGCTATGTCATCCAGCTGGTCGGATGAGGGAGACCATGAGATGGTGGCCATAGGAACCCTTAAACCAAACGACTTAGCTCTGTCGAATATTTCATATTTATTTTATTGCATCATTGTGTACATTTGTAGGTCTTAGTATCTAGGTAATGTATAAGAAACACAATGGTACCCAAGCAGGGTGTGGCAATATATACTGTGAATGGAAGTGAGACGGGTTTCTAAAAAGCTCTGTTTAATAGATAAGAGAGAAAGAGAGAGCAGAAAATTTAAATTCAATCACATAGTTTTACTTAGGTCAATAATATAAGTATTAAGTTTTTTTTTATATAATGTATTTTAATAATTGTCATTTGTCATTAAAAAATTCATTTAAGTCATAATAGCATTTATTAATAAGATATAGTTTCAATTTTATTTGAAATGTTTTATCCTTTTCCTCGTCTTTTAGTTCATCGGGTATTTTATTATATATTTTTGATGCCATTGCGTTTGGCCCACAACTTCGCATTTTTAGTTTTGAGTCAGGAAGTGTGATTTTGTGTTTGTATCTAATCGGGTAACGTCGCGGTAGGTCAGCACTTTTTTGGAAATATTGGGGGTATTTACGGGTGAATTTGCAACATTCAAATATGTAGATACTTGAAAGTGTTAGGATTTTAAGTTGGCGGAAGTGTTCTATGCAGCTCTCGGGGCACTTTATATTGACTATGACTCGTATACACGACTTTTGGAGAATGAAAAGGTTTTGGACATCAGTACTATTTCCCCAAAGTAGGATTCCGTACGATAGCCAGGCAAATGCATAGGCGTAATATGCTGAGATAGCAGTTTTCTGATCAGTTGCCTTTCTTAGTTCCCTCAGAGCGTAAGTGAAACTGGAGAGCTTTGTCTTTATTTTATGTATATGTTCTTTCCAATTTACATGTGTGTCAATATTTATTCCTAATAGCGAAAATGAATTTACACATTCCAATTTGATGTCGTGGTATAAGAAGTTTATGTCAAGAGGGTTTTTTTGAAACGGTCTAAATTGCATAATTTTTGTCTTTGTATAATTAATGTCAAGGTTGTGGTCGTTCATCCATTGTTCTACGGAGGTAAGTATGTCAGTTAGTTTATTTTTAAAATTTATGTCATTATTAATGGTAGATGTCAAAATTGAAATATCGTCTGCGAAAAGAATAGATGGTTCATTAATTATTTTAGGAAGATCATTGATGTATAATAAAAATAATATACATCCTAATACGCTAAATAAGGCTTCGTTAGATATGTTTACACGAGCAATTGAGTCCAAGATGATTAGACATATACCTGCACTCATGGACATTATTAGAGGAACGGAACAAACAACAGACAGATCTTTAGTTTTAAATTCATTTTAATGAAAATAAAACTTACTTCAGTAGAAACACAAGACTAATCAACAGAAATCTCAAATAAATGATGTTATGAAGAATTAACACCGTCATTACATTGAAAATATCATTGTGTTAGCCATTACAGGGAGCTTTGTCGAGTGTTTGGACACATTCAGTATTTGGTGTTACCCCCTCTTGCTGTTATAATTGCCTGCAATCTTCTCGACATGCTTTTCTAACTAAACTTAACTAACATAATCTCTTATGTGTATTGGTGCAAGATCCCGCTGTTTTATTTGTTTTTGTAGTAACTTCGACCCGAGTTTGTGACTTAAAGTACAGAACAGCTATACTTTTGGCATGAAGAAATAACAAACTGAAGCTACAATCCATCATCAACTTTTTATAGTTTGAAATTTGACTTGTCTGGGTGCTTATTTTGTAAATCTAAGTAAATCAAGTTATTGAGTTGTAATGATTTTTTTGTCTCATACATTATATGGCCGCCCCCCTGCTACCTCAGCTTGCTAATTCTTTGTGCTCTATCGATAACATTGGTTTTCTGTCGGATGATTTCGTTACGAATCCTTTCCTTCAGAGAGACCCTGATTATAGTTCCTTCCATAGCTCGCTGAGCGACTTTGAACTGGTGGACCAGCCCTACCGCGACTAAAGCGAATAATTGAATGGAATGAGGGCCCAGGCCCTATTCAGAGTGTAGTGCGTACTACGCACTGTGCGCCGCGACACGCGCTGTGGCTAATGTAATGGGAAACTGTTCTGTGGAGCGGCATGGAGCGCGGCGCGGGGCGGCGGCGGGTATTATCAGGCGACGCTTCCGAGGAGGCCTAGTTCTTATTAACAACAACCAGTCTTCTTTAATTGCACACACAGTCTCATTCAACAGCCAGTGAGCTAGACACGGGGACAGACGTGGCCGCACCTAGAACCTGTAATTGTACCGCCTGGTCGTGGTCGCTGGCGCTCCATCTCGCTAGATTTATTCCATTTCACTATAATGTTGATCGACAAGCCCGTCGCTAAGTAGTTATTATCTTAATAGAGATGGTAAGACGAAGGTACCGTTGATGGCCGTGTTAGGTTAGAGTACAGGCATACGTTAATGAAGGGCGCCGTGTAGGGCAGCCTGAATTGGACGTAACTGAAAGGTCATAAGTAGTAAAAGGTCATAAAGTCGTAAAAAGGAGGCCATAAAATGATTGCTGAGTATTAGGGATCGGTACAAGTGCTTACATAGGTACCGTGTAATATCTGCTTTATGACGTCATCAAATAAAATTACGGCGTTGCCAGTGAGTTACCGCTCGGATATAAAACACCCTTCTCTAGACGATCACGTAGGAGGATGCCGTTAATACGTGATCGAGACGCGGCACGGGGCACGTGCAGCGCGCACGGGGTACGTGCACCGCGCACGGCCGTGTCTGTGGAGCTAGCGATGCAGAGCCCCCCAGGTGACGGGGTGTCGTCGTGTCGTGCGCGCCGTACCTACCTAATAGCACTCTCCGGAAGCAATGAAGTAAATAAACGCATTCTAATTTCTAGTGTCGAGAGGACGCAAACAACTCGACGCCTTCAAACTAGCTGAACGCGCGCCACCCCACGCATTACGCTCTCTCACGTTGAATTCCGAGCCTAATATAATGAGCCCGTATTCCACTCACTTCATGATACATTCACTTAGCCAATTTGAATTTAAAGTCATTTTAGTTTGTACGAGAAAATTATTAATGTATGTATAGTCTGGCAAAAACGGAACAGCGAACAAAGCGAACCCTGAAAATATAGGATGTATGGATATTGTGTGGGCGAGCCGCGTTAATTTTGGACTTTGGTGAGGTCGGTTTAGCAAGAACGACGAGGAAGCTACAACGGTGGAGGAACGACGGAGATAAACGCAGCATTTTAGAGATTTTTTAGGCGACACAAAATAAATATATAAAGGGAGTGGAGCGAGCCGCCGAAATTTTTGTTACTTTTCTCAAACTAGTTAAGAAGAGTATGAAAAAATAAATAAAAAGGAGCGGGAGCCCTGAAAATGAAACAGTATTTTTGCAAGTTTTCTTGTCTGGCAAAATTATCTTAATGTGAGCACTTGACTACACAAGAAAAAGAAGACATTATCGCGAAAATTTTGTGGTTTTCGTTAGAATTTTGTGTTATTTTTTAAAGTTTTTCGCTTTTTTCTATAGCCAGGAGGAACTATTGTTATTGGTTTGTGGAACGAATCGCGAAAAATTTGTTGTCTCCTTAGATTTTTATGTGCACAAAAAAATCTGATTTTGCGCTATTTGTTGTCGTAATTGAGTTGATAAGAAAGAACTGTAGCAAAATAGGTGCCGTTGCTTTTGCAGAACTGATACGCAACATAACAAAACGCCCAAAACACGAGTAATATCGGCGAGCGGAGCGAGCCCCGATTTTTTTCTTACCGCAGTGTACGTGGTTAACCATATTGTTAAGTTGCATGTTAGGTAGAATAGAGTCTAAATTAAAATTTATTTAAGTTTTCGGGCATTTTCTAGTGATTTTTTATACCTAAACTAAGATTAGGGGGGTAATGACCCCCTCGACCACCCCCTGGGACCGCGCATGAGTCCAGGGTTACCAACCCTAAAAAATATTTACCCCTAAACATAAGTTGTCAGTCAGTCTTCGCGCCGCATCGCTACTGAGCGGTCGTGTATAGAGCTCGGTCGCGAAATTGTTCGATCGTAATCATGACGTCGAGCACAGTTAAATGTGCAAGTTGCAATGTTGTTATTGACGAAGTTTTAGCGTTTATTACCAATAAAATTGATGTGATGGATGAAGAAAGTTTGGTGCGCATTTGTGTGTCTGCTTTTAAAATGGAAGAGGTAGAGAAGTCGAAAAATCTCCTGTTTGACTCCATTACTACTAATATACGGAAGATAATGAGGAAGAAGAAAAGCGAGGGGAAGACACAAAGAGACTTAGAAGATATTATTACAGTTCTCAAAAGTCTAGATCCTGAGTCGATACCGATTTTTGTAGCTAAAGAACTGCACCGTTTGCCTCCTGTGCTTTTTGATCACTTGGACTGCTCGGCGCTATTGAAGGACATAACTCTATTGAAAGCGCAGATGGAGAGTATCAAAACCACATACGTCACTACTGAACAGCTACGTAATTTGGAAATTAAGCTGCATTCTAATAGATACGACTCTATTGTTGATACTCCTATTCAGCATCGCTACGATCGTTTTGTCTCTACCCGCGCACGCGGCGCAAATTTATTAAATAGTGGGCCGATGGCAATCGCATCCATGGCAGAGACAACCAGCCCGCCGCGGTCAATGTCCCCGCCGCCGCCGGTCGTTGAACCTACTCCGGCCCAAGCGCGCACGGAGCGCTCGCGTGTAACTCGGGTCGGCTCGGCAAGCCCTGGAGCTAGCGCCACAGCGCGCGACATAGTCACTACACGCGAGTGCGCGCAGCCGTGTGTGAGTCACTCAAGCTCAAAAGACGGCGGCGCCGCCGCCGCCACCATTACAGAAGATGCTGTGCATGAGTCAACATCGTTGCAGACAGGGCCCGCATCATCGAGTGGGGCACAATGTAAAAATGAGGGACAGAAAGAGGAGTTACCTTTTCAAAATAAATCCTCTTTTGCTGAGGTAGGAAGAGCAAGGGGTTTATGGCATTTACCGGAAAGGGATGAAGATTGGAAATTAGTGCAGAGAAGGCGCCTAAAAAATAGATTTACTACGAGTAAAGGAAAGGCCAGTTTGGATCAAAATAGTAAATTTAAAGCTGCTGATACTAAAATCCCGCTCTTTATTAGCAATGTACATAAAGATGTCTCGGAGGCCGATATTGTAGAATATATTTTGACAAAAACACAAGAAAAAGAATATATTTTGACAAAAACCTATCAAAATAAAAATGGCTAAGGAGCGAAATTACAACGCCTATAAATTTTTTGTTAGCAAGCATACAGTCCAAACATTTCTGGATGCTACTTTATGGCCTAGAGGAATATCGTTCAGGCGTTTTGTTAACCTGACGTACGAGTATCGCCAGCAGGTGTCTGCTGGAGAGAGGCAATCACATAGCGCTCATAATGGATAGCACACCTAACATGAAGTTCGTCTCATTTAACTGTAAATCGCTCAAGCGATCCATAGATGGTGTTCGAAGTCTCTGCAGGCAGGCGGATGTTATCGCACTGCAGGAGACTTGGTTGCTGCCGCATGATTTGTCTATGTTGACAACTGTTGCTGACGAGTTCGGGTGCACCGGGACTTCTGCGGTCGACACGTCTGCCGGTCTACTACGAGGACGGCCCCATGGCGGGGTCGCCTTACTTTGGAGAAAAAGTGTATTTCGGTCCGTAAGTGTAGTGGAGTGTGACGATGTGCGTTTGACAGCGATAAAAGTCAGGTTATGTGATAGATCTTTGATGATATTCAGTGCGTACATGCCTACTAACTGTTACGAGAACTTACCGGACTTTACGCATTGCTTAAGCAAAATAAGTTCAATCATTGAGGATGCTAGAGACACGGACGCTATCTACATATTGGGTGACTTTAATGCACACCCAAAAGAACTATTTTGCAATGAGTTATTAGACTTTTGTGCAGAGCAAAACTGGACGTGTGCAGACATGAATATTTTAGGCGCTGAATCTGGTACATATACTTTTGTCAGTGAGGCTCACGGGTGTGCGAGGTGGTTAGACCACTGTGTCGTGACGGGTGCTGCGCTGTCCTCTATTGGTCGCGTGTGGGTAGAGCACGGGGTGCAGTGGTCTGATCATTTCCCACTTTTTGTGGAATGTAACTTAGGTAAGCTATATGCTAAGCTAGATTTAAATTTGACATCGGTTGTAAATAAAGTTGTATGGGGAGAGCGTAACACGAATCAGATTGATTATTACCATCAGCTATGTAACACTCAACTGAAGGAAATAGATTTTCCATCACAGCTCTCCCATTGTTGTGACGGTCTTTGTAATGACATAGAGCACAGATCTATATTAGATAGTATGTATTTTAAGATAGTTAATATCCTAACAGAAGCTGCAGCATCTTCTTATGAGAGAGGGAGAGCGCGGAGGAGAGGTGGATATGTTGCGGGATGGAACAAATATGTATCAGGTTTCCACAGAGAGGCCAGGTTGAAGTTTTTGATCTGGACTGAAGCTGGTAAACCAACTAGGGGTAGAGTCTATAACGACATGTCTGAGAGCAGAAAGTCCTTTAAAAAACAACTAAAGTGGTGTCAAGACAGACAAGAACAGATTAGGATGGACATTCTTGCCTCTCATCACACGACCAAAGATTTCAAGCATTTTTGGAAACAAACCAACAAAATGAATGCTAAGCCTGGCCTCCCTGTGAGTGTAAATGATGTTAGTGACCATCACATGATCGCTGAACTCTTTAAAGATCACTTTAGAGTAAAGCCGTCAACGGACTCTACCGCGCCTGGGTCGAATGATGTTGAGACTGTCATGCACAAGAGAACTACAAGTTTTAAAGCCAAGGAAGTTCAAAAAACTATTCAGTCTATGCAACGCGGCAAATCTCCTGGACATGACAGTCTCAGCATTGAGCATCTGAAATACGCGGGTGTTCACCTGCCGCACGTGCTCGCCATGTTTTACAATCTGTGTTTGTGTCATGGATACTTACCCGAAGATATGACCAAAACAATTGTGGTACCGATTGTGAAATGCAAAACGGGAGACGCGTCGGACAGAACCAACTATCGGCCTATCTCGCTGGCGACCATAATGTCAAAGATTCTTGACAGCCTGCTTAATGACGTAATGCTGCGACACGTCCACCTAAACGATGCCCAGTTCGGTTTCAGGGCTGGGCTCTCGACGGAGAGCGCGATCTTATGTCTTAAGCAGGCTGTCAGGTACTACACTGAGAGGAAGACGCCGGTGTACGCATGTTTTCTCGACCTGTCTAAGGCTTTTGATACAGTTCTGTACGATAAGCTTTGGTGCAGGCTGGGGGCGTCGGGTGTGCCGGCGGATATCGTCTCCATACTAAAAAATTGGTACCACTGTCAGCGAAACGAGGTAAGATGGGCGGGTGCGTTGTCCGACGCGTACAGAATGGAGTGCGGGATGAGGCAGGGCGGTATCACATCTCCTCTGCTGTTCAACCTCTATGTTGATGATCTCATCTGCGAGCTCAGCAGCACCCACACCGGTTGTTTTGTAGACGGAGTCGCGGTAAATAACCTGAGTTACGCAGATGACATGGTGCTGCTGGGACCGTCGGTGGGCTCTGTTCGCCAACTGGTAGGAATTTGTGAGGTATATGCGGCTGAACATGGACTGAGCTATAACTCTAAAAAGAGCGAAGTTCTCGTGTTTAAGAGTGGTAGAGTTCGACCAGTCCATGTTCCGCCTATTATGCTCAATGGTGCGGCTCTACAAGTAGTTAGGAGTTTCAAATATCTAGGGCATATTGTCACCGAAGATTTGAAAGATGACGAGGACATTGAAAGGGAGCGCAGAGCGCTGGCGATCCGGGGTAACATGCTCGCGCGCAGGTTCGCTCGCTGCTCGAGAGAAGTGAAAATCACTCTGTTTAAGGCTTACTGCCAGTCCTTCTACTCGAGCAGTCTATGGATAAACCACACCCGGCGAGCTGCCAGCTCTCTGCGAGTCCAATACAATAATATCTTTAGGATGTTGATGCGGCTGCCTCGCTTTTGCAGCGCATCAGGGATGTTCGCGGAGGCGCGCACGGACGACTTTCATGCGATTACTCGCAAGAAAGTCGCTTCCCTACTCCAGCGTGCGCGAGGCAGCGGCAACGGCATCCTGAAGATGATTATGGCACGGACAGACTGCCCAATACAAAACAGGTGGATGCGGGTACTGATGGGCTCCATCTGATCCAAATTTTAAATGTTAATTTTAATTTCTTATAATTTAATTTTTTATTGTATAATTCTGGTTTAATTTTAAATTTAATATGACATTTTGTTTAATTTCTTTTATGATGTATTATTGTGTAACTTATAATCTATGAATGTTTAATTTTTTGTTTATTTTTTAAGTTGTGTGTATTTTAATTTTATATGGATTTTATGATAATCTGAAATAAATGAATAATAATAATAATAATAATAAAAAATAAGTCAGTGTCACACGAAATGTGACATCAGATGAAAGGAGGCGGTGGCGCGGTAAAATTCAAATTTTCAATGCGTTCGTTCCCGAATAATGCGTTTGCCATCATACAAAATATTAATTTATAATAAATTGATTAAATATTGAAGGTATTTACATAAAATCTATATTGTGACAAAAAAAATATCTTTACTTAAAACCATTACCTATGTTTAACAATTTTAAATAGTGGTCCACGGTGGACCCAGCCCAGGGGGGGGGTCATGACCCCCATGACCCACCCCCTGGATCCGCCCTTGTGGCTACGACGTAGCTTTTATCGCTAAGACGTATCTTTTATGGATACATCGTAGCTATTATGGCTTGAGACGTATCTTTGATAACTACGACGTACAACAACAGCGTCGACGTACAACAATAGGAGCAGTCTTATAGATGTTCAGATTTAAGAACGTGCGAGCAATATCGAGCAAAGTAATAAAGGAACAATGATGTAGGAAGAGCGGAGAGCTCAAACCGATTGATCTGAGCCATTCGCAATGGCTGACATAAACTGGTACCGGAAGGAAAGTGACAGCAAGTGAACGTGGGGAGCGGTGCTGGCGTCCTTCACCGAGCTTGAAGCTGCGAGTTCTTAGTTAGCTTTGAGGTAACTCCTTGATACATATTGCTGGGCCGCCGACGCGCGACCCGGCGCGGCGGCGGCCCAGCAAAGTGACAATAAATAAGGGACAAGTAAAAAATGCAGAAGGGAGAGATACAATGTAAATGGAAATTGCTTAGTGAAGCGTGACTTTCCGTCCATTGGAAATTGAATTCAATATGTAGGCATGCGGGCGGCGGGCGGCGCGGGGACGCATGCCGCCATCTATTATGTATTTAACCAGGCGGATGTACTCTTCACATATTTCACCTTCGTAACCGTGGTCGGTACAAGTGTCCTGTGTCCTCCGCACGATGTATGTGCTGCACGCCAGTAGGCTGCGCACGCCGCACGCCCGCGCTCGTGCCTCGTCCAACTCACAAAGGTAATTAGCTCTCCTACAATATTGAAGGCGCTTGTTAATTGTTTGCCATTTGGGGAGCTCCCCGAACTTTTCCCATTTTTGTAGTCGCATGGGACGGCGGCGGCGCACTGCTAGAGGTGTATTACATACTTCTTGTAATTCACATTTATACAGGTATCGTGCAATTAAATGCTCCATAGCGTAGCGTAGGTGTAAACTATGGATGAGTAGAGAGATGAGTTATTTGAGTTGGTTTTACCCTAGAATTGATTTGGATTGAAATACTAGGTACCTACATATGTAATTAGGGCTTCATATGCTTTCTCCACAAATGAGCTTGAAGTACCTACACCTACGTAGGCTTTATGATGAGGCAAGCTGTTAACAAAGTTCTGAAAAAGAGCCGTGTGTTGTGTTGTGTAGGCACTCGAGCCCAGGGCAACGGCCGCGGCTGAGGGAGGAGCGACCGCCGATAACTGTTGATTTTAGATAACCGCGCCCGAAAACTTTCAGCCAGGAATACCTACAAGAAGCTGAGCAATACGAAGTGAACTGGCGTGTTCAAGTGTCCGGTATGATGCGGGTGTCTCGAGCGAGGCTTCAGACAACCTCCTTTGAGACTGATTGGAGTAGGGTAACATGTGAAAAGCGTAACATTGACACAATAAGAGATTCCATAATGATGTGCAAACAGCACAAGCAGTGGTCGGTACCACAGCCTCGTGGTGCCGGCAGAGGTCACGACCAGCGCCCCGCGCCTCCTCCCGCGGCCGCCGCCTTCGTGTTTCCACTCAATCCGACTGAAATGAAATGAAAGTTTATTTTCCTTAGGCTTACAAATAAGCACTTAGACAAGTCATATTTTATACTATTCATTATTATATTGATGTTCACTTCAATTTTTTGTCCACCAGTGGAAGAAGTGAGAAGAAACCACCAGTATGTTCATAACTTATGTGTCTAGTACATAGATGCTTGCTTATCTGTAAGTTGTTAGATTTTGAGTTGGAGCAAAACTCGTTCCAAGCTTTTTTATCTTCTAGATAATCTGATATTTTGTAATAAGCCTTTTTACAAAGAATATGCTTCACAATTTTTTTAAATTTATTTATTGATAATTTTTGCAACTCACTTGGAGTTTTGTTGTAGAAGCGTATACATTGCCCTTTAAAAGATGAACTTATCTTATGTAGTCTAGTTGTGGGAACAGCGAGTTTATTCTTATTTCTAGTATTTATATTATGTATATCGCTTTTTTTATTGAATCGATCGATGTTTTTATGAGTGTACAACAAGTTTTCATAAATATATTGACATGGTACTGTCATTATGTTTATTTCTTTGAATTTATTACGTAGGGATTCTCTGGGACCCATATTATAGATCGCACGAACAGCCCTCTTCTGCAACACAAAAACGGTGTTTATATCTGCAGCGTTCCCCCACAATAGTATGCCATAAGACATAATACTATGGAAGTAGCTGAAATAGACTAGTCTAGAAGTATCAACGTCTGTAAGGTGACGGATTTTTTTAACTGCATATGCTGCAGAACTAAGTCTCTTCGATAGCTTATCTATGTGTGGGCCCATTGAAGTTTACTATCTAAGGTTATTCCTAAGAATACGGTATTGTCTACAATTTCTACCGTTTCTCCTTTTACGTTTACATCAGCCTTAACTTGTTTTACATTAGGTAGAATAAATCTTATACATTTTGTTTTTGTTTCATTAAGCAAAAGATTATTGATACTAAACCAATGGATTACCTTTGAGATTGCAGTATTTACATCGTCGAAATTTGTTTTTTGTCGATTCATTTTAAAAATTAATGAAGTATCATCAGCAAACAATACAATCTCATGATCATTCTTTACAAGATGAGGCAGGTCGTTAATATAAACTAAAAATAGGAAAGGACCCAAGATAGAGCCTTGCGGTACACCCATTGAAACCACAGACCCTTTAGATCGTTTCCCATTAATGTCAACTCTTTGTATCCTATCACTCAAGTAAGATGTAAGAAGATCCAAAGAGCTGTCCCTTATTCCATAATGATGTAGTTTCCTGATTAATGTTTCGTGATGAACGCAATCGAATGCTTTTGACAAGTCACAAAAAACGCCTAAAGCATCTTGCGACTTCTCCCAAGCATTAAAAATATGCGATACCAAGCAGGCAGGTCAACTACTGATGCCGGTGTAGAGCACCGGCATCAGTAGTTGACCTGCCACGAGTAAACCCAAATTGCTTACAGTGTAGCAGGTCATTGCCATTAAAATGTCTAAGCAATTGGTGTAAAATCAGTATTTCAAAAACTTTACTGAATGTAGGCAGTACTGATATTGGTCTAAAGTTAGTGGGGTCAGACCGACCCCACTAACTTTACTACCCGATTTCAATACCCGATTTAAACAATGGGATTATTTTACTATGTTTCATTAGATCAGGAAATATGCCACAATCAATGGATTCATTAAATATAAAAGCTAGATCTGGTGCAATCGTATCAATTAAAGGTTTAATAATTTTAACGGAAATGCCCCAGAGATCTGCAGTTTTTTTAATATTTAAAAGTTTAAAGGCTTTTTTTATATCATTTTCATCAACATGTGTAAAAATAAATTTAATATCGCATTTAGGTACATTTTCTTTAAGTAATGATTCAGCTATTATTTGAGAAGAGTTCAGACACTTTGTAGTAGAGATTGGAATGTCAGTAAAAAAAACTTCAAAAGCTTGCGCTACTTCAACATCATTTTTGATGGAGCAACCTTTCCAGTCTCACTATTAATTATTTTCCAAGTTGATTTTATTACATTTTCACTATTTTTAATTTTCGAGCTAATATAATTTGATTTTGCTGTATTACAAACTTTTCTAAATATTTTTGAGTAATTTTTTACTTTTTCTTTAAATTCCTGGCTAAAATTGTACTGCTTTTCACTATACAGTTCATACAACTTTTGTCTACTCTTATGTATACCTACTGTTGCCCACTCACTAAAGCTAAGTTTTTCGGAGACCAAGATTGATTTGGGTATGAATATTGAATTGAACGCATTGGTGAATTTATTAAAAAAACTACAATACGACTCATTTGGGTTGTTAAGTGAGTAGTTAGGTGATGGTTTAAAATCCCAATCCAATTTCAACCGTTCAAATCGATCTGTGGTCACAGGAATGTACTTAATTTTTTTTTACAATTATTATTTTTTACTTGATGTTTTAATTTAATTAATTGACCTAAGTGGTCTGATTTTAAATGGCTTATAATTTTGTGACTGACAATTTTTTCATTTTGGAAAACAAATATACAATGTGTATTGTCGAACCTTGATCAAACGAGATGTGCGAATACACGACATATATTTATCGATAAAAAACAAAAAATAAAAAATTATGTGTTACCTATCTCAAAAATAAAGCCGATTTAATATTTTTTTTAATGAAAACTAATTTATCTGGTTTTTTCTTCGTTTCTTTTTGGGTAAACGTTGTATTTTATTCAAAGTAGTCTCATTTGAAAGCTAGATAGTTTACCTAGCTAATAAAATAAAAAAAAATAAAAAATTTCGGTACATAAGCCTAGTAAAATCAAATTTTTTTTTGAAATTTGCAAAAAAAATAAAAAAATATTTTATTTTTGATATGTAACTTTAAAACTGGGTTATTAAGGTGTAATTTTTTGCATGTTGTATTAAACTTCATAATTTAATCTACAAATCCTCCAAAAATTATGGGTTTATCTCTTTTCATTGTCATGTTATTCACCATTTAAAATAGGTACTTTCTGTCTTATACAAAGATCAACAGGAATATCAACTGATTTAATACTACATAAATTATACATAAATTATAAAATAAAACGAGGCAAGATAGGAAGAAATGGAATGAGGTCTTTGCCCAGCAGTGGGATAGTAACGGCTGTTTAAGATAAAGTTTTAGTTTTTTTACTCTTGACAAAACAAAAAGTACCTATTTTAAATGGTAAATAACATGACAACAAAAAGAGATATGCCCATAATTTTTGGAGGATTTATAGACGAAATTGTAGAGTTTAATACAACATGCAAAAAAGTACACCACAATAACCCAGTTTTAAAGTTACAGATTAAAAATAAAATAAAAATCGTATTTTTTTTTGCAAATTTCTAAAAAAATATTGATTTTACTAGGCTTATGTACCGAAATTGTTTTTTTTTCTTATTTTCTTAGCTAGGTAGACTATCTAGCTTTCAAATGAGACTACTTTGAATAAAATATACCGTTTACTCAAAAAGAAACGGAGAAAAAACCAGATGAAGTAGTTTTCATTAAAAAAAATATTAAATCGGCTTTATTTTTGAGATAGGTAACATATAATTTTTTATTTTTATCGATAAATATATGTCGTGTATCCGCAAATCTCGTTTGATCAAGGTTCGACAATACACATTGTATTATCTATACATTTTGCTGATGTTTCAGTTATTCTAGTAGGTTCCATAAATGTTGGCCTAAGATTATAAGAATTAAATAAATTTGTTAATCTGCTACTGAGGGAGTAAACTTCTAAAAGATCAATATTAAAGTCTCCACATACTATGAGGTTTTTATTTGATTTTGATATTTTAAATAAGATATCATCCATATTTTTTTCAAATATTTCAAAAGAAGCTGATGGTGGGCTGTATACGCTTGCTACAATAGTATGCTCCAACTTAACACATGCTACTTCAATGTGGCTTTCAATGGATAAGCATACTATGTCTTTACGTTCTTTGAATTTTATTAGTTTAATTAGTAATATTAAAGAGCCTCCACGAAAAGCATGTGATCTGCAAAAAGAACTACCAACCTGGTGGTTACTGAAGTTAAACATGAGCTCATAGCTTTTCAGCCAATGTTCTGTGAGGCAGATGATATCAATATCAAATGAGTTCATGTACAATTCTAATTCTAATAATTTACTTCTAATTCCTTGAATATTTTGGTGCACCAAGTTAGTAAACTTTCCAGTTATTTTACAATTTTGTTTTCTTAATTTTTTATCACAATTCATAGTAATAATATTTATAGGGCTAGAGATTTCCTCTATTGTCGCTATTTCTAATTTAAATGACTTGGAATAAGTTCCAAGGTCTGGTTTGTAAAATAATTACAATGCTCAATAGAAGCATTAACACCGACAGTCCTCCCACCGCTGGGCGCCCGCGCCGCCCGACCTATATATTTACATGTAGCCGGGTGGAATATGCACGTCAGGGCCGCGCACGGGAGGGCCCGCCTTTGTTTTCAGATGTGGCATTTTCACGGTAAACCTAGAGCTGGCCAAGTTTACAATGAGATGGTAGACTGCAGGAGAGTTTTTAAGTCTAAGTTGAAATGGTGCCAAAACAACCAGCAACAACTGAAAATTGATATTATTTCGCAACATCATTCCAACAAGGACTTTAAACTCTTTTGGATAATGACAAACCGACTTAGTCCAAGGCCGAGCCTTCCCGTGAGCGTCGCTGGGGTGCACGATCCTACTGGCATAGCTATGGCCTTTCAGGCGCATTTTGGAGTTGACTCGCCCCTCGGACCGTCGTCGGCTGCGGTGTTTGATGATGATTGTCGTACTGATAACCTAGTAGTAAGATTTTCTGCTAAAGACGCCTGCGCACTGCAGGTGTTCGATGCTGAGATAGTCGTAACCCGGAGATTTACCACGGACCATGTTTTTAATTACGCAAAAACATGGTCCGCGGTAAATCTCCGGGTTACGACTATCTCAGCATCGAACACCTGCAGTGCGCAGGCGGTCATCTGCCTAGAGTGCTATCAATATTGTTTAACCTTTGTCTGAGTCATTCATACCTACCTGATAATCTGATGCATACGACGGTGGTGCCTATTGTAAAAAAACAAGACGGTGATGTTTCGGACCTGTCCAACTATAGGCCTATTTCACTGGCTACCATCGTGGCTAAGGTGCTGGATAGTGTGCTTGACCAACACCTACGGCGGCACATTAAACTGAACGATGCCCAATTTGGGTTTCGGTCAGGTTTATCAACGGAAAGTGCCATCTTGTCTCTCAAGCAAACTGTTCAGTATTATACGGCTAGAGGAACACCGGTGTGCGCCTGTTATTTGGACCTGTCCAAAGCATTCGACCTGATATCGTATGACATACTCTGGAAGAAGCTGGAGCTTGAGTCGGACTTCCCACGAGAGTTGGCGTCACTATTTCGCAATTGGTATAGTCACCAAACCAATATTGTGAAGTGGGCGGACTCATACTCGGACAAGTATAGGCTGGAATGCGGTGTGAGGCAGGGGGGGGGGTCTCCTCTCTAAGTCTTTTTAACCTGTACATGAACAGCTTGATTGGGGAGCTCAGTGGCACCAAAGTCGGCTTTCACATAGATGGGATTTGTATCAATAACATATGAAAATGAAAATGAAAAGTATTTATTTCTTTAAGCTTACAAATAAGCACTTAGACAGGTCATATTTATACTATTCATTATTATCAATTAAATTATTTTATAGTTCACTTAAATTTTTTTGTCCACCAGTGGAAGAAGTGAGAAGAAACCACTAGTATGTTCATAACTTATGTGTCTAGACGTCTAGTACATTTGATTTGCTTATCTGTAAGCTGGTAGATTTTGAGTTGGAGCAAAACTCGTTCCAAGCTTTTTTATCTTCTAGGTAATCTGATATTTTGTAATAAGCTTTTTTACAAAGAATAGGTTTCACAATTTTTTTAAATTTATTTATTGAAAATTTTTGCAACTCATTAGCTACGCCCACGATATGGTGTTGCTGAGCCCTTCGATAGGGATTAGATAGGGATAGGGATAGATTCGATAGCCCTACGCAAGCTACTGCACATATGTGAGTCATATGCGAAGACCCATGGGCTCAGATATAATGCGAAAAAGAGTGAGTTCATGGTGTTTAAGGCAGGCTCCAAGACCTTTCTAAATGTACCACCCACCACCCTAGATGGAGCTCCTCTCGAGCGCGTGTCGAAGTTTAAATATCTGGGCCACTGGGTCAATGAGGACCTAGATGAGAAAGACGACATAGAGAGAGAGAGAGCACAGGGCGTTTCACTCTCCTTTTGCGGTGGCGGTGCCCCGGTCACTGATGGTCTCTCGCGTCCGCATATTTTTATTTTTGTCTTCGTCTATATTTTTAATTTATTTTATTTTATGTCATTGTTTTGCGATTGAGTATGTAAATTTTAATGTAATTTTTTTATGAGTCCTTTGCTTGAAATAAACAATTTTTATTTATTTATATTGAGCTCTCTGCCGAGGCGCTGCGAGCCCCCGGCTGCCGGCTGGCACGCGGTGCTCGCGGCGCCCTCTACAAGACTCCACTCGTAAATTGAATCCCTTTTCTTTCCACCTCTTTGTACCTTTGCACTTTCTCGTGGAATTGGATAAGAGGTAACAGTTAGTAGGTACATACTCGTAGTTCCATATCGAATCACGCCGCCGCCGCGCCGCGGGAAACGATTGCGCTCTATTTCGATATTGAATGAATTCTGATTTCCGCTGATGCAGGATATTGGCTTCTGTTTCATATATCAAGCATTACCTGAGGCAAGCCAAGCGCTTGCGCTTAAAATAATAGCGAATGGATTCTTCATTTTCTCTTTCTAGATGAGACGAGAGAGAAAGAGAGAGATGTTCAGACAGGTTTCGGATATCGAAGAGATCGCGTCCGCTTCGAGCTGCGCGTCTGCAGAGCCTGGCCGTCTACTCGTGTAGGCTGTGCTTGTTTCGAATAGGTTCCAGCCAGATAGGTAATGAATTAATGACGACGATAGGCAGCTGGCTTATTTGATAATGGTCTCGCACAATGACAATATATAGAGGTGCGTAAGTACTGCCTTGCTATTTAAATACGTCGTTTACATCCAAGGTAGGAATCTTTTCCAATTTTAAAGTTAATATTCATCGCGCCAATTCTAATTTGGGCCGTCGTCGTCGTCGCGTCACGGCCGAAAAGAAATACGTGTTACCGGAAACTTTAAATGGAACAAACGAAACTTTAAATAAAACAGGAAACGTTGAATTATTCGCGAACACAAATTTCAATTTCAAGAAATCTAATTCTTGGTTTTGCGGTTTCGGGCTCGGACGTGAAATATGTGAGGACGAAACCAAGTTAACAAAATGAGGACGCGACGCGAACTCTTTCAATACAGTAGCAGACCTGGAGGAGGCGCGTGACGAGGGACGTCGGAGCCCGAGTCCAGGGAGCCCCGGTAACGATATCACTTCTATGTATAATACAATTTAACACATTTTCATCAGTTAGTTTATATTGCAGTCTAATCATCACGGAGGTAATTTCATTTTATAAAAAATTATAAACTTTCTGTGAATGTTGATAGTTCTCGAAAATCGCTGTTCGAATATCTGTACTTATGTGTTGGCTGCAACCCCGCGGGGCGCGGGGCACTGGGGGCGCGGGGCGCGGGGCGCTGGGGGCCGCTGATCGCTCTTCTTACAAACTGTCGTCCCCCTGATCGCTCAGCTCCTCTCTCCGAGCACTGCACTCCAAGTTTGTTCTTTGCTTACTACGAAAACTTATGGAATTCTCTCGAAGATTGTGTTAGCAGGATCTAATGCAAGTGCAAGTGCCGCCGCCAATAACGGTAATTTATTGGAGGCGGCACTTTCATTAGAAGCTGCTTTCGTGTAGTCTACATTAATTTGGCCTCCGCGGCTTCAAAGCCCTTCCGTCTTTTCAGAAATAAAGTAAAATGTTAATCTTGATGTAAAAAGTGATGATTTTAGATTACACAGATAAGGAATAGAAGGTCTGCAAATGAGATATAGAGCAAACGTCTCCGCGCTCGCTCCGTGATTGCAAGAGGCGTGCAAATAGAATGAGCCGCCACTTCCAGCGCCCGCCGCCGCGCCGCCGCCGCCGCCGCCCGCTCCAGGTGGAATTCAATAAATGCCGCCTCCAGGCTCATTAGGTAAGCGTATTATAATCGCATCAGATTTTAAACGTTTCAAAAAAAGGACCCGAAATTTTTGATAAGGAATTTAGCGAGAGATAATCCCAAAGTCGTACAGATGTAAGTCCGGAGAGGATGCCCTAGGAGCGGCCCGCGGCCACCTGGCGCGCTGATTGCATGCGGACGCGAAACGAAACGGAACGGGATAAAGCGAAGGCAATTTATGAGATGAAAAATCGTCGTTCTCTCGAGAAGGCTTAATTAGGGGCGTCGGCGTCGCGTCGATTACTCCTGCGAGCCAATTCTTACTGCGCCTCACAGTCGCTCTGACTTATAGCACGCGGCAGCGTGTCCAAGCCAAGTTCAAACAAAGGAACGCGCCGAGTGTATCATTCATTACACGAACCACTTGGTGCCACTTTTGACTAACTCAAAACCTCTTTAACGTAAACACATAAAACTACGTGTGTTTAGTTATATCCATAAGGACATGTAGAAGCCCAAATTTCATGAAGCTAGCTCAAACGGTTATAAAGATATGAAGGTCAAAAAGTCGTAAAAATTCACAGTTTTAAAATATTTATAGAAAAATAATAGCAACAAAATCATAAAAATTTTAAATGTATGATTTTAAAAAAGATGCTCCACTTTATTGGTAGGCTATTATTATATTAAATTAAATAAGGTATATCGGTAAAAACATCATTTAAAAATGTGAAATACTCGTAATATTTCACATTTTTTTAATTTAAATTTCTCATAGTAGGATACCAAAACCCAACATCTATCTAATTAGATTTTTAGCCAAGGATCTCATCAGTAGGTTATATTTTTTTCTTAATTAGATATGTCAGTATTTTCTATTATTTTGAGCTTCGAAACTGATGCTGAAAGGGAAATTATGAAAACCTCTCACAAGTTATCTTGATAGAACGCGTACATACTATATTAATCGAAATATTTTATAGTCAAACTATTTGGTCACTAAAATTTTCTAAAATTATTAGTAAATAACATATACTATAAGATAAGTGGTTCATGATATAAACGGGTTTGAAAAGTACTGTTTCTGCGCATTTTAGGAATAAACGCTCTTAAGGAAAGTAAATAGTGAACAGTACAGTGCAGTGACTTTGTAATAAGTGCGTACCTAGTTGTGTGTATTCGGTACAATAATAAATAAATAAATAAACCGACATTAAGTGTTCTCAGCTGTTTTACTTGATTATTACTTCCGACCAGCCCTAGTTGAAGTCTTACACCTTCGACGAGCCCCTACATTATGGTGTCCCCAAACAAAAAAAAACATTTTTTTTCTCAATTTTTTTAGTATTTTCAAAACCACGCAGCGGAAACACAAGAAAAAACATTAAATTTCAATACCTGCCTAGTTTTCTTTACAAAAAGTAATGATATCCCACCAAAAACATAATTGTAAAAAAGGAGAGCCAAGTTCAATACAAAAATTATGATTGGCTGTGGGCTTCCCCGCAAAAAGAGTGGAGATATAAATGAGTGCCAAGTCAAATCTATGTAGGTTAGATTTGACTTGGCCAGTTTTTATCAAAATTAAAATGTCGAATAACTTTATAAAATGACTGATGTAATGAAAACTGGCCAATTTTTACATTTATGTTTTTGGTGGGATTTAATTTTTACAAAGATTCCGTTTCATCCAATTTATTATGATCAAGGCACTCCAGTTGCATCGCCATGGCAACCATTTGAAATGTTCCTCCTTGTGCGTCCGCAGCCGCAATCTAGTGGTGAAAGTTGGCCGACGTCCCTAAAGCTTTCCCTAAATCTCACAAATACACGAACGATAAGTTCAATAACGCGAGCAACCCACAGCCACACCACAGCCCACCACGCCCGCGCGCGCCGCCCCGCCGCGCCGCCGCCGTGCTCCGTGTTACCTAACACAGTACCTACGTCCGCTCCTATCTAATACATTTATGGTCTCTCTACCTGCGAATACGAATTTTATAGAATTTTCTTGCAAATATATCTTGGAGCAAAGCTTTTAGAATCACATAGATATTGTGAATACGTACGGTCAGTGAAGACCGGGTACCGCCGCCGCGCCGATCTCGGTCGGCCCGCGCCCGCGGGACTCTGCTTGTGCCTACATGACGTAACTGAACAAAGGTTTGTCTCGTGAACACAACTCTCAGCCGATCACAAGGGGAGGTTGTTATTTTCTCAATTAGTCAGAAAAAGTAAGTTGTGTTTCAAATTACTTTTTATCTTACTTTAGAAAATAATCAAGAACGTCCCTTCCTGCTAAATTCAATTAAGTTTTGTTTTTCTGCTTACTTAGTTTTCCTTGACACGATTTTTGTAGGATGCTCGGAACATGATGCAACATTTTACGAAGCGGACGCAGAAATATTAAAAACGTTAAATGTTCAAGGTGAGCCTGCAGCGCCCCGCCACGCCCCGCCCCGCCCCGCGAGACGCGGCGCGGCGCGGCGCGGGATGGAGCGTGATTCAAGCAGCTCTTATAGGATATTACAAATATATGTGCTTAATATATTATGTCGCACATGCTGGAGCACACCGCTCCGCGCTAGAATCGTAACTAGAATATTGCATCCTGTACGCTAGCTTGCAGCGCAATAAACGTGAGTTGTGGCGCAGGCGGAGCATCCTGCCCTGTCTTACTCAAACAACCTGCCTCCAGTCCAGTGTGAAGGCGACTGTGTGCCTGAGCAGGCTTGTGACGATGGGTGGGCATCCATGACAGCGGCGAGCCTAACGTACGAGAGCGTCCGTTAGGCTCGCCGCTAGCGCCGCCCGGCCCTCGCCGCTAGCGCACGCTCGCCGCTAGCGCCGGCCCTCGCCGCTAGCACATACATAACAGGATGCAATATTCTAGTTACGAGCCCATCATTTCTAAGATATTGTCATTTTAAAAGCTGCTATTCGATGACGAATCGCAGCAGTATGAAGGAATGGATTAAGCCGCGTAGAGCAGGTTCATATCGTCCCCGTCCCGTTCCGTCCCGTCCGGTCACGTCCCGTCCCGTCGGGCTGGAAGCTCAACTAACTGCCGAAGTTCCGAGCAGATGCTATTGTATATCATTGTATATCAGTTTGACATAGGTAGGTATGTAGGTACACATGCAGTAGTGCAAGGTATGTAGGTACACATGCAGTAGTGCAAGGTATGTAGGTACACATGCAGTAGTGCAAGGTATGTAGGTACACATGCAGTAGTGCAAGGTATGTAGGTACACATGCAGTAGTGCAAGGTATGTAGGTACACATGCAGTAGTGCAAGGTATGTAGGTACACATGCAGTAGTGCAAGGTATGTAGGTACACATGCAGTAGTGCAAGGTATGTAGGTACACATGCAGTAGTGCAAGGTATGTAGGTACACATGCAGTAGTGCAAGGTATGTAGGTACACATGCAGTAGTGCAAGGTATGTAGGTACACATGCAGTAGTGCAAGGTATGTAGGTACACATGCAGTAGTGCAAGGTATGTCGGGACACATACAGTAGTACAAGGAGGGAGACCTGTACATTATTATTACCTATAGGTACCTACATATGGGGTTTGATATTTTATTTTGCGTGAACCAATCAGGATTTTAAGTTGTTAGTCCTGGAACACTTCCGTTACAGAACAGACGCGCTAGGGAGGATGCCGAGGCTAGACGCGTCGGCAAGTAGCCGGCGTGTTGTCGGCATGTTGTCGGCGTGTTGTCGGCGCGTTGTCGGCGTCGCGGGAGGTGTCACGAGCGAGGCCATGTGACGCAGAAATATTAATTTATTCTATGTTTGGTTGATGGCGAATGAATTAAAGTTAGTGCGGCGTTAAAGTCAGCGTTATTTTCGTGGTTTATAGTGCGGATGCGAATAATGGCGGAGCGCGGAATTGCTGTTTGGTTTTACTGGCGTCATTTGTCCGACGTGGACCTTTTAGATATGTACGTAGATTTATGTCCCAGGACTTGCAGTCGGCTGGAATGGAAACGATTCAGGCAGTTTATATGTAGCGGGCGAACACGCGGGCGCACACACGAGATGAAGCTGTTGCTATTTGGCATGAATATAAGAGCGAGGCCTCCGCGGGTCCTCCGGCGGCGCAGGCCGCGGGCTGCAGCCGGGCGGCGCTGGCGGTCGGTGGCGAAGCTGCACGGGTACCTACCTCTCCCGCTACTCAAGATTATACTCGTACATTTTCAGTTTCTGAGTAGTCTAGTTACACACAACCAGCACGCAACATATGTACCATAGATATAGGTACATACTTATTATTGCTTTGAGCGCTACACGCGGGTATCGCAAACTTTATTATTGCGAGTAAATGGATATTTTAGACCTTATACATGAACTGTATAGCGCTTCCTAGGATTATGTGGTTGAATAATTGTGGCTTATCATTTGTGGTGTGCTGGTGTGGCCGCACCACACCACCCGCCGTAAAACCGCTCGTTCACTCGCACTCGCGTGGGCACTCGCTCGGGCGCTCGCCGCCGCGCGATAACCTCTCTTTATGAACGTCAGATAAAGTAGGTCGATTTTCTCTTTTATAAAATGTCGGGTCGACCTTAACATGTTAATCAGAGCATAATATTGAAAAGGAACGGGCGCTTTCATATTTGATCGGTAATGCAGGTGTTAAGGACGAGCCACTTCATTACGGTGACGCTAAAGGGTTGGGAACATTCCAAGTACGTTTGTACACGACCTTTACCGTTAGGAGCGGCGCGGGCGGCGGCGGCATCGGGGAGATCATTCCGATATTCATTTAAGCTAGCGTTAAATGGTTTGTTATCATAATCGTCGATGAGATGTCTGAGGTAGCTTAATTAGATCCGCGATAATTGGATCGTTCGTCGGAGTCTGGGGAGGAAGCTAACGTCGCGCCGCCGCCGCCGTGCCGACGCGCCGCCGCCGCGATCGCTCTAATCACAGTATCTATTGTCGACCTCAATTTTTAGGATTCTGTACACAAAGGGTGGAAAAGCGACCTTATCACCCGTTCTCCTCCGTTGTCGGTCTGTCCGTCTGTCAGCGGGCTGTATCTCAAGAACCGTTTAAGATACTGTTGACATTTTCACAACAGAGCATATTTCTCGCAATCACTGACATGAAACAACAACAACACTGAAGGGGCTCTCATGAACCATGATTGAATACCGAGCATTCGTTTTATTTTAATCTAATTATTTATTTTTAAAGTTATTATTTAACTAAATATTCTGTTAATATCTCAAGCGTGTCACTTTGGCGGCTATCAATATAGAGCAAAATATCACATTTGTGGTATGGGAACCCCTTCAATATTTATTTTATTCTGTTTTTTTTTTGTATTTATAGCGGCGACAGATATATGTACATCATCTGTCAAAATGTGAACTGTGTAACTATCACGGTTCATGAGAGACAGCCGGTGACGGACGCACGGCGGACTCTTAGTATTGGAGTACCGTTTTACCTTTGGGTACGGAACCCTCAAAACGTTTATGCGGAATTCAGGAATTATATTTTATTTTATTTATAAAATTATTCAGATTCAAAAAACTTTATTTCTTAAGGCTTATCGGCCGCGGCGCAAGATCTTTGAAGAACAGAATACAACAGTTCCATGTTGAGGCACGTTCCTCCGCGAAACGATCCCGGGCAAGTAACACCCGCGCCCTCAGGACGGGGCTCCGGTAAACCTTCAAACAATCCGCGTAGGTACCCAGCCAGAGAACCCGCGCATCGCAGCAGTAATCAAATTCCAGAGACGTGAGATATGAGTTAGCATTATGAGTTCATAATCATAACCCGGCCTTGCGCAGCGCTCGAGAGCCCGCGCCCATAAATATTGATGCTTTTTCAATGCGCACGGGAAAATTGTTACGACTCATAAAAACTCTTATTTTTACGATTCGCCGCGAGTTGATTATTTCATGAAAGGATTCAAAGGTACAGACGCGGGCACGAGCGCAGCCTCCCGGACCTCCTCTGGTCGAATGAGACCAGACAAGGCCACGGAGAGAAGGGTCAAGTTACTATGGTAATGAACTGACCCATGGTCCTGGGTTGCAGTTTGAAAATTAAACAATATAGTCACCTATTTAAACTTATACATAAAAAGTAATGAAATCTAATAAAAAATATAAATGTGAAATCTAGTCAACTTCATTCAGCCTTCATCCATAAAATAGCTGAGACATCGACTGGGTACGTAGTCGATGAGCTGAGATCATCATTATGAAAAGGCGCCACGTTTCATATCAGTTCCTGATCTTAATTTGTAACGTTCTTTCAGCATTTAACTGGTGTCTTCAAGTCCGACATTCAAACAAATGCATTGCATATAAACTATGCATATATAATAATCTCAGATCTTTTATCGATGAAGCCAGGAACGAACGTGGCTAGACTTTACATGTACCTATGTTTTAGATGAGATCAACACTTCCATCCAAACCCGCGGTGACCGCGCAATGGAGGCCTGAGATCCATAATGTTTCACGTTATTTTTTACAAGCTCCAAATAAAGTGAGGCTCGCCCTATCATGTGTTCAAACGGGCCGTCAATATTAATAGTCGTGGAGCATCAGGCGCTGCCCCGTGCCTGCCCCCGCCTGCCCCTGCCCCCTGCCTGCCCCCAGCCGCTGTCGCCGACAGCTCTTATCAGAATAGATGACGTCCAATTAGCGCGATTCGTTCAAAAGCATTGTTTTCTGATTTCGATACCTATTTTCGGCTGTCGCGTCGAGAGCAATGAGTCGAGAGTGTGGAATTAATTTGAAAGGGGTTTAAAATACTTAAAACATGATGGAATGATGCCCTCGGACTCCGTGGGCTCCTCGGGCTCCGCCGCGGCCCAGCGAGCCTCGATCTCGGTGACCACACGAGCCTTGCTCTCTGCGGCATCATCTGGAGCGTTCGATGATAGACATCGAGCGCTCCATTCCGCAGACAGGTAATAGGACCAACTAGCGACGATATTTAAAGTAATTGTTCAACCAACCCTCTCGAGGTGAAAAATGGCGTAAAATAACAATTATAAATTTGAATGATGGCGGTAAGAGTTAGTCACACCAACAAACTCGGTTAGCGGCTAAACTTATCACAAACTCACACAAACACTTGCCCTGTTATAACAACACCCTTTATCTGAACACTAACTTGACGTGAGACGGTGCTCCCCCCGCCGCGCCCCGTACCGCCCCCGGAGATACCTCTACTATAGTAAGATTTTTTTATTTTTTTATTAAATTACGTGATTGTAGTGAAAACTTTTTAAACGACTCGACTATTTACTACTTTAGGTAAAAATTTATAGAGGCTCCAGCTAGAAACTCATAATTATATTAATATATAGATCGCTTTCTACTCATCTCTCTGGTGATTTGAAACAATTTGAAGGGCAACGGGGGACAACATTTAAATAACAAAATTTAAATAAAAGGAATTAATTTACAAAAGGAACAAACACGACCACCCCGGCAGAACGCTCACGGAAACAGAAACTGAACAGTTGGCAGAGAGGAGCAGTCGCGTTAGTTCCATCAGACTTGCTTCACACGGCTCATGAAGACAAATGGCGCAGTTAGTTAGCAGCGGTTAGTGAGCGACACACGAACAAACACACGCACGGGCAAGTTCACCTTCTGCGTCCGAGAACATCCGCTGGTACACCTCGTCGCAATCTGCGGACAGAACACACGGTCAGTACAGGACTACCCGCAGGTGGGAGCTCGCGCTCGCGGCCCGCGCGGGAAGCTGTCACCAGCGGTGCATGCAGGCGTCCCGCGGGAGCTGCACGGTATCTGGCTGCAAGCACTAGCACTGCTATTGTCAATGAAACAAAACCACTTTAAAGTTAAACAGGCGACGTAGTTTAAGTGGAAACTTTTAAACATTTTCTTTTCATTCTGCGTTCTGCCTAGTCGAGTCAAATTAAACAAAGTTAAATTAAATAAACGTAACTAAGATAAGACACGGAGGGCAACTTAATGAGGCCAAGTTGATATTTAAACTTGTTCATCTGCAGACGGCTCGAAGAGGACCAACTAACTTTACCTACGCTTTGCTTTTACAGAATAATTCTCTAATATTAATGCAAACAGTCGCGCGTAATGGCCGAGGGCGGGGGTGGGGGGGTACGATCGGAGCCATTATCGCGGGAAAAACACAGAAATCAATTAGAGCCGTAAAGCGTTATCGTTTCAAACCATTCCGATCAGAATTCGCTCACAACGTAAATAAATTAAGGGTTTTATTTGTAGTAAACAAAATTTCAATTGTTGTAACCAGGTTACATAGGACGTGCCGGTCCGGAGCCGGCAAAATTTAACTCACTGATACACTGCCACCGCTGCGAACGAATGGCCTTTGAGAAGCGCCGCTTCCGCACTTTTTACTAACATTAAACAAAATACACTAAAACCGAGATGAAACAAACAAGTTAATGCTCTCTCTCTCTCTCTGTCAGCTTGGTTCCTTTGTGAAGTTTAATTGTTCGCTTCTCCAGCTAGCTCCTCGCCGAGCGAGCGAGCACTCGCCCAAGCGAGCGAGCACTCGCCCGAGCCGGCGCCGCACAGTACTCAGACTCACATCTAAACAATGCACTCCTTTTTAGTTGGATCAATTCTTACAAACAGGCCAAGGTTTCACAGTTCTGTGCAGTTTTGTTTAAATTAGAGACAGTATTCGGAGGTGTTTTTAGTGTGGTCGGTGCTGCAGCCTCACGCCCGGCCCGTACGTGTGGATGAGATTACCGTGAGGGAGCGGCGTGTGGACGGGCCGGTGCGGGCGCGGGAGCGGGCCGGGCGCCCTGTCACGGAACAATTTAACATATTTATTGGGCAGCTCGTGCCCAGCATTAATGCGCCTCGCAGCGTGCCCTGGCCCCGCGCTGGCCCAGCACTGGCCCCGCGCGCCGCCGGCCCGGCCGCCAGGCGCGCTGTTCAGAGCCTGCTTCGGCCGGTCTACCAAACCGCAGGCACTCAATAAATATAACTTCGGCTTTCTCTGCTATATATTAAGCGTAAATACAACAATATAGAGTGTGTAATACCGCCGCGGAAAAAGGAACTGAAAATGTACCGGAACAGTCTAGTGAGTGCTGGTTGCGGCTCCGCGCCGCGCCGCGCCGTGCCCACTATAGCTCAGCGGGCGCCGCGGCCGGTACGCGCCGCCGCACTATGGGTCAGGAGCGTAGTTTTCGTGCCAAAAATCACTTTGACAAAAGTTAGATTTCTACATTTTTCTCAGTGAATATATGAAGTAGGATAATTGATCTATCATATACCACAAAAAATATGCTATAATAACATATTTTAATAGCGATAGCTTGAACTTGAATGTAAGGAAGTAGATTGATTGATGTAGGAAAATTTGTGATATACTTTCAGATCGATTTTTTTTACAAATATTTGTTGATAAACTATTACTTATCATACAAAAGCGTAGTACTTAACACTTTCCAAGTAATTTAAGCATATTCTTATATGGCTAAAAAAGTTAGCTTTTACAGTCAATTTTTGAAAGCCCTCCTATTTTTTCAGTTTTTTAAATTCAAATTGAGTTTTCGTATTTACCGCTGTCTCCCGACAAGGAGATTTGACTACTATAACGCTCCTTGATCTGTATACTAACAGGATTTAAAATAAAATTTTGCCCCAATTTGACTTAGAGGCAAAAAAGTGTACTGTGAGAAAATAGGAAAAATCATAAAAGTAGATTTTTTGGAAAATTTGGTTTAAATGGTAGCAAATATCTTGAGTTTTATTCACTTGATGACCTTAAATTTAGTATTGATTGTTTTATTTTAATAAAATAAAATTATTTTTGACGATTGGGAAACATGGTTACTTACCTACATTTATTTATTTTTCTATTTTATAATTATTAATTATTTTAGCTGTAAATAGAGAATAACCGCATTATTTGATAATAGCTATCATCTTATCAAAGAAAGAAACGAAATATAGCGGTTGCCGAACCGGAAACCACAAAGAAATAAATAGACAATATACTAGACCAACAGAAATGGACGATATCAGTTAGGTTGCATCCAAGCCTGAAAATCAAGATGCCTATCAGTATGGCTTGTCAACACTGCATGCGTGGATTCGATGCATGGAATTAATATTACACATATCTTACAATCTACCATTTCAAAAATGGTCGGCAACAACACCGGAAAACAAGAGACTCAAAGAGGAGAATAAAGATATGTACAAGCGCATTTTAGGAATCAAATGGGTTTACACGTAGATAAACCACGACAAGGATCAAGGGCAAGGGTATAGTAGTAATGATGGGTATACGGCTCGTCGATTTTTTCAGAACTACCATTGTAGGTCTGAAATCACGGGAGTTGATGAGGAGATAATCAAAAGATTGTACGTCATCTTGCAGACCTTGGCATCTGGACATGCAATTAACCCTCAAAAATTTGGTGAATACACTCAGAGTACTGCACAATTATACGTTGATAAATATAGGTGGTATTACATGCTCTCTTCTGTACACACGATCTTAATCCACGGAGAGAATATTATCAAACATTTCGCTGTTTTACCAATTAGACAATTGTTTGAAGATGCTCAAGAGTCCCGAAATAAGGACTACAAAAATCGATTGGAGCATTCCAGAAAATGCTCTAGGTCAGCTACAAATGAGGACGTTTTTCATTCATTGCTATATACATCTGATCCGTATATCTCTAGCCTAAGGAGACCAAGCGAAACTGTTCCGAAAGAACTGTGGCAGGAAGCCATTGATGTATTAAAAAAAAAGATAGGTTACGTTCTCCCAGAGCTTGCTCAATAATTGGCCTGTGTTACAACTACACGCAAACACATACTCGTACGCTCACAGTTACATTTCCAGTCCTGTGCAATATAAAGAGCAACAAAGATGGTAAGACGTACCTAAGACCGAAGTGAGACCGAGACAACAGTATTAGTCTATCGTTTTAGAGTTGTTCGTTTAACTCACACCATTAATCTTGTCCCAACTGGTACCTATGATTATTATGAATATACATAATTATGTTATTTTGTGTTTTGTACATTAAATAATGTGAAATGAATAGGTACAAATGATAGAAAGGTTCCACGAATAGAATTTAAAACTTTACACACATACAGACAGTACCTAAAAATTACCGTTTTTTGTGATTGTACTCGACGTATAAATTCAATGGAAACAAAGGGATGCGAGTTGCAGAGGGAAAATAATATAATTTTTATTCTGCAACTCGCGCCACTATCACACCAGTTGGGACAAGATTGATGGTGTGAATTGAAGAACGACTCTACTCGCAACAAGACTATTGCTATCTCTTTTAACACACTAATGTTTCGTATATTTCTATCCCTGTCTGCAAATGGCGAAATTGGGCAGCAAAATAATCATAAAATATAAATTTTTGGTGTACTTACGAGTGAAAGCTGATGCCTTGAGCTTTGTTTTTTGTTTTGGAGCTGTTTGTACACCTAGTGAACGAGCACGAGGGCATTGCTACAGTTTTTTAGTCAATAAATAACACAAAAGTTCTTGGTAACAAGCGCGCGGATCACGAACGCCCGCGCCGCCGATCCGACTATGACTGAGGTGGACAGATTGGACCAGATTTAAGCTTGCCATTTTCGGGAAGCTAGTGCCTTATCTTTTTTTTTTAATACATCAATGCAGGAAGCTATCAATCTTTTAGATTTTTAACCAA
Source organism: Eupithecia dodoneata (assembly GCA_947044415.1). Lineage (NCBI taxonomy): Eukaryota > Metazoa > Arthropoda > Insecta > Lepidoptera > Geometridae > Eupithecia > Eupithecia dodoneata. The sequence continues at coordinate 14,538,224 of OX345656.1, read as the reverse complement.
CAAAACCTCGCATTTCCTTTTTTACGATTATTACAATTTTTTTACATATTTTTTAAATTTATATATATAAAAGTACTTCGGTTATAGTAATTATTTTTATTAATTACTTTCCAATTTATCTTTTGTACCTAATGTTTGTAATAGGTTTTTTATTACTTGTTACTCAAAAAAAGTAAGTTTCAATATAATGTAAAAAAAAAAAATTCCTAAAATATATATTTTTTAATGTTTCAAGTATTATTTTATATTATGTCAATGTAGAATTTTGTTTTAATGATGTACATTGGATTAGTTAAAATACGCGAGAACCTAAAAAAAATGTTTTTTTAAGTTTAGTGGCAATTTTTTTATACTAATAAAGGATTTTTATTTATTTATTTTCATTTCATATAGTCCATATATCTAAGATTATAATTGCGAAAGATTCATAAAGATATTTTGAAAACTGAGAAAGTTACAGATTTTTGACACGATAATTGTGCTCCTGACCCATAGTGCGCCGATAGGAACGTGCGATATCACGGTTTGCACTCGCATAGGTATTTTATGCAATTATCGTGTCTTTTCGTGTGCCGGTAGCATGAATAGAACTGTGCTTCACGGTTCAGGAGCCGAGGTCGCGCCGTATCAGTGCACGCCCGGGCCCGGCGGCCGACGCTAGTACGCCATATAAACCTTCATAATACGTTGTCGATGCCTTCATAGCGCCTAGTTTAATAGCGATCTCGTCTTCGTTATAAACTAGATGAAGCCTCTAGATGACAAAGAGATTAGGAAACGCATCGGAAGCTGCTATTAAACAAAAGTTCGCTAGTTCGGAGGCGCGCCTGCTACTGCGCCCGCTTCTTAATTAGTCCGGACGAGTCCGCGACACGACGACGTACTGACTTTTATAAAGACACCGTTATTATAAAAATGTTCAGCTTTATTAAGACTTGTAAAATGGGGTTAGTGTACCTAGCCAGTTTATATAAAGTGTGAACAGAATGAAAGGAGTACTCGCAGGTCGGGACAGTGGCGGCAGGGCGCGGAAGGGGCGGCGGCGGCGGCGGCGGCGGGGCGCGGGCGCGAGGGCGCTGCGGAAACAAATTACCTTCGCAATGAAAGAAGTTCTCGCCTAAGGCGGACTAAGTGCCCTTCCGAAGCGTAAATTTTACCCGAGAATAGTACCTACTGCTTCAGTCGAAGGAAATAATCATTACCAACTACCCGCTACGGGCTGAGGAGGGCAGATCTGTTGCTCTACAGAATAACATTATATCGACAGATAACAATGTCATTGTATTCCAGAAGAAGGCCTAGGCTTTAAATCTTTAAATTGTTTAGAAGCATGGAATGTATGTAACGTTAGTGGGAATGTCCCCCCCCCTCCCTCCCAACGCCACATTCCGCGAACAACAAAATGGAACGCAAATAATATTGGCATCGCATAGCTGCCCCGCGCGGCACCGGTGCCATTGTACGCGCTACTAATAAATGCGCTGCCCATCGACAATAACAATTGAATGTGTCCAGTATGTGCCCATTGTTATGTTGACACAAGTCAATTCAAGCCAATTTTAAATATTTAATTTTGTATATCTAAAATAACTTCCTCAGAAACAACCTTTATACTATAATCTGGAAGCAAAGTGCCTAGGAAGACAAATCGAACGAACCCAAACTCGACGGGGTTACGTTGTTTCGTTTAGGAATTCCTATGGCCACCTTCTGTCTCCATCATCACACCAGCTCGATGGTACCATGACATTGCATTGTGACCGAACTTACATAATGTAAGTAAGTATGCCAAACTTCAGCTCAATCGGTTGAGAGTAGCTATTCTAAAATTCAGTTGCAAGATTTGTCCCACACATAATTAAAAAACTTCTGTCTCCATCATCAGAACAGCTCGGGTGGGCTGGACTCCTTTTAAATTAGATAGGTTTACTTTTTCTACAGAAAAGAGTTTTGTCTGTTGTGTTGGTTTCCACTTCAAAAATAAATTAGAGAAATGAGTGAACGGATCCTTTCAACACTTTCTTCTCGGTCACTCCTTTCCGCTCGACTTTTTACCGTTGTAAATACAAGGATGCAGTTTATTCTGGCTGGCGAGGTGAGTCCTCAATAGGTCCACTCTGGTCGCGGTGGACAGTTTCCACTGCGTCCCCTCGAAGTAAATATACAAGTAGGTGGTCGCTGATAAGTAGGTACGTACCGACGACGTGAAGCGTCACGAAGAAGGAGCGCACGGGCTGCGTGGAGACCTGGCACTCGTAGACTCCGGCGTCGCGCTGCTGCGCCCACTTGACGTGCAGCGTCCAGTCGTCCGTCTGCGGCGCGTGCGTCGCCTGGAAGCGCTGGTCCGACGTGTACGTGTAGCCGCCCACCGTCAGGATGTGCAGGTCGCGGTGCCGTATCCAGGACACCTGCAAACACAAATAAACGCATCAGTACACGCCTTCACCAAGCACCAGGCATACAGTCACTGCCTGGCTGGCTAGTGCCAGGAAGTGGTTGTAATGGTTTCATTGTGAATTTATGTGGCAACTTTAAGAAAGATCCCTGTATACTCTTAATTGCAATGTTGCTAATATGAAATAATGTGAAAAATGCGAGGCACGCCTTTACAATTTCCGAGTACGAACTGAAGCACAGCACGTTACTCTCATCTCGCTGTAATCAGACACTAGAAGCCACGCGGCCGCTATGCCAATAAAGTACCTTAATATTAATTGATGAGGAAACTTTTCATACCGAGGAGATTAATTAATCATGTGGGAATCGTAACGTAGTCAAATGAACCGGGATATGTTCACGTATCTTTTGTAACTCGTATGTTTGTGTATTCCTGTTCTCACGAGTGGTCACGAGTCGTCTCGCCAGGCTACTTGACGAGTTCCAGCCACCGGAAACGGCCGGGTTCCGAGGACGATATGGCACCATATACCACGTATAGTAGATTATACGGAAGTCTGAAGAGTATTATCATTCCCTGTGTCTCGCCTTTGTAGACTCTGAGAAGACCTTCGACTCCGTCGGAACTGGGGCTGTTTTGGAATCTTGACGGGGCCGTTGCCAAGTTGACTATCGTTATATCCCAACACAATCCTGCAGATTCTGCGAGGAGGCAGAGGAAACGCCTCTCCATCTGCTAGGAGAGTGCGGAGCACTGACGCAAAAACGTAGCATTCACCTGGGCAAGCACCTGCATCGCCCAGATTACCTAAAAGAAAACACTACAGTTCCTAGCAGCTGCAAGCCTTAGTGGCGAGTGAAGTGACGATCAGAAAAGGTTTCTTCGCCACTTCTTTACTTGAGTCTATGCACTGAAGCGACACAAATCAAAAATATCACTTCATTTCCGTGTCAGTGCATAATTTTAAGAATTTTGAGTTTTTACTGTACATTTATTGCATTGATGGCAATATAGAGTTTTAATAGTGAAGTGACCAGGTCTGAGCCTGGTACCTGCCTACGCGGTAGATAAAGGAACGGGTAATACAGATCCGGCCGCAATGTTCATAGAGCCCTTATTTGCATGCCAATGGAGGCCTAAAACAACGCTGTGGAATTAAAATGGAGAAAAATAAAGCCTCTTTTGAGATGTGGTCTAATCATCAGGGGCGGGGCGCGGAGCTTCTGTCAAAGTAATCAGCCGGTCACGCCGTTCTGTACTGGAATTGATAATTAACATTTACATTTCTGTTTTATGTAGGTAGCTATTGCGGAATAAACGAGATACTATTGGGCCGGGAACACTAGGCCTCAGTATAAGTATATACAGTATGGAAACTAGGAACAAACACTCGAAACGGCACACTCACACAAACATGCACATCGACACGGCTTCTGGGTGATTCTCGCGGATAGTCAGTAGCGGTTGTCGCGTCTAGGCGTGCGGTCGCGTGAAAGTGAAAAATGACCCGCTACAGATATTGCGTTGCATACGGCTGTATGAACTCGGCTTCATCAAAAGCGGAGCTGTCGTATTTTAAACTTCCTGCTGATTTTGAAAGGTAAGAATAATTTATTATTATGATTGGTTATAGAATATGAGATGATAATATGAGTCCGTGTGATCGATCCATACATAATGAATTCGTGAACTTATATGTAAATCAAGAATGGCGGCGGTTTTGAGAATGTTTAAAGTCAATGAGATTCTACAAATAGAGACGTCATACTCATTGTAAAGAAATAATTACTTGGCGATAATTTATTAAAGCTACATACCTACCTAGCACTGTTTGAGCAGACAACGCCGCATGGCATTATCTCTGGTGGCAAAGCGGCAACCGCGCGGCACTGATTTTTGAATAAATAATTGTTTAAACTAGATTGTAGACTTTCAAAATGTAAATATAAGATGGCGGCTGCAATAAATTATGAAATTTTGCGTCATGGGTATCGTTTTTATGGTTTTCGAGGGTGCTGAAGCCGATACTGCTGTCAAAATGTAAATCCAAGATGGCGGCTGCTATAAATTATCATTTTTTCCGTCATGGGTGTCATTTTCATGGTTTTCGAGGGTGCTAAAGCTGATACTGCTGTCAAAATATTAATTCAAGATGGCGGCTGCCATAAATTATAATTTTTTCCGTCATGGGTGTCATATTTTCATGGTTTTCGAGGGTGCTGAAGCCGATACTGCTGTCAAAATGCGAATCCAAGATGGCAGCTGCTATAAATTATCAACTTTTCCGTCATGGGTGTCATTTTCATGGTTTTCGAGGGTGGTGAAGCCGATACTGCTGTCAAAATGTGAATCCAAGATGGCGGCTGCTATAAATTATCAACTTTTCCGTCATGGGTGTCATTTTCATGGTTTTCGAGGGTGCTGAAGCGGATACTGCTGTCAAAATGTGACGCAAGTATTTTTCTGTGAATAATTTGTAATAATAAAGATATTCATTAAATGTTTTTTAATTACAAGGTATCACACGCATTTTGAAACGGGGTACGGTTCGCCGCTCATGAGCGTTGCGCGCGCGCTGCCTGCGCTACAATGTCTGCGTGCGCCCGCTCCGACGAGCTCACGAAACGTTTACGTCTAACCGCGGCTCATACGCGAAGCCATGAGATTACCTATTTAAATTGTATTTGTAAGCAAATACTTTACTAACAAATAAAATTTAACTAGTTAGACCTAATATTTACAATTGAAACAATTGACCTAACTGCAGACTGTTGTAAACAATCTACAGGTAGCTCAATCGATCCATATCAATACCAGTCGGAAGCGTCCCCAAGACGCTGGTTGCATTGCCACGCTGTATGGCAATGCTGGCTGATGCGCCGCGCAACATACTCGTCAGATCTCGGATCACGCGTCGCTTCGACCAGACGAAGATATTATTATATTATACCAGACCACATTTGTAAGCTAGTTATTCCAATTCCATTTATTGATCACTACAGAAAAAAAATCGTCTTAATAAAAAATATATACCAAAACCAAGAAAAGTGACAACCCTAGTGCTAATGGAGCGTAGGTATTTATTTCATCAACTAGGCTTAGTTTCCATACTGTTCTATATGTGTACTGTGCCTCAGTATAAGTACTAAGCACTAGCTGAGCGAGCCTACATAACCTACGGGTACATACAAACAGAGAGTGAGAGAGAGAGAGTACAGTATGCATTCTAGAAAAACATATTGTGTACGTTATATACGAATAACAATGTTGATGTATTTTATACAAAGAAGGTATGTCGGAGGCTAATTAAAATGTATGCACGATAAAATAAAAAACTGAATGAATGAAGGAAGATTGTGCTACTATACGTAATGGGTCGGTCGGTAGTCGTGGTTTATGTTTTCGTGCATATACATGCGTTCCAACGTATTATTAGACTATCCTATAAACATTTTACTGGAAAAGTTCGAATAATTCCGGAATACTGAAACAGATTTTTGAACGAATTAATAAAATGTATAGAATTGCTTGCTACCGTTGACGTAAAATAAATACGTGATGTATGAATAGCGAGCAGCATTCCCCCTCCGCCCCGCCCGCATTCCGCGCGGGCTGCTCCGTGCTGCGCGGCATCCGATGCATTCCGCTGTTGTCGCGCGTCGCTGCCGCAGCTTGCATCCCGTTCGACAATCAGCGGAATTACTATTTAATATATTTTCAAGGCATTTGTCATCCAGCACCTATCATTATAATCTGTTGGATCGGGGTCGTCAGGTTTAGTTTCGCTTTACTTTAGATTGGTCCATGGATATTTTCTAATACAAACTACGTCCTTCGGTCGCTTGCTCGCTGCGCCCGCGGGCGCCGCCGGATACGTTACATTTCTAATACAAACTACGTCCTTCGGTCGCTTGCTCGCTGCGCCGCCCGCGGCCGCCGCCGGATACGTTACATTTCTAATACAAACTACGTCCTTCGGTCGCTTGCTCACTGCGCCCGCGAGCGCCGCCGGATACGTTACATTTCTAATACAAACTACGTCCTTCGGTCGCTTGCTCGCTGCGCCCGCGGCCGCCGGATACGTTACATTTCTAATACAAACTTATTATTTTAATTGTAATCCTTAATTTGGAGTTTTAATTAAATTTCCAACAAGTTATATTATTTTGAGATCACGTGTAGTTTAATTGAAAGAGTGTTCTGTAATGAGGCTGTTATTAAAGTTGTTGTTGTGGGCTAAGTTCCCGCTCGACTCGCTACCGCGCCGCCCGCGCCGACCCCTGTACCGCTCCGGTATCAAGCGACGATGAACTCCGCCACCAGCCTAGATGTGCTAGTATATTGCACGTACAGCCATGAACGTACACCTCATTTGTCAGATGTTCTAGACTAGAACGGCCCACCCATTACTAGGTTTATTGTGAAAGAAAATGAAAGTACAGTCACACGAAACATGTGCCCATTTCGTATGTAGTAGAGACTCGATAAAAGTAAATAATCTGTAGAATATAAAGAGGCGAGTACAAGCGCCACACGATATATCGTTGGCAGGAAATTAGTTTGTGTAAAAAGTAAAAGTAAAAAATCATTTATTTCTTTAGGCTTACAAAATAAGCACTTAGAGAAGTCATATTTTATACATTAATTTATTATCAAATAAAATTATTTTACTGTTCACTTAAATTTTTTGTCCACTAGTGGAAGAAGTGAAAAAGAAACCACTAGCATGTTAATCAAAAAAAGAAACCACTAGTGTAAACTACGAGTAGGTACCGAACGAGCGCAATGCGAACTTGCGACCTACACCGGACGATAAAACGTCGGCGCTAGCTCCTTGAGCTTTTGTTAGTGTCTTTCATGTAACGACATCAGGCTGAAACGTGCTCTATTACTATTTAATACAGCTTCAAATCGAATGTATTAGGTAGATTATGTTCCGGTTTCACGATTCGGAACATTGCAATGAATCTTACAAACAGGTTCGGTCGAGTTTCGATATCGTATAGTTAGGTAATAGTTTCAGTAGTAGGTAGGCTTGGGGACGTGCTTGCTTTAAAGGGAATCATTTAAACGGACAGCAAATTAAAGAGCTTTTTGTCTGCTGAAAAATTGATTTGGCAAGCAGAAAAAATAATTAATCTGCGACATTGGGCTGCCAAAAATGTATGCCATAGTAAACTAAATATTTGTGCAACAATATCATTAGTCAACCAGCAACTTATCGTGATTGGATTTCATAAAGTGTTGGCTAATTGACAAATTAATTTTAATTTTATTTTAATAAATATTTTTCTTTATTATTAATTTTAAATTAAAGTGTTTGCTCATCGTAATACACCTCCCTACCTACCTACACTACAAGTGTATATCACTGAACTCCTCCTCAATGGCTGGACCGATTGTGATTACATTTTTTGAGTGGGTCTCTGGATGGTCTGGACCCGCAACTTGACCCGATAGATGGCGCTGCACTCGGATTCTAGGACTTTTTACTGGACAACATCTGTCGGCACTCAGTTACTGACTGGCATAATGTTCAGAAACTTCAGACTTATGCATTTACCTCACCAATTTCACAATTTGGATATGGGCATCGATCGTTTTGAGGGAGACGAGTTCAAAATTAATTTTAATGTAATAAAATAAATGATCGAGTAAGTAAGTATCTATTACCAAGTAAATCTGTGGTCAAACCCCGTTCGCTTCGCTCGCTGCTATTCGACATCCGGCATCTCAGATTTTAAGAGATTCGGTAAGATTACTTTGAGCAGATTACCTTACTTACTCGACTTCACCGATCTACTTTGAGCCTTAAAGCATTAACAGACGATCGAACATAGTGCGCTCCGCACCGTGAATTTGGTTCGCTTCGGACTACATTTGGTGGTGTGGAGAACGGTGCGACGCACATTATTATATGTGTTAGGTTCGATGATGCGATGGAACGAAACGACTGGACAGTGCGATAAGCTGTGCGGATATTTTTTTAATAATCTGCTCTCTGGGTCCGTCAGGCAGCAAGTGCGGCGGCCGGCGCGCGGCGCGCGGCGCGACTACAGGCAGCGCGAACAGTTTGTCTGTTTGTGCATCATTGACTCGCGAATTAACATAACAATTGGCATACATATTTCACCGCGGCGCCGACCGATGGAAAATGTAACATTATGCACGACGGAATATTGCTCTACCAAATTGGAACTTCCTGCAACACGCGAATGAATTTAAACTGAATTAAATGTTGTTCCTACGGAAAATGTTTTTATTTGTTAATTGTAACAGAATTCGGAGAAAACCTGATTCAAAAAATTCAATAAAAATTGTAGCGTGTTATCTTGATTGGTATCGCCTGGCGCAGTGCTGCGCGAGGCTACAACGCAACGCGAGGCACCGCCTGCAGCCGGCCGCGACTCACCGCGCGCACGACTCACGACCCACCGCGCGCACGACTCACGACTCACGGCCGCATGTAAACAAGACGTGTGCTTCCGCGGTCGATTACCGCGCCATCACTTACGGCAGCCCGCGCCATTTGTCGGAGTGAACAACCGCGTGAAAAATTAGCGCGCTCCGGAAACAGGGCATCGCAAAAAGCCGGGCATTCTATCTCATGCGGAGTATGAGGTACGCACCGACATTAGTATGTAAGTAATTTGTTGTTGTGCATAGCTTTACATATTGACATGTATCGAATCATATTATATTTAGACTTAAATAGGCAAATAACCATGTATTACACGTATGTATAAGAGATGAACATGCTAGTGGTTTCTTTTTCACTTCTTCCACTAGTGGACAAAAAATTGAAGTGAACAGTAAAATAATTTTATTTGATAATAATTTAATGTATAAAATATGTATGTCTAGTCTAAGTGCTTATATTGTAAGCCTAAAGAAAAAATGATTTTTGACTTTTGACTTTTGAGGTGCCGGACTCCAGTATGACGTGCCGGCCTGTGGCCTTCCTACCGGACTCCAGTATAACGTGCCGACCTGTGGCCTTCCTACCGGACTCCAGTATAACGTGCCGGCCTGTGGCCTTCCTACCGGACTCCAGTATGATGTGCCGGCCTGTGGCCTTCCTACCGGACTCCAATATGACGTGCCGGCCTGTGGCCTTCCTACCGGACTCCAGTATGACGTGCCGGCCTGTGGCCTTCCTACCGGACTCCAGTATGACGTGCCGGCCTGTTGCCTTCCTACCGGCCTCCAGTATGACGTGCCGGCCTGTGGCCTTCCTACCGGACTCCAGTATGATGTGCCGGCCTGTGGCCTTCCTACCGGACTCCAGTATGACGTGCCGCCCTGTGGCCTTCCTACCGGCCTCCAGTATGACGTGCCGGCCTGTGGCCTTCCTACCGGACTCCAGTATGACGTGCCGGCCTGTGGCCTTCCTACCGGACTCCAGTATGAGCCAAGCACTTTGTATTTCCACAAGAATGCCTGTAAAACGTAATGTTCTAACTGCTGCGAATTAAATTGTTGACGAAAGATCTGTGTCAGTTACCATTCTTGTGTGGTCGAGGCCAGACGAATGCTTATGCCGGTTTTTATTGATTGGTGTACAAAAGTTAACGAACGAGTGAAGACGGGCTAACTTTTAGTTGGTGCACACAGCATTCCCCCTTAGCTGGCAAAGCAGAACTTTCCTCGATGGTAGGTATCTGTGGCGCGTCCGTCCGGGGCATCCCCGCGGCCAGCCCTAGCGAGGCCGCGGACTAATGATACGTCGGGACGCTCTGATGAGCAGAAATGAGATCTGTCTTCATTTACCGCCCGCGCCACGCGCCCCGCCCGCCTAACGTCGCTCGCACAATTACTCCGGCTAATTTACACTGCATCTCATAATTTAACGACTCGCCACGAGGCTCGGTACTCGCTATTCGCATGAATATTCGGAATATCCAGCATGTGACGTGGTGTTCATAGAATACCGCGCATTGGAATATGTGTTTGCAGTAATGACTGTGTTTTATTCTATGCTCATAAAACGACATTTATAGGCACGTCCTATATCTCTAACCGAAATCAAGCAACAATAGTCCTAAAGGTTCTACCGAATACAAACAAATCGAAAGAGGTCTCTTAGCGAGTGTCTCGGTCAACATTTCCATACAAACAAAAATGGTCATAATTCACCCACGTCCACAACAAAGAGGAGTATCTCAAAACAGAGCGAGTGTGCCTGTGTGTATTGAAATACGTATCAACTGCTTTTGTATCCTTGAAGACAAGTTGTAAAGATTTTGGTAGGTATAATATGAGAATGAGCAGCAACTTCTTGATGCCCGATGTGGCGCGGCGCGCGGCGGGCGAGCCCTGCCTGCTGCGATGCCCGACGTGGCGCGGCGCGCGGCGGGCGAGCCCTGCCTGCTGCGATGCCCGATGTGGCGCGGCGTGCGGCGGGCGAGCCCTGCCTGCTGCGATGCCCGATGTGGCGCGGCGCACGGCGGGCGGGCCCTGCCTGCGGCGCAGTAGCAGAATTTATTATGAAAATAACTGAATCTCAAACTTTTATAACCAATTTTCAACAGTTTTCAAATGCAAAGAACACAGTCCCCACCACAGTGCCCACACCAGTAACACAGTCCATACCAGTGTACTGCCACGCCGCAGATAATGCCGCTGGGCAGGCGGGTTGCACGCTGGACCATGCAACAAGATAGTGCTGTTAGAAGCTATCACTGAAGGTCAGGTACGAGCATGGAGCCCGAGTGCCACTCTGCGGAAGAAGCAATTCCACTCGGCCATAAAGCTGAATTACACGGAGCTACCCGCGGCGCGACATCCAGACACTTCTCTATTTGCCTTGAATCACATTCCCGGGATTTCATTTAGTTGCAGCGCAGACTCTCCAACATTATTTCATATGAATACAGAAAGTTTATCGCTCGGTTTTATTTGAAATGATGGTAAATGTAACTGGCTCTGTGAACACAGTATTGTTGATATTATACAGCTGGAGCATTGAGGCAACCGCACGTTGCAAGCGGACTCACTTCTAATGCATTATATCTCTCCTGCGGCCGCACACACAGCACACATGCATAAACACATACACACATGTCACACCAGCCCCAATAAACGGGCGGTTATTGCTCCCTAATGGGCAAAACAAGTTCGCGCGCTGATCGAAGGAGCTCTTCACTTCAGCCGTGAAGCCAACATCCTAACGTGTTTATATCTGCGAGCTTAGCATCCGCATCCGGGACCACACGGGGAGCGGGGGAGGAGAGGGGGGAGCCTCCATTTTTTCCAACAAAGCCCTTTTGCCTTTGTCTTCGTCGCGTCTGACGTCATAAATTAAATTAGGACATTATTATGCAAATTCAGTCCGTAACGCAACGCAATAAAGGCTCCGGAGGTGATGCAGGGTCGGAGACTACGGGAATGTCTGCAATGACGACGTCCATCGCCGTCTACGGCCTCCCACCGTGTACCTCAATGCTCCGTTATGTAAACAATCTTACATTCGAAAAGCCACTAAATTGAAACCTACTTTTAGGAAACAGTAAAATGGCTATTATTTATGACAGAGAGGTCTCATCGAAATGTAGCGGCCGATAGTGGTACGGGGTCGTACTATGACTTCCTCCCAGCAGCGCTCTCGCAGCAATTCGTAGCGCTTTCGTAGCACTTCGTAGCTCTCTCGTAGCACTTCGTAGCTTTCTCGTAGCGCTCCCTAGCACTCTCGTAGCACTTCTTAGCTCTCTCGTAGCACTTCGTAGCTCTCTCGTAGCGCTCCCTAGCGCTCTCGTAGCACTTCTTAGCTCTCTCGTAGCACTTCGTAGCTCTCTCGTAGCGCTCCCTAGCGCTCTCGTAGCACTTCTTAGCTCTCTCGTAGCACTTCGTAGCTCTCTCGTAGCGCTCCCTAGCGCTCTCGTAGCACTTCTTAGCTCTCTCGTAGCAATTCGTAGCTCTCTCGTAGCGCTCCCTAGCGCTCTCGTAGCACTTCGTAGTGCTCTCATAATCCTCGCGCAGCACCACTCGAGTGGTCAATAACAATACAACAGCTACTTAGCGGGTCTCGTCACTTTGCATGTAGTTTTCAGTTTTTATCTCAAGTGTTCTACTGAGAATTGTCCGTGTCAAAAGGCAGTTTCAATTGTTTTCCCGTGAAAACAGAAATTTAAGGTTCCTTTTAAAGTTGGTAACTTTTGATTATTATAAACATTCTCTGAAAAAACTGTAGCGCGTTCCATTTTCCTCTTCCAATGCTTATAACGTCGTAAAATTCCGCCAGCGCGACATTTAGGGATAATAACAGCAGGGAAATAAATAATAAATAATAAATAAATGAAGTAGAATAAATCACACAGCTTCATCTAGCCCCAAGCTACGCACTAGATGAGTTACACGCATAATACATACTACATTATGTACATCATCATCATCAGCCTAAAGCAGTCCACAAATACATAGTCATAATGTACATAGATGTCATTTTTTAATTACAGAAAATACCCAGAAAACCCTGAACAAATATCTGCAGATCGTCCCGAGTTGGGAAACGAACCTACAACCTTCTGCGTTGCAGGCGGACCTTCACTTGCTGCACACAGAGGTCATCGAACTCGAACAATACTTACTGAAAAATAGCTACAAGTCTGTTAAATATTGAAACACCTGAAACGCGCGTGTTAAAGTTATTTATGAATATTTCGCAAACATTTCCGTAATCAAAACCCACGAGAAAGGCTTTCAATAACCCGTTACTGGTGGGCCCGCGGCACGAACACTACTTCGTATAATACAATCATTACGGCGGCGGCGGCGGCGGCGAGCAGAGCCACTCCGCCAGCGCGGCCTCGTCTCTAGCGCCGCTACTCCACTCTCTGCGCGCTACAAGCTACGGGTAAACTCTTAATGAAAGCAAACGTTACGTGCTTTAAGTTTTGAAAGATTTTCAAAGGTTAGATTTTCAATAAAATCATTTATTTATATAATTCATATAGACGTATGTACGTCGAGCGTTAACGCACTGATCATTTTCAGTTTTTCGTAGTGTGCTTGTGTTCAATTCAAATTCAAATGTTTTTATTTTCTTTAGGCTTACAAAATAAGCACTTAGACAAGTCAAATTTTATACTATTCAATATTATCAAATAACTAATTTTTTAATTTGAATGTTGTAAAGAAACCACAAGTATGTTCCTATAACTTATATATCTAATTCATTGGATTTGCTTCTCTAAATCTAGTAGTGCGATTTTAGATAGCATTGTAATGTTGTGTGTTTAAAAAATAAAATAAAATAAAACATGTTAATATTTATTTAAAGCTAAGTAATACATTGAATTTCTTACACATTACTATTCTGTGTTTGTGTGTAGATAGCAAGTCTGCAAAGTTGCGGCGCGCGGCGATGGGTCGCGGAGGTTTCGCGGGATGTCGAATCAAACAGATAACACTCCGCGCCTCATCTCTCCCCGCCTCGCGCCGCGACGAATCGTTTGTTTAAAAATGAACAAAAGAAGTTTCTGTAGTTGTTTCAGTCTAGTCAGTTCGCTGTTAGAACAACGTGTGCAAGGGAAACCTCGTCCATTTACGTTTAAAATATGTCCTTTCAAACGCCGAGGCTGCATGTAAATGACATAAAGAGTGGCAAAGTTGCAACTGCTTGCTGCAATAGACTCCCCCCCCCCCTGACTCTCCCCCAGAATACATATACACATAGAACCCCCTCGTGCGCCGGCACGGGACCCTCGCCGCGTCCGCCTCACAGGTTGGTATTGGCAAACTGTTGGAATCCTTTCTGTCTTTCATGTAAATGTGAAATGTGTACTTATAGTCGGAGGGGAGCGGGGCGGGGCGGGGCGCCGCACAGGCGGTGCTGCGCGGCGGGGCTGTATGTGGTGGGACACGAGGCTGCGGGCGGCAGTGAGTCCATGAAGGTAGGTAACCGTCGGAGTCGTCTCATTGTCCGGTTAGCATTAAGGCAGTCAATTTCCTTACAAGCCTCCGCGACGCGCTAAGCCCGGCGCTCGGCGGCAATAACTCTAAAGGTTGTAGCGCATTTATACAGCACTACTCCCGCACGGCACAGTAGTTCAAGTTCAAATATCTTAAAGCGCAGAGGTTGAGGGTTCAACATTGAACTGCTGTTTGCTATTGTATACCGACACAGTACTTCACAGCGCCTCGCGGTTTGAGCTTCAGCCAGTATTAAAACTCTGGTCTGTGGTGTTGTGCGTGAAGGAGCACTATATGTGAGGCACCACCTTAAGCCCCTAGGTCCGCGGCCGCCGGCCCGCCTCACCGGACTCCGCACAACTATTTGCATCTCCGGGACACTCCGACACTGATTAGACCTCCCCCCCCCCCCCCCTCCCCCCGCCCCGTTGGCAGCCGGGGGGGAGGGGAGAGAGGAGTAATGAAGCCGCCGCGCCGTGACGCAACTAATAGTTATTAAATAAGGAATGCCATTAGTTAGTCGTGTGGAAGGTAGTGACGGGTAGTGGCGGCGCCGAGATTGAAATCTGTCGTGATATTGTTTGTGCGAGTTACGATTATTAGTTTGTTTGTGCAAGTAGGTCGTTAACTCGAGGCATACACAAGGTTAGGGCTCGAACGAACGTGTCTATTAGTAGATAGAATCGACCCCTTGCCACCTTACTGCTGTACATATTTTAACTCCACACAATAGGTAGTGGTTGTCAGCAAGAGACTTAGCCGTGTTGTGACCGGACAGCAAGGCAAGGCCCTGATACAGGAGCGTACTTTGACATTATGTACATTTTAATTAATTTATTTTGTCGTCATATATGAATGTTATAGCATTGTTAGAAGAGGTCGGTCTATTTTTTCTTTGTACAACCGCTTATGTTGTTTTCTAAGTCATACGTTTGTTTTTGATAAATTTGAATATAATCTGTGTATATTATATCTGCATATGTATACTGATCATTATTTATAATTGTATGCGTTTGATTCACTAACCTGTTTTTATTTTATTTTACTTAGAATGTGTTGAGATGAAGTATTTGTAGCTATAAGTATTAATGCATACACAATATAAATTGTTTCTGAATAAATGAACTGAACTGAACTAATATTATAAAGAGGAAAAGTTTGAGTTTTTTGTTTGTTTTTTATTTAATAGGCTCCGAAACTACTGGAACGATTTGAAAAATTATGTCACAATTGGAAAGCTACACTATCCCCGGTGAACATAGCATATATTATATTTTAGATATGTGAAATTCGAATTTAACGCGGGTGAAACCGCGAGAAACAACTAGTTAGAAATAAAGGACGTTCTGGTATAAGTCAGGGCTCTATCTTAGGACCTTTGCTTTTTATTTTAATGGTAAATGATCTACCAGCTATTGTAGAGCACGCGGAGTGCCCATTATACGCGGATGATCTAAAGCTCTACACTGTCATACACTCTGTGGCAGACTGTGTGGTGCTTCAAGGTGATGTCAACGCTGTCTGTCGATGGAGCCTAGATAACAAGATGGAGTTTAATCCCTCCAAATGCTCCGTGGTGAGTTTCGGTCGAAAGAAAAATCCGGTATCCTTCTATTATACTATCCGCGGTAACGTGATTCCTAGAGTTTCGCTAATTAAGGATTTGGGAGTAACTTTTGACCGAAAGCTCACTTTTCACGACCACATCACCACAGTCGCCAAGCAGTCTTACCAGAGACTTGGCTTTGTCCTGAGAAACGCCCGGGACTTTCGCAGTGACAGTGTGGTGCGGCTGTTGTTCGGGGCTCTTGTACGGAGCAAGCTGGAGTCAAGCTGTTGCGTATGGAACCCCCATGAAAGTACGTACGCTCTGTCACTGGAGAAAGTTCAAAAGGCGTTCCTAAGGTTTTTGTACAAGCGACTTTTTGGGTACTACCCATTCATGTACCCAACCAAATTTCTCCAGGGATGTCTCGGGTACAACTCCCTACAAACCAGGAGGGCGTACGATCAGACGGCAACTTTGTGCAAGATACTCCGCGGTATGATCGACGCCCCAGGTCTGCACAACCTTCTCTTTCGTCTTAACCTACCCGATAATTACCTTCGCCATAGAAATATTAGGCTTTTTTCAGAGCCTTTCTGCAGAACCGTGGCTCGCGCAAACTCTCCACTGCCTCGCACACTCACCGCCCTCAACAGACTTCTTGAACAGAACCCGGACTGTGATATATTTGCGGACGAATGGAAGGATATTATGTTGGTGTGCCTGAGGTTTTGCGAGAGAGATGAATGATAGGAGTAATATTTTGAGTTTGTTTGTTTAATTTATTTTTAGTTTTAAAATGCATAATGTTTTTATACAATTTAATATGCCTGGAATTTTTATAAATGATCAATTATTATTATTATTTTTTTTATTGTGTAATTTTAGGTATAATTTTATTTTTTTTGTGTTTTATTTGTTCTAATATATTGTAATTAACTAGTGTAATTGGTTGTAATATAAGTAATCGTGCTAGTTAATAATTAAATAAATAAATAAAAAAAAAAAAAAGGACATCAAGTGTATCATCAAGTACATCAAGTGTATTATGTGTACCTGCAGTGGAATAAATAAATACAAACAGAACATCTGTTCTGTGGTCTCACCGAGCGCTCAATCCAGACCACAGAACAGAGAATACATAGAAATAGTAAGTAGGCGGGGCCCGCGTAACACCTAGTAGGCGCAGTACTGCGCACTTCTTGCTCCGCTTACATCAGTCGTGTTTTAATTTAACAGAGTAAACATACTTAAAAAAAAAACAAAAAAAATATAAAAATACCGTATTGTGCCGTTTTAGAGTGTAAAAACGAAAGTCGAACCAAATATTTAACGAAAGGGGGCATATCATATCAACAGTCAGCATTATTTTATTATTTTTTTGTTAGTTTTGTTCAAAATGCAAAACCGTCAAACAAAGCCGGCTAGCAGTCAATGACTGAGAGCTCGCCGTGAGACGGGCTCATTCAAACTGTATAAGTTACATAACACGAGTACCTAGGATTGGTTTATTAAGGTTAGAATAAACAAATATGTCTTGCACGAAAGTCTTTTAAAACGGGATATTTACCATGATTTGATTTATGAGTTTTATGTATTATCAATATTTCGGCACAGTTTCATGCGCCTTGAAAAAATATGTCTTGCTCTTTATCACCGGTGGTGGGGGGAGTGGGGCTACCGCACTTACAGTGACGTCATTCGTTCCCGCGAAAACAACAGCCGGGTGAAAATAACACGGAGCATAACAATGTCTGAATGGTTCAAAGGGACGCGGTTACAGACCACCAGCTTTGCACGAATAGCATAGGTACCATCCCAAACAGCAGCTGGAAATATGAAGACGCAGGTCGCAGCGCAACAACCCGCGGTCCTTCACCCGCACCAGCAGCACCTCGTGCATGCCTGCTCAGGTTCACTCCGACACTCCTGCTGCACTCTTTCAATGTTTCCCAACTAATAAATAAACGTAGAACGTACACACAATTGTTCCGAGCCGGGATCGAACCCTGAAACTGAAACTGAACATGTAATGCAGGAAGCGCCTCGACAGTGCACCAATCAATCTATGTATGTCTTCATATTGTTCTTCACGGCAATGATAAGTTTATTCAGCCATGTTCAGGTAGCAAGTTGTATTGTGAAGCAGTTTCAAACCGCGGCTTCGCATATTCAAAAACTAATAAAAATACTAAAAGTTTTTAATATATTCGGATGATTTTCAAACGAACAGAAAAACGTCAACTAGAGAAACACCAAAAATAAAACGCCTAAAGGCAATTTATTTTATCAAGTTGTAGATAAGTATTTCAATTCACGATACATTTTAACATTTGTAACTATAATACTTCTATTTTTTATCCTAAATAGTAGTCTCACTACGATCCAAGACCACTCAGCAGCAACCAGGGCCCGGCTGCAGTCTAGTACTGAAGCCAGTCGCGAGTTCAAAGTGAACTTCAATCAGTAACTTTGTGCGTGGACTTCGTTAAACGATCCTGTGACCTGAGAACCAGCCGAAAACGACTTGAATAGAAAATCCACTTCAGAAACAAACTTGCCACGAAATAACAACAAGACAAGGGCTTCAACTTATAGCAACCCTTTTCGATGGAGGGTTTAAATAGCTCTCAGTATCTTGGCTGAGTTGTCAATGCGCCGCCGGCGCGCCCGGCGCGGCGTGGCGGCGGGGCGGCAGCGCCTCGGGCGCGGGCGGAGCGACAACCTACCCAAAACAACCCCTTGAACCAACCCCCGCACAATGCTTTCCCTTTCAATGATATTTTAACAATTAACAACTTAGCGGCCGCTACTTAAAAATATTATCCTAAAAGGTTCAGATTATTGACGATTTGTTTGAAGAGTTTTTAAGCTTTTGTATTGTTTTTGGATGTTGAATTGATACCTACTGGCGAGGTTTGGGTTGATTGTTTGTTTGTAAATATTTTAAGTATTGATTATTCAATTTGATGAAGTTCTGAGGGAGAAGTCTAGTATAGTATGTACAAGGCTAGGGTAGGCTAAACATTTAATGACGAATGAAACTATAAGAACAATTCAGTTTTCTCCGTATTTTGATTACTAATATGGCATGTTATAGTACAACTATGAACCGAATGCAAATTCCTAAATAATGAAAATAGGTTTAGAAGTAGTTTTAAACCCGGTACATTTCAACCGGTTCAAAGTGGCAACATCCGGTTCAAAGTGGCAACATCCGGTTCAAAGTGGCAACATCTAGTTAAAATTCGAGACATATGGATGAAACATAAAATGCGATGTTTTGGTTGTCGATCGCACGAAATGAGCCACCTTACTGCTTCACGTGCAAACGTGTATTGCTTCGGACGCGTCACAAAATGACATCTTTTGTTTCTATTCTCTAAGAAATCATTGTAAAAAGTAAGAATGGATCGGTCGTCATTCAATTTATGCGGTCTCCAATCCTTCGACTTTGTTATTCAAAGTAAACCTCTTTGTTTGCGCATATTGCCATGGATACCATTTGTTACCAGTGAGTGTATATAGGTAAAATAATTTGTGATGATGTTTCAGATACGTCTTACGGCGCACAGATCACTGTCTACACTCTAGCTAGAGGGTCAAACTTTTATTGGACCACTTCAAAATCATGTTTTATACAACAACATAATAATCGTCAAAATACAATAAGAATTAATTATTATTTTATTTAGTTATTATCGGGTATTTAGCGTGTAGCTTTTGTTTTATTTAGTTATTATCGGGTATTTAGCGTGTAGCTTTTGTTTTATTTTCCCCTACGTTTCTATCGATGGAGTGATCACGTCGCGATTGAATGTACCTACTCGCAGTTACGGCCGAGAATTGACTCTCAATTGGTCTTCAGCATCAGGAATGTCCTAAATATTTTTAAACTTACGCGATCTGAACACATGATTATAAGTATCGATACAACGGGTATTTATCGCGTTTATTTACCACGACAGAGTGTAAACCTGTTGAAACGTCGGGAAAAAAAGGTAAATAAACGCGATAAATACCCGTTGTATCGATACTTATAATTACAAATGTCCTAGTTCACATGACGACCCACTACAGGGGTATGGCCAGGGGTATGGTGGGTCCGAAGTGCACCGTCGTAATTCCGAGAACATTCAGTCCTCACGACCTCGTGTCCACGATGCTGTAACGTGATAGAAACGTAGGAATAGTAAAACCAAAGGTATAAATAATCTTTACTATTTTAATAAAGCGCGAAAATTATACAAAGAATTAGACAAGATATCACCAACAGTTTTGTAGCTACTCGTAGTCGCGATTTTTCAAAAGTATTATGTTGTTTTTGTAGCTTAACACTTTGAGTGCTGAAATCACACGGTATGTGTTTTCTACAAGTGACTAATATGCGTAAATCCACACTAGCGCAGCGGCTGATAAAATACGATTTGAAAATACAGATCATTGTGACTCAGCACAGCCGTAATATTTTTCGAACGAAACGCATGTGCGGCGCAACACAACCGCTGTGTAGAGCGGCAGCACGAATTATACGATAAAATACGATTTGAAAATACAGATCATTGTGACTCAGCACAGCCGTAATATTTTTCGAACGAAACGCATGTGCGGCGCAACACAACCGCTGTGTAGAGCGGCAGCACGAATTTTTTAGGTTAAAAAAAAGATCGCTGTCGTCGAAAAAAAATCGCAGTCAAAGTGTTAATAAATACAGATCCCCCGGGTATCACTTTGCTATGGGACAAACTCGGGATCATCTTCTATACCAGCTATCTAGCCATCAAATGAACTGGTCAAACGCACTGCTGAGAAACTACTGGACCGATTTGAAAAATTATTTCACGTTGGGAAGCTACACTATCCCCAGTGAACATAGGCTATATTACATTTCAAATAAGTTAGGAATTCGTACTAAAGCCGGGAAGGTCCACTAGTACTATATAGGATAGATAAATGGGTCAACAATGGACGGAGTATCGACAAACATACAAAAAAAATACAAACAGCCCTTTTCCTTATTTGAATTTTTGAAGTCGGTTGAAAAACAATTTAAATTCGATAAGTTAATTACGAGCGTTCAAATATTAACTGCATATAATTACATTCATGAAAATATCACGCAAACAAAATGAGACGAGTCTCCAATCAGACATTCGAACTCATTTCAATTGTACACACGATCGTTTTACGTATTCCGATGTTTGTATTATGAAACTACTAGAAAGTTCAGCCGACAGTAGAAGGCAGTGTTTGCAAAGCATACCTAATACTCCTTATATCGTGGCACGGAGCTACGGCGTAGCACATAGCTCCGATATAATTCACACAATGTTTTACACAGAAAATCGCTACGTTTTAGTGAGACAATAGGGAAAAAATATTTAAAAAAAACCAGATTTATCACCAAAAACCACAATTAATGAATAGCGACGGTTTCCCACACAAATGAGACATTCCGCCCCTCTCGTGCGCGGCCGCGGCGCGCAAACACAGACAAAGGAGGTGATTAGAGCCCATGTGGCCGGACGCTGAGTAATGCCCGGCGCAGGGCTCCGCTGACAACTCTACTTACTTATCGCTTCATTATGCCAAGATTAATTACTGAATTTGTTTTTACTTTTACGTTCAAAATCAAGGCCTTTGCGGCGCTTACGCTGATGTGTTTCAAAGACTTCACGATTTGTAAACAAGTGATAAACACAAACGCAAATATTCAGCAAAAGTTAAATGAAAATGCACACGTTGTTATTTAGCGCCGAAAAATACGTTTTTAATCTGAGTTATTAAACCGGGCGCGCGTGTTCCTAAATAAAGGTGGTTTCATATTATTTGTCCGCGCGGGAAACGAACGAACGGACCAGATCGTAAAACAAGATTTTAATCGCGTTTTACAAATACAATGGGATGGAACAAGTTCCAAAGTTTTGTGACAAAAATACGCACGTAGGGGCGACTTTTGAAAGGGGAAATGTACGAAGGAGAGCCTGAGGTCGCGATAAGCGCCGCGGCCCGCGGGCGAGGGCGAGGGCGCGCCTCTGCTTTAATAATAATAACAGTAAGCTGTCCGCCGCGCATCACCAAGTTTGTTAAGGAGAGCCAAAGGTCGCGATGAGCGCTGCGGCCGGCGGGCGTGGGCGAGGGCGCGCCTCTGCTTTAATAATAATAACAGTAAGCTGTCCGCCGCGCATCACCAAGTTTGTTAATGAGAGCCAGAGGTCGCGATGAGCGCTGCGGCCGGCGGGCGAGGGCGAGGGCGCGCCTCTGCTTTAATAATAATAACAGTAAGCTGTCCGCCGCGCATCACCAAGTTTGTTAATGAGAGCCAGAGGTCGCGATGAGCGCTGCGGCCGGCGGGCGAGGGCGAGGGCGCGCCTCTGCTTTAATAATAATAACAGTAAGCTGTCCGCCGCGCATCACCAAGTTTGTTAATGAGAGCCAGAGGTCGCGATGAGCGCTGCGGCCGGCGGGCGAGGGCGAGGGCGCGCCTCTGCTTTAATAATAATAACAGTAAGCTGTCCGCCGCGCATCACCAAGTTTGTTAAGGAGAGCCAGAGGTCGCGATGAGCGCTGCGGCCGGCGGGCGAGGGCGAGGGCGCGCCTCTGCTTGAATAATAATAACAGTAAGCTGTCCGCCGCGCATCACCAAGTTTGTTAAGGAGAGCCAGAGGTCGCGATGAGCGCTGCGGCCGGCGGGCGAGGGCGAGGGCGCGCCTCTGCTTTAATAATAATAACAGTAAGCTGTCCGCCGCGCATCACCAAGTTTGTTAAGGAGAGCCAGAGGTCGCGATGAGCGCTGCGGCCGGCGGGCGTGGGCGAGGGCGCGCCTCTGCTTTAATAATAATAACAGTAAGCTGTCCGCCGCGCATCACCAAGTTTGTTAATGAGAGCCAGAGGTCGCGATGAGCGCTGCGGCCGGCGGGCGTGGGCGAGGGCGCGCCTCTGCTTTAATAATAATAACAGTAAGCTGTCCGCCGCGCATCACCAAGTTTGTTAAGGAGAGCCAGAGGTCGCGATGAGCGCTGCGGCCGGCGGGCGTGGGCGAGGGCGCGCCTCTGCTTTAATAATAATAACAGTAAGCTGTCCGCCGCGCATCACCAAGTTTGTTAATGAGAGCCAGAGGTCGCGATGAGCGCTGCGGCCGGCGGGAGAGGGCGAGGGCGCGCCTCTGCTTTAATAATAATAACAGTAAGCTGTCCGCCGCGCATCACCAAGTTTGTTAAGGAGAGCCAGAGGTCGCGATGAGCGCCGCGGCCGGCGGGCGAGGGCGAGGGCGCGCCTGTGCTTTAATAATAATAACAGTAAGCTGTCCGCCGCGCATCACCAAGTTTGTTAAGGAGAGCCAGAGGTCGCGATGAGCGCTGCGGCCGGCGGGCGAGGGCGAGGGCGCGCCTCTGCTTTAATAATAATAATAGTAAGCTGTCCGCCGCGCATCACCAAGTTTGTTAAGGAGAGCCAGAGGTCGCGATGAGCGCTGCGGCCGGCGGGCGAGGGCGAGGGCGCGCCTCTGCTTTAATAATAATAACAGTAAGCTGTCCGCCGCGCATCACCAAGTTTGTTAAGGAGAGCCTGAGGTCGCGATGAGCGCCGCGGCCGGCGGGAGAGGGCGAGGGCGCGCCTCTGCTTTAATAATAATAACAGTAAGCTGTCCGCCGCGCATCACCAAGTTTGTTAAGGAGAGCCAGAGGTCGCGAAAAGCGCCGCGGCCGGCGGGAGAGGGCGAGGGCGCGCCTTTGCTTTAATAATAATAACAGTAAGCTGTCCGCCGCGGATCGCCAAGTTTGTTAAGGAGAGCCTGAGGTCGCGATGAGCGCCGCGGCCGGCGGGAGAGGGCGAGGGCGCGCCTCTGCTTTAATAATAATAACAGTAAGCTGTCCGCCGCGGATCGCCAAGTTTGTTAAGGAGAGCCAGAGGTCGCGAAAAGCGCCGCGGCCGGCGGGAGAGGGCGAGGGCGCGCCTCTGCTTTAATAATAATAACAGTAAGCTGTCCGCCGCGCATCACCAAGTTTGTTAAGGAGAGCCAGAGGTCGCGAAAAGCGCCGCGGCCGGCGGGAGAGGGCGAGGGCGCGCCTCTGCTTTAATAATAATAACAGTAAGCTGTCCGCCGCGGATCGCCAAGTTTGTTAAGGAGAGCCAGAGGTCGCGAAAAGCGCCGCGGCCGGCGGGCGAGGGCGAGGGCGCGCCTCTGCTTTAATAATAATAACAGTAAGCTGTCCGCCGCGCATCACCAAGTTTGTTAAGGAGAGCCAGAGGTCGCGAAAAGCGCCGCGGCCGGCGGGCGAGGGCGAGGGCGCGCCTCTGCTTTAATAATAATAACAGTAAGCTGTCCGCCGCGCATCACCAAGTTTGTTAAGGAGAGCCAGAGGTCGCGAAAAGCGCCGCGGCCGGCGGGCGAGGGCGAGGGCGCGCCTCTGCTTTAATAATAATAACAGTAAGCTGTCCGCCGCGCATCACCAAGTTTGTTAAGGAGAGCCAGAGGTCGCGATGAGCGCCGCGGCCGGCGGGCGAGGGCGAGGGCGCGCCTCTGCTTTAATAATAATAACAGTAAGCTGTCCGCCGCGCATCACCAAGTTTGTTAAGGAGAGCCAGAGGTCGCGAAAAGCGCCGCGGCCGGCGGGCGAGGGCGAGGGCGCGCCTCTGCTTTAATAATAATAACAGTAAGCTGTCCGCCGCGCATCACCAAGTTTGTTAAGGAGAGCCAGAGGTCGCGATGAGCGCTGCGGCCGGCGGGCGAGGGCGAGGGCGCGCCTCTGCTTTAATAATAATAACAGTAAGCTGTCCGCCGCGCATCACCAAGTTTGTTAAGGAGAGCCAGAGGTCGCGATGAGCGCTGCGGCCGGCGGGCGAGGGCGAGGGCGCGCCTCTGCTTTAATAATAATAACAGTAAGCTGTCCGCCGCGCATCACCAAGTTTGTTAATGAGAGCCAGAGGTCGCGATGAGCGCTGCGGCCGGCGGGCGTGGGCGAGGGCGCGCCTCTGCTTTAATAATAATAACAGTAAGCTGTCCGCCGCGCATCACCAAGTTTGTTAAGGAGAGCCAGAGGTCGCGATGAGCGCTGCGGCCGGCGGGCGTGGGCGAGGGCGCGCCTCTGCTTTAATAATAATAACAGTAAGCTGTCCGCCGCGCATCACCAAGTTTGTTAATGAGAGCCAGAGGTCGCGATGAGCGCTGCGGCCGGCGGGCGAGGGCGAGGGCGCGCCTCTGCTTTAATAATAATAACAGTAAGCTGTCCGCCGCGCATCACCAAGTTTGTTAATGAGAGCCAGAGGTCGCGATGAGCGCTGCGGCCGGCGGGCGAGGGCGAGGGCGCGCCTCTGCTTTAATAATAATAACAGTAAGCTGTCCGCCGCGCATCACCAAGTTTGTTAATGAGAGCCAGAGGTCGCGATGAGCGCTGCGGCCGGCGGGCGAGGGCGAGGGCGCGCCTCTGCTTTAATAATAATAACAGTAAGCTGTCCGCCGCGCATCACCAAGTTTGTTAAGGAGAGCCAGAGGTCGCGATGAGCGCTGCGGCCGGCGGGCGAGGGCGAGGGCGCGCCTCTGCTTGAATAATAATAACAGTAAGCTGTCCGCCGCGCATCACCAAGTTTGTTAAGGAGAGCCAGAGGTCGCGATGAGCGCTGCGGCCGGCGGGCGAGGGCGAGGGCGCGCCTCTGCTTTAATAATAATAATAGTAAGCTGTCCGCCGCGCATCACCAAGTTTGTTAAGGAGAGCCAGAGGTCGCGATGAGCGCTGCGGCCGGCGGGCGAGGGCGAGGGCGCGCCTCTGCTTTAATAATAATAACAGTAAGCTGTCCGCCGCGCATCACCAAGTTTGCTAAGGAGAGCCAGAGGTCGCGATGAGCGCTGCGGCCGGCGGGCGAGGGCGAGGGCGCGCCTCTGCTTTAATAATAATAACAGTAAGCTGTCCGCCGCGCATCACCAAGTTTGCTAAGGAGAGCCAGAGGTCGCGATGAGCGCTGCGGCCGGCGGGCGAGGGCGAGGGCGCGCCTCTGCTTTAATAATAATAACAGTAAGCTGTCCGCCGCGCATCACCAAGTTTGCTAAGGAGAGCCAGAGGTCGCGATGAGCGCTGCGGCCGGCGGGCGAGGGCGAGGGCGCGCCTCTGCTTTAATAATAATAACAGTAAGCTGTCCGCCGCGCATCACCAAGTTTGTTAAGGAGAGCCTGAGGTCGCGATGAGCGCTGCGGCCGGCGGGAGAGGGCGAGGGCGCGCCTCTGCTTTAATAATAATAACAGTAAGCTGTCCGCCGCGCATCACCAAGTTTGTTAAGGAGAGCCAGAGGTCGCGATGAGCGCCGCGGCCGGCGGGCGAGGGCGAGGGCGCGCCTCTGCTTTAATAATAATAACAGTAAGCTGTCCGCCGCGCATCACCAAGTTTGTTAAGGAGAGCCAGAGGTCGCGATGAGCGCCGCGGCCGGCGGGCGAGGGCGAGGGCGCGCCTGTGCTTTAATAATAATAACAGTAAGCTGTCCGCCGCGCATCACCAAGTTTGTTAAGGAGAGCCAGAGGTCGCGATGAGCGCTGCGGCCGGCGGGCGAGGGCGAGGGCGCGCCTCTGCTTTAATAATAATAATAGTAAGCTGTCCGCCGCGCATCACCAAGTTTGTTAAGGAGAGCCAGAGGTCGCGATGAGCGCTGCGGCCGGCGGGCGAGGGCGAGGGCACGCCTCTGCTTTAATAATAATAACAGTAAGCTGTCCGCCGCGCATCACCAAGTTTGTTAAGGAGAGCCTGAGGTCGCGATGAGCGCCGCGGCCGGCGGGAGAGGGCGAGGGCGCGCCTCTGCTTTAATAATAATAACAGTAAGCTGTCCGCCGCGCATCACCAAGTTTGCTAAGGAGAGCCAGAGGTCGCGATGAGCGCTGCGGCCGGCGGGCGAGGGCGAGGGCGCGCCTCTGCTTTAATAATAATAACAGTAAGCTGTCCGCCGCGCATCACCAAGTTTGTTAAGGAGAGCCTGAGGTCGCGATGAGCGCTGCGGCCGGCGGGAGAGGGCGAGGGCGCGCCTCTGCTTTAATAATAATAACAGTAAGCTGTCCGCCGCGCATCACCAAGTTTGTTAAGGAGAGCCAGAGGTCGCGATGAGCGCCGCGGCCGGCGGGCGAGGGCGAGGGCGCGCCTCTGCTTTAATAATAATAACAGTAAGCTGTCCGCCGCGCATCACCAAGTTTGTTAAGGAGAGCCAGAGGTCGCGATGAGCGCCGCGGCCGGCGGGCGAGGGCGAGGGCGCGCCTGTGCTTTAATAATAATAACAGTAAGCTGTCCGCCGCGCATCACCAAGTTTGTTAAGGAGAGCCAGAGGTCGCGATGAGCGCTGCGGCCGGCGGGCGAGGGCGAGGGCGCGCCTCTGCTTTAATAATAATAATAGTAAGCTGTCCGCCGCGCATCACCAAGTTTGTTAAGGAGAGCCAGAGGTCGCGATGAGCGCTGCGGCCGGCGGGCGAGGGCGAGGGCGCGCCTCTGCTTTAATAATAATAACAGTAAGCTGTCCGCCGCGCATCACCAAGTTTGTTAAGGAGAGCCTGAGGTCGCGATGAGCGCCGCGGCCGGCGGGAGAGGGCGAGGGCGCGCCTCTGCTTTAATAATAATAACAGTAAGCTGTCCGCCGCGCATCACCAAGTTTGTTAAGGAGAGCCAGAGGTCGCGATGAGCGCTGCGGCCGGCGGGCGAGGGCGAGGGCGCGCCTCTGCTTGAATAATAATAACAGTAAGCTGTCCGCCGCGCATCACCAAGTTTGTTAAGGAGAGCCAGAGGTCGCGATGAGCGCTGCGGCCGGCGGGCGAGGGCGAGGGCGCGCCTCTGCTTTAATAATAATAATAGTAAGCTGTCCGCCGCGCATCACCAAGTTTGTTAAGGAGAGCCAGAGGTCGCGATGAGCGCTGCGGCCGGCGGGCGAGGGCGAGGGCGCGCCTCTGCTTTAATAATAATAACAGTAAGCTGTCCGCCGCGCATCACCAAGTTTGCTAAGGAGAGCCAGAGGTCGCGATGAGCGCTGCGGCTGGCGGGCGAGGGCGAGGGCGCGCCTCTGCTTTAATAATAATAACAGTAAGCTGTCCGCCGCGCATCACCAAGTTTGCTAAGGAGAGCCAGAGGTCGCGATGAGCGCCGCGGCCGGCGGGCGAGGGCGAGGGCGCGCCTCTGCTTTAATAATAATAACAGTAAGCTGTCCGCCGCGCATCACCAAGTTTGTTAAGGAGAGCCTGAGGCCGCGATGAGCGCCGCGGCCGGCGGGAGAGGGCGAGGGCGCGCCTCTGCTTTAATAATAATAACAGTAAGCTGTCCGCCGCGCATCACCAAGTTTGCTAAGGAGAGCCAGAGGTCGCGATGAGCGCTGCGGCCGGCGGGCGAGGGCGAGGGCGCGCCTCTGCTTTAATAATAATAACAGTAAGCTGTCCGCCGCGCATCACCAAGTTTGTTAAGGAGAGCCTGAGGTCGCGATGAGCGCCGCGGCCGGCGGGAGAGGGCGAGGGCGCGCCTCTGCTTTAATAATAATAACAGTAAGCTGTCCGCCGCGCATCACCAAGTTTGTTAAGGAGAGCCTGAGGTCGCGATGAGCGCTGCGGCCGGCGGGAGAGGGCGAGGGCGCGCCTCTGCTTTAATAATAATAACAGTAAGCTGTCCGCCGCGCATCACCAAGTTTGTTAAGGAGAGCCAGAGGTCGCGATGAGCGCCGCGGCCGGCGGGCGAGGGCGAGGGCGCGCCTCTGCTTTAATAATAATAACAGTAAGCTGTCCGCCGCGCATCACCAAGTTTGTTAAGGAGAGCCAGAGGTCGCGATGAGCGCCGCGGCCGGCGGGCGAGGGCGAGGGCGCGCCTGTGCTTTAATAATAATAACAGTAAGCTGTCCGCCGCGCATCACCAAGTTTGTTAAGGAGAGCCAGAGGTCGCGATGAGCGCTGCGGCCGGCGGGCGAGGGCGAGGGCGCGCCTCTGCTTTAATAATAATAATAGTAAGCTGTCCGCCGCGCATCACCAAGTTTGTTAAGGAGAGCCAGAGGTCGCGATGAGCGCTGCGGCCGGCGGGCGAGGGCGAGGGCGCGCCTCTGCTTTAATAATAATAACAGTAAGCTGTCCGCCGCGCATCACCAAGTTTGTTAAGGAGAGCCTGAGGTCGCGATGAGCGCCGCGGCCGGCGGGAGAGGGCGAGGGCGCGCCTCTGCTTTAATAATAATAACAGTAAGCTGTCCGCCGCGCATCACCAAGTTTGTTAAGGAGAGCCAGAGGTCGCGAAAAGCGCCGCGGCCGGCGGGAGAGGGTGAGGGCGCGCCTTTGCTTTAATAATAATAACAGTAAGCTGTCCGCCGCGGATCGCCAAGTTTGTTAAGGAGAGCCTGAGGTCGCGATGAGCGCCGCGGCCGGCGGGAGAGGGCGAGGGCGCGCCTCTGCTTTAATAATAATAACAGTAAGCTGTCCGCCGCGGATCGCCAAGTTTGTTAAGGAGAGCCAGAGGTCGCGAAAAGCGCCGCGGCCGGCGGGAGAGGGCGAGGGCGCGCCTCTGCTTTAATAATAATAACAGTAAGCTGTCCGCCGCGCATCACCAAGTTTGTTAAGGAGAGCCAGAGGTCGCGATGAGCGCTGCGGCCGGCGGGCGAGGGCGAGGGCGCGCCTCTGCTTGAATAATAATAACAGTAAGCTGTCCGCCGCGCATCACCAAGTTTGTTAAGGAGAGCCAGAGGTCGCGATGAGCGCTGCGGCCGGCGGGCGAGGGCGAGGGCGCGCCTCTGCTTTAATAATAATAATAGTAAGCTGTCCGCCGCGCATCACCAAGTTTGTTAAGGAGAGCCAGAGGTCGCGATGAGCGCTGCGGCCGGCGGGCGAGGGCGAGGGCGCGCCTCTGCTTTAATAATAATAACAGTAAGCTGTCCGCCGCGCATCACCAAGTTTGCTAAGGAGAGCCAGAGGTCGCGATGAGCGCTGCGGCCGGCGGGCGAGGGCGAGGGCGCGCCTCTGCTTTAATAATAATAACAGTAAGCTGTCCGCCGCGCATCACCAAGTTTGCTAAGGAGAGCCAGAGGTCGCGATGAGCGCTGCGGCCGGCGGGCGAGGGCGAGGGCGCGCCTCTGCTTTAATAATAATAACAGTAAGCTGTCCGCCGCGCATCACCAAGTTTGCTAAGGAGAGCCAGAGGTCGCGATGAGCGCTGCGGCCGGCGGGCGAGGGCGAGGGCGCGCCTCTGCTTTAATAATAATAACAGTAAGCTGTCCGCCGCGCATCACCAAGTTTGTTAAGGAGAGCCTGAGGTCGCGATGAGCGCTGCGGCCGGCGGGAGAGGGCGAGGGCGCGCCTCTGCTTTAATAATAATAACAGTAAGCTGTCCGCCGCGCATCACCAAGTTTGTTAAGGAGAGCCAGAGGTCGCGATGAGCGCCGCGGCCGGCGGGCGAGGGCGAGGGCGCGCCTCTGCTTTAATAATAATAACAGTAAGCTGTCCGCCGCGCATCACCAAGTTTGTTAAGGAGAGCCTGAGGTCGCGATGAGCGCCGCGGCCGGCGGGAGAGGGCGAGGGCGCGCCTCTGCTTTAATAATAATAACAGTAAGCTGTCCGCCGCGCATCACCAAGTTTGCTAAGGAGAGCCAGAGGTCGCGATGAGCGCTGCGGCCGGCGGGCGAGGGCGAGGGCGCGCCTCTGCTTTAATAATAATAACAGTAAGCTGTCCGCCGCGCATCACCAAGTTTGTTAAGGAGAGCCTGAGGTCGCGATGAGCGCTGCGGCCGGCGGGAGAGGGCGAGGGCGCGCCTCTGCTTTAATAATAATAACAGTAAGCTGTCCGCCGCGCATCACCAAGTTTGTTAAGGAGAGCCAGAGGTCGCGATGAGCGCCGCGGCCGGCGGGCGAGGGCGAGGGCGCGCCTCTGCTTTAATAATAATAACAGTAAGCTGTCCGCCGCGCATCACCAAGTTTGTTAAGGAGAGCCAGAGGTCGCGATGAGCGCCGCGGCCGGCGGGCGAGGGCGAGGGCGCGCCTGTGCTTTAATAATAATAACAGTAAGCTGTCCGCCGCGCATCACCAAGTTTGTTAAGGAGAGCCAGAGGTCGCGATGAGCGCTGCGGCCGGCGGGCGAGGGCGAGGGCGCGCCTCTGCTTTAATAATAATAATAGTAAGCTGTCCGCCGCGCATCACCAAGTTTGTTAAGGAGAGCCAGAGGTCGCGATGAGCGCTGCGGCCGGCGGGCGAGGGCGAGGGCGCGCCTCTGCTTTAATAATAATAACAGTAAGCTGTCCGCCGCGCATCACCAAGTTTGTTAAGGAGAGCCTGAGGTCGCGATGAGCGCCGCGGCCGGCGGGAGAGGGCGAGGGCGCGCCTCTGCTTTAATAATAATAACAGTAAGCTGTCCGCCGCGCATCACCAAGTTTGTTAAGGAGAGCCAGAGGTCGCGAAAAGCGCCGCGGCCGGCGGGAGAGGGCGAGGGCGCGCCTTTGCTTTAATAATAATAACAGTAAGCTGTCCGCCGCGGATCGCCAAGTTTGTTAAGGAGAGCCTGAGGTCGCGATGAGCGCCGCGGCCGGCGGGAGAGGGCGAGGGCGCGCCTCTGCTTTAATAATAATAACAGTAAGCTGTCCGCCGCGGATCGCCAAGTTTGTTAAGGAGAGCCAGAGGTCGCGAAAAGCGCCGCGGCCGGCGGGAGAGGGCGAGGGCGCGCCTCTGCTTTAATAATAATAACAGTAAGCTGTCCGCCGCGGATCGCCAAGTTTGTTAAGGAGAGCCAGAGGTCGCGAAAAGCGCCGCGGCCGGCGGGCGAGGGCGAGGGCGCGCCTCTGCTTTAATAATAATAACAGTAAGCTGTCCGCCGCGCATCACCAAGTTTGTTAAGGAGAGCCAGAGGTCGCGAAAAGCGCCGCGGCCGGCGGGAGAGGGCGAGGGCGCGCCTCTGCTTTAATAATAATAACAGTAAGCTGTCCGCCGCGCATCACCAAGTTTGTTAAGGAGAGCCAGAGGTCGCGAAAAGCGCCGCGGCCGGCGGGAGAGGGCGAGGGCGCGCCTCTGCTTTAATAATAATAACAGTAAGCTGTCCGCCGCGCATCACCAAGTTTGTTAAGGAGAGCCAGAGGTCGCGAAAAGCGCCGCGGCCGGCGGGCGAGGGCGAGGGCGCGCCTCTGCTTTAATAATAATAACAGTAAGCTGTCCGCCGCGCATCACCAAGTTTGTTAAGGAGAGCCAGAGGTCGCGAAAAGCGCCGCGGCCGGCGGGAGAGGGCGAGGGCGCGCCTCTGCTTTAATAATAATAACAGTAAGCTGTCCGCCGCGCATCACCAAGTTTGTTAAGGAGAGCCAGAGGTCGCGAAAAGCGCCGCGGCCGGCGGGAGAGGGCGAGGGCGCGCCTCTGCTTTAATAATAATAACAGTAAGCTGTCCGCCGCGCATCACCAAGTTTGTTAAGGAGAGCCAGAGGTCGCGAAAAGCGCCGCGGCCGGCGGGCGAGGGCGAGGGCGCGCCTCTGCTTTAATAATAATAACAGTAAGCTGTCCGCCGCGCATCACCAAGTTTGTTAAGGAGAGCCAGAGGTCGCGATGAGCGCCGCGGCCGGCGGGCGAGGGCGAGGGCGCGCCTCTGCTTTAATAATAATAACAGTAAGCTGTCCGCCGCGCATCACCAAGTTTGTTAAGGAGAGCCAGAGGTCGCGAAAAGCGCCGCGGCCGGCGGGCGAGGGCGAGGGCGCGCCTCTGCTTTAATAATAATAACAGTAAGCTGTCCGCCGCGGATCGCCAAGTTTTTTTAGAAGGTGAGAGTATTTAAACATGATGAATGGGCGGTAAATTATTCAAAGGGCTCAGCGGATCTTTTGCGTTTTAAAAAGGGACTGTCACTTCAATGCTTTAATTAAAATGATAAAATCTAGTGAAATATTGCTGAACCCGGCTCGGACATTGCTCGCTCCGTGTCATAATTAACATTTATCAAATGGTTTAATAGGCAGGTATCTCGGTGCGACATTATGTGAGATTTCCTTAAGGACACACTGGAGCGTTCAACATTAATCGTATACCTACGATCATAACTACACGTCAGTTCACGGCATCATCCCCAAGGACTCAGCGACTCCACACTCCTCGCTATCTGCAATCTCGAGCAGCGTTTAATCTGGCGCGTCGTTTAATCCAGATTATCTTTTTTGGTGGCGGAAGGTGTAATGGCGTCAGCTATCAGTGCAGCGGCGGCGGCGGCGTGTGACGGCGGTGTGATGAAAAGACGCAATTTTCGCCTTCCGCACGAGATAGGTTATCTTTTTGTGGGATGTCGGTGGGGCGGCGGCGGGGCGTGGCGCGGGGGGACGCAGGTTACGAACTCTCGCAGAACTGGCATTCAGTTAGGAGACTACGCTATGGACAGTCAAAGACTGTTCAGTGTACGGAAGATGCAGCAAACCTATATTCATATGAAAAGATTCCTGTATCTCTTTAAAATATGCAAGAAATTTGTTTTGATGAAAATATTTGACCGTCAGTAAGCTATCAGACATAAATCAGTAAAAGGTTATGATGCTATATAAGCTTTACTAAATATCTACCAGACCGAAGAAAGACGAAACGTTCATAACGTCCGCTTTTCTCAACGAGTCTGTAGTATGTACATCTGTCTGAGTGAGTATTGCCAACATCAATCAATCAATCAAAAATCCTTCATTTCTATAAATACAATAAATGTACACTTAAAAAAAGTCAAATTCATACAATTAAACATTGAATCGGAAATTAAGTGATATAATTTTTTTTCTGATTTGATTTCTGTCGCTTCTACGTAAGTAAAGAAGCGTCGAAGAAACCTTTAGCCTGTTGGTTGTTATTTTTCTTTCTCAAGATTTTTTTATCCTCTAGATAATATGATATTTTGTAGTAAACCTTTAAGTTGTCCAGAAAGCTTTTGACAATTTGTTTGAATTTATTTATTGATAGTTTTTGCCAATGATGTTATATATACGTAGATACGTTGTACCGAGGTCTGCCTAACAAGATGAAAATCAGGTACGTGTCTGAATTGAACTCAGTCCGTCTTGCTCCTGGCCGCGACGCGGACGTACGTTGAAGCGGGATTTTGGAGTATGAAAAATATTAAAATGCCATGTTGTGCGTTTAGAAAGTGCAATATTACTATGGGACGGTTGTAAAAAGCAAGAAGGATGTGTCTTATTATGTCTTCTATTTGTTTTGTACTGTTTAAAATGGAAAATCATAAAATAAATGTAATTTTACTCAAAAATCAATGCCGCGCGGTTGCCGCTTTGCTACCTACACGAACGAGACAAGTAATGCGTGCGTTGCGTTTATGAGTGACAGAGATAAGGACATATGCCGTCTCGTCTGTTCGAACTAAAATCACTGCCGCGCTGTTGCCGCTTTGAACGAAACAAGCAATGCGTTACGTTTATGAGTGACAGAGATAATGCCATGCGGCGTTATATGTTCGAAGTTCGAACGTCGACGCTAGGTATGTAGCTATAGTAAAATATCGCAATGTTTTTATTTCTTTACAATGAGTATGACGTCTCTATATGTAAAATCTCTTTGGTTTTTGCAATGTGCTGTGCGTCCCTGCCAGTGCGCGCAGACGTTCAAACGGAACGTGACTAATAAAAACAGACCACGCTCGGCCAATCAGAAAGGTTCATCTTGATTCAGGCCTGCGCATGATTTGCCCTGGGCCACCCCTGGCCATCTCGCCGCAACCATTACTTCCAGTTTAAACCCACGGTTCTGACACGAACACTAACACATCACATGGGACTCACGTTAAATTATAAGTTTTGTTGATTTGCGACGACGCCAATATTATACAACGCTGCCAAATATTCGGCAAGTGAAGACGTGTTTCTGATATTTCGGGTGAAATTGATCACCCAGTTTAGCTCTTGATCGTTAAAATGGCACGGCATTGATTGTTACTTCGTCCATATCAAAATAGTGAACTGCAATAATGAGTAATTGCCCGCCTGGTGACCGGCACCAGCGGCACCGACTCACCGCATACTCACATAGTGTAGCAGTTCGTTATAACCGAGTGCACGCGGTTCTGTTTCGTTTCATTTAAATGATCTATATGATATACAACAATAGCAAACAATAATCTAATTGCCGGAGACGAACGCCGCGATGAGATGAGACGAGACAAGCCGAGAGGTGCGCTGGAGATATTTTATTATTAAACAGCGCGGCGAGGAGCCGCCCGGCTCACTTCACTGCGAATTACTTAGGTAAGGGCCAAAGCTGGTCAGGTATGTTTTAATATTTATTTATGAATTATATTGAATTCAATATATACCCAGTTTGCTCGTACCTGTGGTTAAAGAACTAAATCTGAGTGTGGAGGTTGTACGCTCTCACGTGAGGGCAATAACTTTGATATTTTAGTGAACGTGCTTTTCGGCTTAGCCTGTGTCTGGGTTCGAAACAAGAGCAAACAACTGTGCTTACACAACCTGCCGGGGCTTGCGTACGTACTCGCACGTACCTACGTACGTACGTATGTAGGTAGGCGGCGCCGCTCACCGCGCTGTGGAGGGATTAGCTATAGATTTAAGCTGCGCTCAGTTTTGGCGAGCGCCGCGTCTGAGGCATTAGCATCAATGGATGGATCAAGCAATGGATTGATCCGATCCTCGGGTGACGGCGGCCTGCTCGCCATACAGTCCACTAACTCCTAGACTAAATACGAGATTTATAAATTATTTTTATTTACGTATTAAACTTTTGAGCGTCTTTAAAGCTATGCAAATCACTCATCAATCCTTATTCAATCAATCCACATAATATCGGACCCGTATTTATTTGTGAAATTGAATTCCCATTACGGCGATAAAATATGTATAAAGCCTCGTCTGCATAAAAAGAGTAATTTAAAAATACGTGACGAATCGCAAGTTTCGTTATCTTTTTATTTGATTCAATAAAGATAGATACCTGCGTTTCAATATTTGGGTCACGATTACTAAAGAAATTCATTACATTTTATCTTCAGACGAAACAAAACTCTTGCTCTAAGCTGAAATAACAACACCAAATATTTTTTATTTTCAAACTAAGTTGCAACAAGGTTAGTACCTAATTAGAATTACGACAACAGAGACAGTGCAGTCCTCGGCGAGTCAGTCAGACACTAGGCGCGCCTCCGCTGGATGCTGGATGACTACACATCTCGGCTGACGACTTCCCGACCTACTCGGGACGGACGACAATCAATCTCTAAGGTACGGCCTACTACTTAGGTACGGCCTATTACTAGTTTATATTCGACTGTGTATGACATAATACAAACATTGTTTTTGTGAGATATGCTGGTACCGTGGGTACACTAGCACTATAAGATAAACCGTTTGTTTATGTTGTAGTGCTGGGCGGAACACGATTGTTTCTCAGAGAGGTGACAGATGTATCCCGTGCTCTCAGGCCAGGAGTGCTGCCCGGCGTCCTCGGGCCGAGAAGCGCCCCGTTTGGACACCCACATACAAACATACATACACACATATTATATTACATTCCCGCGGGCCCGCAGCTGTGCCCGCAGCCAGCCCCACACTTGGACGACCTTGTCCATAAGTATACTGTGACCTTGCGCAGATTAATAATCGACTTGCTAATGTTTTGTTCGTATACAGTGCGCGTCGTGAACTATACAAACGTTTTACAAAGTGTTTGTTGAGGCGCAGGTTCGAGCCCCGCTACGCGCGCCTGTGTGCCCCCATCCTAGTAGTGTCATCACGAAGTTACGCAGGAGCATGCCATTTTAATAATTGACTAGAAAATTAAATTCAAACTTATCGAATAATAGTCTCAGTATGAATCGTAAAAGTAATCAGAGCATCTAGTCTGAATATTCCCCAACGTCATTGTCATTATTTGGTAGATAAGTATCGTCTACAAAAGTTTAGTAAAATTACATTTCGGTTTATCTTGGGCATTACTTCAGGGCCGAACGAGACGGTCGCAGATATCAGATGTGAGCCATCGCACGGCGCGCCGCCGCCGCCGCCGCCGCCGGCTGCTTACGCACATTGTAGGCAGAGGACACTCGGTACATACATTATGTATATCGTTTGTTGGACATACGTGGTTCTTTATTTTGAGGTGTGTTCAATTCAAACGTCGTCGTCAGTTCTCTCGCGTCCCCACTTGTCAATGTCAGTGACGACTCGTCACTGACACTGACAAGTGGGGATGCGTTCACAGAGAATGTATGAAAGAATATTTCGCACTGTGCCGGAACTGTGTCGGAACTTTGACTGATATGTGTGAATCGACCTTTAGAGTCGTCTGAGTGAACTGTCTTTTACTAATTTTTTCAATGTCCAGATTCAACTTAACTTATTTAGTTAAATGTTATAAATTATGTTTCCTGTTGTAGGTAAACCTAAAAGTGAACGAAGCGGCCAAAGTGGATCTGTAAAGGCGTCCAAAGTGGATCTGTAAAGGCGTCCAAAGTGGATCTGTAAAGGCGGCCAAATCTGTATTGCCGACAAAATAAAGTTACTGTGGAACTATAAACACATCACATCTTCGCTCCGAACATCGAATATAATAATACATTTATGTCTTACGCGAATCAGTTCAAGAAAACAACAAAACTAACAGAAATCTCAGAATGGCTACTACATCAATATATGTATTAGATAATAAATCTAAACCTGCCTGGGTAATATTACTAATGCCATAAAGACTTAGAGCCTGCGTCCGCCAGACCTTCGACCTTCGTCATCACAAGCCGAGAGGTAGTCAGCGCATGCCGTTACGTTGTCAGCGCATGCCGTTACGCAGATAGCAACAATCGCCGATTGTGAAGTTTGGGTCATAGTGGATTTGACAGATATTGCAAAGTTGCTGAATTTTCACAAAAAGTTCGTATTAAGGTAGGGATAAAGGTATATCTTGATGTTTAGTAGTTGTACCGGTGTGCAAGACACGTACATTCCTGCGCAATAAATGATTATGAGATAGCCCGCTCGTAGTTCGCATTACCTACTCATGCCGCCCCTCCCCTGGGCGTGAAGGTTGCGCGACACTTCTACGCTCTCTTGTATTTCCTTTGGGGAAATACAATACCTTCGTGAAATCCCTTTGGGTTCAATGTGAATCTACGATGTTAAACGAACGCTTTCTTGACCCAAGATATCAACGAGCAACTCTTGCGCTGATATGTGGAAGCAGTGAATGCGTTAACAACAAGCTTTTCAATGTTGAGTTTGAGCAGTTTGTGTAGCGGAACGGCGCGGCGTCACCGGCGCCACATTCTAATGAATAATCTCAGTGTAGGTATGTTTTTAGTTAACTCATTTAGCTTCCTTCCCGCATATTCAAAATGTATCATTAAATAACAAAGAGCTGCGGCAAGCGAGTGCGTAGCCCATAACGCGACCGCCGCCGCCGCCGCCACGCCGCGCTGCCGCCGCGCCTCTACCGCGCTGCACGCACTGGCTTTTGTGCACATAACACTCCAATATGTGCCGCCCCCCCGCGCCCGCACCTTGCTCCGTTCGCCGACACTCGCAGCAAATTAGCACCAGAGTGGTGTGCCTTCACATGGAGATAATAGTTTTACTTTGTTATAAGAAATAACGTAATGTCGCTGCAATGCTCCCTCTTGTTATGTTACAGAAAGCGAAATATTTGCATGAATCGCAAAAGTGTTGCCGTTTACTGGATCGAACCATTTGCTCGAACTCGAAACCCTGACATGGAACGGTGCGCCGACCGAACACTGTACAGATATAGATTGACGTGTTTGAAGCCTTCTCAGTCACAACTGACAGCCGCCAGCGACCACTCGATTGATAAGCAGTTTTTGATTGTTCCAATGAAAACACATTCGACTTAAAAATACATTACACATTTTCAGTTTGTTGAGTTGTGGAAGATTCCTTCAAAACAACAGAATGTTAATATTGGATAATGTTGAAGTAATGGAGTCGAGTGGGCGATGGAGTCGAGGAGGTGCCCTGGCTGCCTCGGCACACACATCACGCTGCGTGCTCGGGCTGGAGATATTTATGTGTTTGTCCGCGGCTCTGTGTGCCCTGAGCGTGCAAGATACCAACTTGCGGTAAACACGCACCTTCCTTAGTTATACTTACACAAGTGAGAAGACCTTGTCCCCTGCCCTTGTCACACTCGCGTACCTGCCTGCTGTCGGAGGGAATAACCATTATGACTGTATTCGAGAAACTACTCCGAGATGTTTTTAAATTAAATACAAACTAAATCATAATAAGGCAAAAAAAAAACAAGAAAAATGTGAGCTTTAACAAATGCAATTTCAATTTCGCTCTTTACAATATTTGTGGCAATGAGAGGGGAAGGAGTTATACAGTTGCATCATACCCATCAGTGTGCCGTTCCACTGAGACAGTTAGCCGATGCATTACTTTCCCTTCCCGCTTACGAAATCTGAAATAATCATGAGTACCTGCATCATATAAATAATAGCCAAAGTTTCCGGAAAACATGAGGAGATTATTAACTTTGGTCCATATGTGTCGGTTGACTTCGAAATACTTCCGCCAAATCCTTCGGCACAAACTTGAATGTATAAAGTTTTATCTTCAACACTGAATAGATTGTCGCGAGCTGAGGGCGGCGACAGAGACGGATCGGATCTGGCACCGCTCGGCGGCAGCTGTCCCGTGCTCCAGAGGTCGCTGATCTCTGCGACGTACTGACATTCAACCTGCTTCCATATAAAACGTCACAAAACATGCCAAATAATGGATTATCTAATTATTCTGACCAACTTAAAGACTCTTGCCTCTAAGCTTACATATAAAACAGAATGAACCCCAAACGTTGCCTCGCGAGCGGCCCGCGCGGATACCTTTTATTACAACTCATGCATCATCCTGAAAGGCTGGACCGAAATTAGAATACGCGGCAGCGTGTTCAAGCCAAGTTCAAGCAAAGGAACGCGCCGAGTGTATCATTACACGAACCACTTGGTGCCACTTTTGACCCTTCTATAACTCAAAACATCTTTAACGTAAACACATAAAACTACGTCTGTTTAGTTATATCCATAAGGACATGTAGAAGCCCAAATTTCATGAAGCTAGCTCAAACGGTTACAAAGATATGAAGGTCAGAAAGTCGTAAAAATTCACACTGACTGACTGACATATATATAGTACCTAATTCTAACCTACTTCCAGATGACCTAGAAGGATGAAATTTGGAATCCAGCTCGGTAATTGTGAGTAAACGTAGGAAAAAATCAAAAAATAAAAAAATGACAAAAAATAAGTAATGTTAGCGACGACGACTTTATGTCAATGGAATAAGGTTTAAATTAAAATAGATCCGCATTGCATAGAATAAGCAATAGTACTACGTCTCCGATTGCGCCATAGAATACAGTGTAGTTGTTAGGGTGCAGTGCAGTGACTTTGTAATAAGTGCGTAGTTGTATATATTCGGTACAATAAACCGACACTAACCCCCATATCTTTAGTCATTACCTCAAATAATTCTCCACTCAAACTTGTTCAAGGGCGTTTCGAGCATTCCGCCAAAACATGCTCGAGTTTGGTATGCTTAGTCGTTAATTTGGTTATATATCAACCTCTCTTATATACCTTCGCGATGGGTAATTGTAGGTTTCATCGTCGTAAATGTAATTGAATCCAATAACAACAAACTATTTCGAGGAGTATTCAAGGTAGGTAGCGAGGTACCTTGAGATGACAGTTCGTTATTCCACTCGTATGAAAAAATTCTCGAAGGCTTTTCGAGTGAAGGATTTTTTGACGATCAAGCATACCGAAACGCATTTGGAGGTTGAGTAGAGTTTGAATCGAAGTCGAGGTAATGACTAAAGATATGGGGGTAAGTGTTCTGAGGTGTTTTACTTGATTAAGATAAGATGAACATTAAATCTCAATACCTGCCTAGTTTTCTTTACAAAAAGTAATGATATCCCACCAAAACAAAAATGTAAAAAAGGAGAGCCAAGTTCAATACAAAAATTATGATTGGCTGTGGGCTTCGCCGCAAAAAGAATGGAGATATAAATGAGTGCCAAGTCAAATCTATGTAGGTTAGATTTGACTTGGCCAGTTTTTATCAGAATTAAAACGTTGAATAGCTTTATAAAATGACTGATGTAATGAAAACTGGCAAAGTCAAATCTAACCTACATAGATTTGACATGGCACTCATTTATATCTCCATTCTTTTTGCGGGGAAGCCCATAGCCAATCATAATTTTTGTATTGAACTTGGCTCTCCTTTTTTACATTTATGTTTTGGTGGGATCGTTATCTACTTTAATTGCTTTATTTACATAGACCTTTGGACTTTGTTATGTACCCTAACTAGGTATATAAACACAAGTGTGCTCAAACCAACGACAGAGAGCTCAAGACTAATGTCAGTGCTCCATCCACCAGTGCGTTACATTCTGCTGTCCATGAGATGTTAGATCCTGGTTGGCAGTCGCGCCCCGGCCGTCCTGGCTTCTCTGTGTCAATAAGACTACGAGTCCTTGCACTCCGCAAACAACTACAAACTATAGTAGGTAATATCTATAAGACGTGCATGTTTTGCGAGTTGGAGGGAAATACTGGCACTATTTATTATCTGGCATCTCGATGTTCCTCGTGTCGATAGCCTATATAAGCGAACGTTGTGTCTGTGACGACAGTGCGTGTGTCGCGGTGTCCCCGTCGAGAGGCAGGCGGTAGAACGTATTTCTGTAACATTGCCTCTCACGAGTAGGATTGTATAAAATGCCAATTTATAAACAAGGTTCACCGAAATGTGCTGACGTGTCTCCCCCCGCCCCGCCCCGCCGCCGCACCGCACTCTGCGCCCAAATATTCCCGTTCAAAGTGAACCCTGATTTCACACCTCAGCGCCCTCTGGTGTTTAAAAATAAAATCTATCCCACAGCTAGGAATTTAAAGCGTTTTATGGCCTCGGAATGCAAACAAAATTGAAAATTGTCGATGGCTCGGAACACGGCGACAGTGTCGGCGAGGCTGACCTTTCCATTCGCGAGTCCGACTGTTTACTAAACGACGACTATTCGACTTAGATATAAACGGCTCTGCTTTGAATGACTTTTTCTAAATGGAAACCTAGTTCTACGAACGAAAGGTATTACAGCTGAGTGGAAGAGTGCTAGTGTGCGGCTGTCAGGCGCAGGCCGCGCCGCGCCGCGCCGCGCCGCCGACGAATTAAAATGAATTTTAAACTTTATGGAACCTGCCGTTAATGGCATCATAAATAATGTTTCACTTCATTTATATTGCAAACTAGCTTTTGAAAATGTCATGCCCTCGAAGCCTTAAACTGTAATGGAACTTCGAAACGTACTCAAATAAGAATTTTTGATTTACCGCAAATGTAATGAGTATCATAATTTGTTCTAAGTTCTGACCAGTTCTCTAATCCACCTCTACCACCTCCACCAGCTGACCACTTGAAGTCCGCGCGCCGCCTTCAGGCGCCGAGGGGTCGCCAGGGGGTCGCCGGGGGGTCGCTGAGGGGTCGCCACGGCACTCAAGTTGCTTCACGGAAAACCAATAAGCTCTAGATTTAAGCGCCGAAGAGCACCTGTCGATGGAAATGTCTCGAAACATGTGAAATCCATCCGTTCGACTCTAGGGATTTGTTATTTCACGTTTTAGAAATAAGCGAGTGCTTGTCCTACGTGTAACGATGTGTGTGATGTGGTGTTATTGTTGTAGTGGTGGACGTGATACCCACAGCGGCCGAGGCCAACGGGGACGGAGGCCACGGCCGCGGCAGGTGGCATCTCTGCGGAAATGAAATTCCAGCGCCACGCCGCCTCGACCGCTGTCACGCCGCCTCCTCACCGCCCCTAACTGGCAACTATCACTTATGTCGACCCTCCACTCCGAACGGGTTGGGATACTATTTGATAGTCGGTCCTGGAGTTAGATAATGTTAAATCGAACCTTATTAAATTTGTAAGAGGGCCTTTTGTTCGATGGCTTCCTTTTAGTTTCAGTTCGTAAATCGCGTACACTACTATGGAGCAAGTCGATGGTCATTTTATTTTATCTTTTGGCTGGTTGTAGTTCAATATTTCCTTTTTTTCAGAATCTCATTATTAAAGTGACTGTCCCGGCGCCACAATATGAAGGTGGTCGCATTCCGCGCTCAGCCCGCTCTGCGTTTGTGGCGGAATGGATATTGAGCAACCCTCGTCCTACCGAGAAGGCGCCCAGGAATGTGCAGTCTGCGCGGGGAGGGCACTTACCTCTAACGTAAATGCCGACGGAAGATAATTTTGTTTAACTAAAAAAGGATACTGAAAACTTTCCGAACAAGTGAAGCTACAGGTAAGTTGGAATAAATAAAAATATCACTGTGCGAGTGTGAATTGTAAACACGTTAGAGATGTGTGCGAGTGTGTGCGGGTGTCCGCGTGCCGCCGCCGCAGGCGCGCCCCGGCCTGCAAGCACGCGCGCCCATGTGCAGGCCGGCACCACAGACCGGCACCGTGGATGGAAACCTATGAGACAATTATTTGATCTGATACGTGCGGTATTTTAAAGGAATACTATTCTAGCCTATGCCCGCGGCTTTACGTCCTTACTGCTGCACGCCTTCCCAATGTATTCCGGACTCACCACTTTATGAGATAACGGTCTGGTTTATTATTTTGAAATATTTCGATAAATGACCTTTATGTGACGTATTTGCAGGTAATACTAGACTGGTCGGTTTGATATTCTAATATACAGTGTGTGTCAAGACAACTACCGAAAACAAAGGGGGGTGATGCAGCACCCCAAAACAAAACCAATAAAAAAAAATATTGTCCAAAAAAAGTTCTAGCCGGAGATATGAATTTTTAAACATTTTTATTTGTTTTGCTAGCTAGCAATGTACACGTAAGTTTTCAAATGCCGTAAGTTAGTTATGGTACCATGTATGTATGTACTCAGCCAAACTATCTATTCTCTAGACCGGACGATGACCTCTGAAAATAAACGCGGGTCAGCTGTTCTTTTAACAAAAGTAGGTACTTATTTTAGACAGATTGAAATGTATTTAAAATTTTGATGTTTCTAATCAATTTTTGGTATGATTTCAAGATTGTGGCCGCGAATTAAATCGTTGGTACCTGTACCTACCTACAAATTATTTATTGAAAAGATAATTTAGTAGGCGCGTGTCGGTACCGGCGCAGCAGGGCACTGACCGCGGCCGCGCCGATATCAGCTGTGCAAAGCGATGCGGGGCGGTTAGTGCTTTAGAATACATTGCTGTTTTTTATATTATTATTTTTTTGCTTACTAAATTTACATAATTAGGTAGATATGTTCTTATAGTGTAGTAGAAAAAAAATTAAAAGAACGTTGATGGGTCAACATATTTTTCGCGTTTTTTTTCAAAATGGTCTGATTGCACCCCCCAGTTTTCGGTAGTAGTCTTGACACACCCTGTATAATATATAATAGTGAGAGCCAACAACATACAAACGGGTTTGTATAGTGTGCTAATGTCCCTTCTCTTATGAATCCTTTCTAACGTGACATTCTTCCGACCGCGCCGTCAGACGTCATGGCTCGCTCGTCCTCGTCGTGTCGTGTGCACAGTGGGTAGGTACAGGACTCGGGA
The DNA here is from genome assembly GCA_947044415.1 of Eupithecia dodoneata. Taxonomy (NCBI): domain Eukaryota; kingdom Metazoa; phylum Arthropoda; class Insecta; order Lepidoptera; family Geometridae; genus Eupithecia; species Eupithecia dodoneata. Next base: position 14,493,809 of record OX345656.1, on the reverse strand, counting down.
CCTTCCATATCGAATGCCCTCCCCCTTCCCTCGCCCCATACAAACGGATCCACATTCCATGTCTCGTTTCCGATAATTACATGTTTTCAAAAGCCGAAAATACGATGGATGAAAGGATTATTGACGACGGGCCAAGGAGGCGGGCAGCGGGAGGCGGGAGACGGGGAGAGGAGTTCAGTCTGCGCTCCCTCCAGAACTGTTCATATTGGCTCCCTGTGCATCGCGTGATTGTTTCTCGAGCTGTATTTATCTTGGATAGCGGAGTCACTCGACGGACTAATATAAATATAAATATCTAAAAGTTTATAAACTTGAGTCAAACGTACCTATGTAACTCTTGTGTCACATGTGTGTGTGTGTGTGCGACGTGTGGGCGCTATCACAACAAGTAGCAGCACAAAAAGAAAAATATGAAGCGAAATTTAAACAGAAAAAGCCAATGGGAACCGCAACAATACAAATGTAATGAACGATTTATATCGAAGCACACCCATTGTACACAAAGGGAAGCTGTCAATACAGCCGCGTTAGAGGCTTCAAAGAAACAAACAAGTAACATAAATCAGCGCCGCAGGAGCACAATGGCGGGATCTAGACCGGCGGCGGCGCCTAGCCTTCATTACTGAAGAACCGATATCTCGCGATAACATCAATTACTTGAGCGGGGCAGCGGAGGGGGAGGGGGATACCCAGCGGGGAGGGGAGTCGCAAGGCTGTTGTTCTGCGGCGACGAGCCGGTCCCTCCGGCGAGTCCAGCGAGGCTTGCGATAACTATCTCAACTGATTATTTATTTTCTCCATGCAAGTCTTAAAGAAATATTGATAAAGGGTGGGAAGGGCGCGCGCAATGAGACTCGAACTCGCTTCTGTTCTGAACAGTTGAACTCTGCCTGCGCTCCACTCGCGGCCTCTGTCGGTCGACAACAGGAATCGCTCTAAAACGTCTACGAGCTATGTGACACATGACAACATTATTTGCAGTTAATCACGATTCTGCAATAAACTATGTGTGCCTTGTAACCAATTAGAACTATGTGACGAGGTGACGAATAAATTCCGTGCCGTGTGACCATCATTACAAAATAAACCTAAGACGTGACTTATTAGAACTAAAATTACACGGAAAAACCATTAAAATTTGTTTCAATCAGTCGAAACAAATTTTAATGGTTTTTCCGTTGTAACCAATTAGAAAACATTTTTGCAGTGAGGAATCGTTGCCTAAGTCCAACTGAGCACTTTAAATCTGAATGCTGTCTGTTGTCAACAATTATGAAGGTTGTTTTACAATACAATACAATACAATGCCCGCAACCCTCCCCCAATTCTTCAATGTTTCCTCTGTAGGTGGAGAATCCGAAGGAAGTCTCAGAGTTTTCGGCTTTAACGTTACTTGACCTCGCGGCGTGCAATTGTTTTAATTATTAGCCTGTATGGTACCTCACGCTACGGTAGAGCGCAAGTAGGAGCGGCTCCACGCGGCCATATCTCCTGGCGGCCGCTACTCGCCTCATCTCATCTCATCTCCGTAAGCCGACCTACTAAGTGTTAAATTGTTTGCTAAACTAATAGTAAGACATTAGCCGCGCGGTACACAATGGGTATACACATAGCCGGCATTAATCGTTGTAATCACCGCCGAGGGTTAACGCATTTTCCTCGGGAAGTATGTTCCCATTAGCGCACGAGAAATCGGTGGCTCTTCGCTTTACTCCAACTGTGCGTGAAGACGACCCTATTTAGATGCATAACATTGAATAACTAAAATATACAGTCGAACGGATCGTCATCGAGCTGAATCGATAAACGTTCTCAGAATTGCCGAGTCAGTCGCGCCTCTCGCTCACAATGGCCCGACGACGACGCGCTCTGCTCGCTACCTTGATAGCTATTGATGGCACAATGGGTCATTTAATGGCCAGGAAGCAACACGGTAAGGATACCAATTGCATATCCGATCTTTTTCTCTAACGACAAAGTTGGGTTCTCGCGTTCCAAGCGGCGCGATACCTTACGGCTTGTGCCCGTCGCGCGTCCTGTGCGTGCGAGCCGCGGGAGGGACAAGGACGGAGACTGCACGACCATCGTAAAGGTGTGGTAAAGGCGCCGCTTCAAGGTTCACAAAATGTTGTATAAAAACATTGTCACAATTTTGCATGAACTCGTAAAAAACCTATCGGATATTGTTATCGCAGCCGGAATACCAACAAATATATCGTTTTCATAAATTGTCCAGGCGCCATGTGGCGAGCACGGCAATACCTACAAATTGGGATTTTTAGTAGGTAGGTACACCTTCCCACAAACAAAGCTGAGAACTCTCGAAACAGTACAGAAATCATTCGCGCCAATAATCTTATTTTAAATATTAAAAATTTAAATTAAAAAAAAATATTAACTTAATTAGTGAATAACTGAGATACCAGCGTCGAAGTATCCCGTGTCGGCGGGCGCTGGTCGGCGCCGGCAGGGGGCGCTCGTGCCTGGCCCCGAGGAGCGATCACACCAGGAACTGGAAGTTTTCGCTTTTTTAAGATTTCTTTTAACTCTACATTTGCGTTAGCGTTGTAGAATCCAAAAATATTCGTTTTCTAGGTCGCAGCGGACAAGTTGCGTCAGTGCTACAGCCAGCGGTAATGGCCACTAACGCGCACAACTTTCACTCCGCCTGCTATTCTCCAAAAATCTGTTTATTCTCGCTGTTTCTCTGCCCTGACTATTGCCAACAGAAATACATATATATATTATCTTCTCGACACACGTTGTCGAAGAGAACATTACTGAAGAAAAAGTTAGACTTCAAATTTAAAATACTAGACTATTCAACTTGTAGGAAGTTGTAATTGTTATGTTAGTTTAAATCATTAAATGCCAAATGTAACTTAAATTTAGTTTTCTATACGTATAATAGTTTTCAAAAATATTAAGTAGATTGTTTTTTACCACGGTGCGTTCCGCTTTATGTTAAACCGAGTTGATCAAACACATTTCATGTTATTCAATTGTGCTGTAACATGGGATTCTCAATATACTACTCCCTTATTTGCCTTCGTTCTCTGGATTTAAAGCCACAAGTAGCTACAATATATGTGTAGATAATAGTGAACATGTTACATAGCCGGTTGATTTTATGTTATATTGTAGTGTGCGTACGGCACCGTGCGGCGAGCGTGCTGCGCGGCGTACGCGTGAGAGCGACGTGTTCCGAGCAGGGGGGCGGCGTCTAGCGCACGTAGGGCGGTAGGCTTTATGGAGTCATATTGAAGAGTACATTAGTGGCATGGCGCGCGCCACTACAGGGCAATGGCATGCGGCGCGCGGCGCGGCGGCGGCGGGTCTGGCCCCGTACTGCGTGACAACATACTCGTACACATTTACAACAAAAAGCTTTCCCGGCCAGCCGAGTCACTCTCGCACCCAATGAGACCCTCGACTAGGCCTCCCGTGAGTAGATCACCAACTAGGCCGCCGTGAGTGGGTCAGTCACAATCACGCACCAGTTCTTTGCCAAAATGTTTGTAAAATTGGTTAAACACTGTTCCCCCCTCCCATCCATCACCTGAAAGGGTCAGATCGACAAAACAGCTCCGAATAATGATCGTGTTTTCCATTAAAGCGGCTCCAGTGATAGCCGCCATCATTAAAACGAGGACATTATTCAAACGAATGTAAACCAGCTTCTGCCCTTTGTCTAACGGGACGCTCCAAATGCACAAATAAAATGAAGGCATTATTGTAACGCGCGGTATCGCGGCGGCGGCGGCGCGGCGGCGGCGGCGCCCCCGGCGGACGGCCGCTACACTTACTTTTAAAAAATCTTAAAAGCCTCTTGGAACTTAAATGCTGAACCGCGGCCTCTCGGTAAATATGAAAGCTAACAACAAACAGACTAACTTTTGACAAACATGTTATGCTCGTGTAAAATGTGAAGCGAGAAAACTAACACCCAATACAAGTTCTCTGCAGCAAAATAATATTCTGAAACAGTACATTGCTTCAAAACATTAACCGAAATCTACTAGGTATATAACCCGGGTCCACTCGCGCGGCAGCTAACAACCAGCTTCAATAATAGCCGGACATTTGTCGTTTTTATGATGTTCCTCAAATTCAGACGGTTTTGTTATTTCGAGCGAGCGAGCACCGAGGGGGACGGGGCGGGGCGGGGCGGGGGGTTGACAATTAAGTGCCGTATCGTTCTGAGGAAAATTATGTAGGTGAAGGAGTTTCCATAAAAGATCACGATTTACTTTGAAGCAACACGAGTGTGCTACGCCGTAGCAATTAGTGCTACGGCGTAGCGCTACGCACGTAGCACCCGCGAGTGGTTCACTCACCCGAGAGCGGGGCCCCGCCGCGCGGCCTCCTCGCCAGGAGGTGCAGGGAGGCCAACAACACAGCAGAGGCGAGGCCAGTGACGACGCTAACGATTCAACTTTCGGTTTATCATAATGGCTGCGGCTTAATGTAACGCGACAATTCTACAGCTGCTTGTTTTCACCCGGCGGCGCTTCTTACAACCTTAATGACGTCATTGTTTTGCTGCTCGCAGCTGCAAGATCTAGCAAATCCCTGCATTTTATGTTCCGTGAGTTGTTTTCACTTACTCGAAGCAAATGAATCTAGTAGTAATTTTTCCCTCTGGCACTTGGTTGTAGTTTGGAGGACTTACCTAAAACAAACACAAAAATAGGTAAATAATATTTCTTTTTCTTTTAAATTTGTTTTTTTTTTTCATTCAGCAAGTCTACATTTATTTGAACACACGCCTCGGGACAAATGTTTGTATCTGCAGATATATGTTCCAGATTTTCTGGTTATCTATGCATAGTAAAAAATATATATCTACATATGTACTCAATAATCACATTGCTGGCTTAATAGGTAGGTGATTAAGTCACCAATTAAAGGTTCAAAAACTTTTATGTTGAGGTAGCACAAGAATTTGAAAAAAAAATTACTGACATTCCAATCTGTACTACAAAGTGTCTGAACTCTTCTCAAGTAATAGCCGAATAAGAGCCTTTATTCCTAAAATGCGCAGAAACAGTACTTTTCAAACCCGTTTATATCATGAACCACTTATCTTATAGTATATGTTATTTACTAATAATTTTAGGAAATTTTAGTGTCCAACGAGTTTGACTATAAAATATTTCGATTAATATAGTATGTACGCGTTCTATCAAGATAACTTGTGAGAGGTTTTCATAATTTCCCTTTCAGCATCAGTTTCGAAGCTCAAAATAATAGAAAATACTGACATATCTAATTAAGAAAAAAATATAACCTACTGATGAGATCCTTGGCTAAAAACTTACTTAGAAAGATGTTTGGTTTTGGTATCCTACTATGAGAAATTAAAATTCAAAAAATGTGAAATATTACGAATATTTCACATTTTTAAATGATGTTTTTACCGATATACCTTATTTAATTTAATATAATAATAGCCTACCAATAAAGTGAAGCATCTTTTTTAAAATCATACATTTAAAATTTTTATGATTTTGTTGCTATTATTTTTCTATAAATATTTTAAAACTACTATAAAACGCTGCGCGAAAATCAGTCCGCCGCGAGGCTTTCTAGAGTGTGGTCACGTCGCTCATTAAATATTTATAGAAAAATAATAGCAACAAAATCATAAAAATTTTAAATGTATGATTTTAAAAAAGATGCTCCACTTTATTGGTAGGCTATTATTATATTAAATTAAATTTCACATTTTTTGAATTTTAATTTCTCATAGTAGGATACCAAAACCAAACATCTATCTAATTTACTTTTTAGTCAAGGATCTCATCAGTAGGTTATATTTTTTTCTTAATTAGATATGTCAGTATTTTCTATTATTTTGAGCTTCGAAACTGATGCTGAAAGGGAAATTATGAAAACCTCTCACAAGTTATCTTGATAGAACGCGTACATACTATATTAATCGAAATATTTTATAGTCAAACTCGTTGGACACTAAAATTTCCTAAAATTATTAGTAAATAACATATACTATAAGATAAGTGGTTCATGATATAAACGGGTTTGAAAAGTACTGTTTCCGCGCATTTTAGGAATAAAGGCTCTTAAAGAAAATGTACCTAAATGCGATAGTAAATTTAATTTCACCCATGTTAATGAAAACGATATTAAAAAAACCTTTAAACTTTTAAATATTAAAAAAACTGCAGATCTCTGGGGCATTTCCGTTGGAATTATTAAACCTTTAATTGATACCATTGCACCAGATCTAGCTTTTATATTTAATGAATCCATTGATTGTGGCGTATTTCCTGATCTAATGAAACATAGTAAAATAATACCATTGTTTAAATCGGGTAGTAGGTCTGACCCCACTAACTTTAGACCAATATCAGTACTGCCTACATTCAGTAAAGTTTTTGAAAAACTTTTATATTTTACACCAATTGCTTAGACATTTTAATGGCAATGACCTGCTACACTGTAAGCAATTTGGGTTTACTCGTGGCAGGTCAACTACTGATGCCGGTGTAGAGTTGGTATCGCATATTTTTGATGCTTGGGAGATGTCGCAAGATGCTTTAGGCGTTTTTTGCGACTTGTCAAAAGCATTCGATTGCGTTCATCACGAAACATTAATCAGGAAACTACATCATTATGCCTCATCTTGTAAAGATTGATCATTAGATTGTTTTGTTTAAAATCTCATGATCTTCCACTAGTGGACAAAAAATTTAAGTAAACTATAAAATAATTTTAATTGATAATAATGAATAGTATAAAATATGACCTGTCTAAGTGCTTATTTGTAAGCTTAAAGGAATAAAAACTTTTCATTTTGAAACAAAATGTGAAGTGAGTGAAGCAAGTAGAGAGGCAGTCGGCTCAGCCGGTGTGCTGTAGGTACGCACGTACTGGCAGACTGATGCGGGATCATATTTAGATTGAGTGCCTCAAACTCAATTCTCAATATTGGAAGCTGCTTCATTGATCCGGAGAAGCAATAAACTGAACGCCTCCTTACAGCGGCGCGTAAAAATATTATGATATGGAGGATAACCCGGTTACCGGCGCGGGCGGGGTACAGGCATGGGCTTACTTTACATACATGTGTACTGATCAAACACCATCTGTATAGTTGAGAAGTGTCTATCACTCAAGTACCTACAAGCTTGCAAGCCGCGCTCTGGATGAATGCAGGTTTATAGGCCATCTCTGTAGCCGTATTGTCTGTGCTACAACGTATTATCGGCGAAGGTTTCCTCGGAGCGCGGCGCTCCGTGGGTTACGCAAGCCGCCGGCGTCGTTTGCAATGTAAGAGCACATAAAAATCACGCTTGCCAAATACGAGACAAGGCGATAAAATAAAATTCGCATCGCCAAAGGCTTTGCAGCGCTCGCTAGTGTGGCTCGGTTCGTTGCGACGGAGTCAAAGTGAAATGTTTGACGTGGCGCGCGTCAAAGGCGAGATGGGCGATGTAGGTTACAAGTGCATGTGTGCAGGCAGCAGCGGTCGGAGCTGCGGTCTTATCGATTGCCGCGCCGCGCAGACGCCCTAGGGCCCGTTCCCGAGCTGGCCTGCCGCCTGCCGCCGTCTCGCACGGAGCTGCCGATTTGCATCGGAATCGAATTCGCAACCGCTCGTCAGGAACTAAAGCATTACCGGCACGTACCGAATGCACTTTTTGTGAAATGTAATATTTGATCTTCAATAACACTGCGATTTGTAAAGCTGCGGCGGCGGGGAGCGATCGTGCCCATCCCGTGTTGTATTTGACGGATCACCGAGTCGCCCAGAGCTCCCGTCTGCCTCGACGGGACTACTTACTGGAGGACGTATCCTGTCCTCGAACTATGTTTTTAAATTGGCACACAGATTGAAATGTTATCTGCTGATAACAACGTAGAGCTATCAGATCTATCATATCACGACGTGAAATGAAATGAAAGTTTATTTCTTTAGGCTTACAAATAAGCACTTAGACAAGTCATATGCATCAGCGGGCGTCCTAGGCTAGCGCTCGTGTGATTTGTCTGGTGGCGAAGGCACTCCGCTGCTCTGCGCGAATCTCGGCCGCGCCCGCCCCTGCCTGCGCCCGCGACTGCGTTGGTGACGGGGCGGCGGCGCGGCGCGGCGGCGGCGCCCCGGTTGGAAATTATGAGAACTTTGCTTTTAGTTTGAATTTTTATACTTTTACTATTTTGTTTTTATTATTTTACATGTACCTATCCATTTTTTATAATTTTGTTAATTATTTTGTATTCTTCTCCGTCGGGTGTATGTACGATTTATGTATAAACCGCATATTAGCACACGCAAGCGATGCATTTTTATTTACCTAAGCTTAAGCAAATTCAGTACGCGTTCGACCGCTGTCCCGTGTATTCATATTATTAGCAATCAATCAAGTTATCAATTGAAATCTCTCTATCAGTTATCATCTCTACCTCTTATCACAATCTTCTAAAGCCGTCGCGCGTCGGGCGGACACCTTACAGTTTCATTCTAGTTCATCTTTATACGACTACTTGTCTACATGCGACTCGCATCAGTCACAAAAATATCGAAATGTTTTTCTCAAAGGGATCATTTCATTTGTGAATATGTATGATTTGATTTCGAAAGCGATTCAAGTGGCAATAAGGCCATGTTAATGGAAGTGTCGGAGTGATCCCCCCCCCCCACACGCATGTTAGGGGGTGCGGCGGGAGGGGGGCGCTAACTGTAACGTGCCACGTTCATTATATTAGTGCCGTTTCAATAATTATGTATTGCAGTGATTATCAACATTTGATTGCGGTTGTCCGATATGTTATTTTGAAATTTGAACCACAGAGGTAAGCAGTGAAGCTGAACGAGAGTTATATTGAAATCAGTTTAAGTAATTAAAGTTATTGATGAGATAGGTGATTAGTAATGTTTTGGCTTCGTATGTGAATGTATTTGTAAGAACATATTTTATTTAGTAAAGAACGAAATAAGATCGTTGATATTTAATTTTTTATACTATACTATAGTATAAAAAATTGTGTTTGAATTTCAACTAAGTATAGAATAGAGAATAAACATTTATTTGGACACAGGTACAAAGTACAGGTGTCAAATAAACAATACCTTAATAAATCCAGATAGATGTTAGTATTCGATAGTTTGAGGCTAGTGTGAGGGAGATCTCTCTCGATCTTTATAAAAAGTTAGGAATATTTAACTCGGTCGCAGGACGTGGTAGGTCGCAGGTCGCAGGTCGCAGGTCGCAGGTCGCAGGTGACGGTCGGCTGATTGTTTCAATAATACTTACTATTCAATTCTGTATTGTGCTAAAGTTAATGTTCACTTGAGCGGTCCTTACGGCTCGCCGACGGGCTTGTTGAAAGTCCTAAAGCAACTTGTGATGCTTTCCAAAATCAACCAAGCGCGAACATCACTCTGTCAACTTGTTATAACTCTTTCAATCGTGCTGAGAAATTTGACGAAAGAAACCTAAGCGATATTAGACTGAAATATAAATGATCATATATACCTATTTCGAAACAAACGTGATCTGGATTCTGGACACATCATTATCGCTTTGTATCAAAGCGTATTTATTGCGTTTATTTACCTATTTTACGATAAATACCTGTTGTATCAATACTTATCATTAAATACATACCTCAACCCATTGCCTGCCTGCCTACGTATACCTCTAGTTTATTGATTGGCAAGAGAAATACCTCTCTCGCGAGAGGAACACCAGCACGTACTAGAGGTAGGTCACTTCAGAAAGTAATCAGAGTTGCCTCTCATGTCGGATTTTAAATAAATCTCGATACAAATTTATATTTCAGCAGTGAGTTGGCGAATAACTCCGAAGTCGAACAAGTTATTGGTTTCCGTCGGAGCTGGGCGCGGCGCGGCTGCGTTACATCTGCATCTACAGCTTCCACTGGACTCTTCCATTCCCTCTCATATTTATATTCAAGTTAACCTGAATGCAAATATTAAAATGCAAATATTAAAACAGGACAAAATAAAACAGGTTGTGTAAATGAAATCCGTGAGTAAAGTTATGATTCCATATATGTAGAGCTGTCGAATGCAGCAGTGGATTATCTTGGAGAGGTGTGCCACTGAACGTTCTGCACACACTTGTATTTATTATTACCTACACATCTAGCTATGATTTTAAGTATGGACTCATCAAATACTAAGGAAATGGATACAATTACCACGTAAAGTGAAAAAACAGCCGGTTCTCGCACTAGATAGAGTTGGAAATGTCTGGAGGTAACGGAGACGGGACCGGAATGCATGTTGTTAAATATCAAGTCCGCCAAGAATGTGTCTCCAAGGCATTCTGAGAGACTCCAACTCTCAACTCCCACTTTAGACTCCAAGAATTGAACAATCGTCGTAACGGAGTGCCGCCCCCGCACCCCGCGCCCCGCGCCTGCGGCCGGCGCTTGTTTGATATTCCAGACGTCAAACCGTGTTTACTAGCTACTGATTAACTTTTCCCGCGAAAATTTTATAATGATAATTTGGGCGCGCAATTTCATAACGCGGAGCTCTCACCCGGCGAGTGTCGCTAATACAGTGCAATGTCTGAGGGAAAGAGCGCGGCCATCGAGACTCTCACAAACACAGGAAGTGAATATTGAGCAGCGTCGGCGACGAGTTACGTCGCAGCCTGTTCATACTGAACCCATCGAGACTCTCACAAACACAGGAAGTGAATATTGAGCGGCGGCGGCGACGAGTTACGTCGCAGCCTGTTCATACTGAACCCATCGAGACTCTCACAAACACAGGAAGTGAATATTGAGCGGCGGCGGCGACGAGTTACGTCGCAGCCTGTTCATACTGAACCCATCGAGACTCTCACAAACACAGGAAGTGAATATTGAGCGGCGGCGGCGACGAGTTACGTCGCAGCCTGTTCATACTGAACCCATCGAGACTCTCACAAACACAGGAAGTGAATATTGAGCGGCGGCGGCGACGAGTTACGTCGCAGCCTGTTCATACTGAAGATTAGCTTCGAGCTTTTTTATGGAACATGTCAGAATAATCAGAATAACCAATTTATTGGTATCAAAATAGTAGTGTCTTTAGCAGATGATTTCAGATGAACCCGATGACGCAGCGCGGCGGCGGCGGGCGGCGGGCGCGCATCTGGCACTTCATTCCATCGCTCATTTAGCGATTCGGGGCTGGGTTACGAGGCGCGCAGAATGGCCGCACCTCTTAGCCTAATGTTTATGTTCGAATGAAACGAAACACTAATGTGCGTCTTGAATGAACGCGAGCAATTCGAGAGTTCGTTTCCGGCCGTGACGTCACGCGTCAGGACGGAGCCCGGGCCGCGACCGGAGCGCGCCTCAGGCACTGAGTTATTATTTGCCTCATGTTCCATTCCATTCCCACATCCATGTTGAATTATTCCTACAGCCAGCCAGTACAATCTAAGATGGCGGTATATCAGTTTTAGTCAGAAATAATATTAAATGTAAACGTAACCACAGTATCGATGCGTTAACTGTAGAGTACGCATGTGAATTAGCGTCATTGGAGATAAGCACTCCTTACGATTCATTATGGATCATCGGCATGTATAGAACAGGGTTAGGTGATTTTACAATAATGTTTGAGGTACTTAAAAAACTCTTTGAATTACTATACAGCGCCGCAAAAATAAAAATTATTATTATGGGAGATTGGAATGTAGATTTTCTACTTAACATACCAAAGAAAAAAGATCTGACAGATTTAATGTTAATTAATGGTTTCAGGAACATAGTTGACTTCCCCACTAGAATTACACATGATTCTGCTACTTCTATTGACTGCGTATTAACAAACATCCAACCTCATGCCATTTCCGTAACGCCTTTGGCAACAGCTCTATCGGACCACGATGCCCAAGTAGCTAAAGTAGAACTCCTTAAGCACCGTACTGAAAAATTCAGATACATTGAAACGCGTACTATCAACTCACAAAAGATAGAGCAATTTTGCTGCGCAATGCTAGCTTATGAGTGGGATAAAATATTTTGCAATTATGATAATAATACTTTTATGACATTTATGAATAAATTAATATGGCAATTCAATATTTTCTTTCCTAGTAAATTGAAACGAATTAAAAATAATAATAAATGCCCTTGGATAAGTGACAAAATAATAAAATTACAGAATGACATTAATGACTTATATATATTTCAGCGACAGTATCCCGAATTAATAACTACAAATGGACTTATTAATACAAAAATTCAAAATAGAAATAAACTTGTTCAAAAAGAGAAAATTGAATATGTAGAGAACCGCATTTTAAATTCTAAGAATCCTAAAAAAGAAGTGTGGAACATTGTTAAGCAAGAAACGAATCAAGCAATTAAAGAGTGGGAATGGGATCTTAGAGATGACATATCAAATAAACAAATTAAATCAGACCGCATTGCAGATTATGTTAATGACTATTTCATTTCAATTGGCACTGAACTTCAAATATCAAATGAACCAAACAAACTAAACGCTATATTATTTTTAAGGAAACACTTCACAAAACTAAATTCCTTGTCATTTCACTGTATAAATAAGGTAGCATTGATAAAATTAGCGAAAAACAAAATTGATAAATCTAATACGAAGGATTTGTACGACCTAACGGGCACCTTCGTGTATCAGTTATTGCCCTATTTAGGCGACCACTTTGTTTTCCTAATAAATGGCGTTCTTTCTTCAAATTGTTATCCAGAGTGTCTTAAAACTGTAAGAATAACACCCCTTTTTAAAGGAAAAGGAGAAAGGTATAATATTCAGAACTATAGACCTATTGCAATAGTGCCAACTATATCAAAACTTATTGAATGTGTTCTGTCTGACTCTATTGTAAATCATTTAGTTAAAAACAAAATTTTATCAGATAGTCAACATGCTTATAGAGCTGGTAGATCCACAATAACAGCCACTCAACGCTTTATAGAAAAGGTCATGAGTCATCTTGAAGAAAAGAAAAAAGTAGCAGGCGTGTTCCTAGACTTATCAAAAGCATTTGATTCCGTAAAACATGAGATATTGATAGAAAAACTAAAGGTGTACGGACTGGTTGGCAATAGTTTAGATCTCATTAAATCGTTTTTAAAAACCAGACAGCAGACTGTAGAAGTAAAAGTAAATGGAAAACGAATCAGATCGGCTCCCAAATACTCTACCATAGGAATTCCCCAGGGGTCCGCATTAGGAAATACCTTATTCTTGGCGTTCTTAAACGACATAGTTTATTTAAATATTAAGGGTGAGATCATTCAGTACGCAGACGATACCACCGTAGTTTTAGCAGCAGAAAACAGTGAAACTCTTATAAGCCACATAAAGGACACAATCGCTAAATTAAGCAGTTGGTTTCAAATGAATGGCTTAAAACTAAATGAAAATAAAACGGACATAATATTTTTTTCAACGACTATACAAACAATACATAGTATACCAATTACCTTATCTGACGGGAACACCTTAATTAGTTCGAAATTAGTAAAAATGTTAGGCTTTGAGTTGGATCCACTATTGTCTTGGAAGCAACATATTGACTCAACATGTAAAAAGATGGCTAAAGGAATTTATGCACTTAAACAGCTTCGACCTATTACTACAGCAAACGCACTAAAGGACATATATTATGCATATATTCACTCTATAATGTCATATGGCATTATTTTATTCGGGAGCTCAACAGATTATGAAAGAGTATTGAAATTGCAAAAGCGTGCCATAAGAGTGTTATTAAAAGCTAAATATAGAGATTCATGTCGTGATCATTTTAAAAACCTTCGCATACTTACTTCAGTAGCAGTATACATAATGGAGGTCATTAAGTACGTTAGGCTACATTTAGGTGATTACACCTTAAGAGGAGGTCCTAGTAAACGCACTGCGCGAAATAAAATGATGCTTGAGCCCATCCAGCATCGACTAAATATGCAAAAAAAGCTACCTAAAATAATGGGTCAACAACTATATAATAAGCTCCCTTTACAGTTGAAGCTTATTAAAAATGAAAATAGTTTCATCCAAGAAGTAAAAAATCTTTTAATCGACAAAACGCTGTATAGCATCAAAGAGTTTTTAGAAAACGATTACAGTAAATATAAAATAAAATCAGACATCCCCGTAACATCACCTAGCCGAGAGTTACGCTAATTTTTATAATTTTAAGAATGTAACATAATTATTATGTTTCCCATACAATAAAATTGTATATTACCTGTTTTGACGAGTCGTATCCTTAGCATAATTAAGGTATATATATATTATATTGTACACTTTTATGTAAGAATTATGACAATAAAGAAATCTGAATCTGAATCTGAATCTGATAAACCATAATCACAGATTTATGTGAGACCAAGTTATGATGTAAACATAATGCTTCTAACATCATCCTTACAGCCTGGATTGATGAAATACTGAAATGGATTTTAAGGATACATGGTGTGGCTACATCAGGCTACCAAACTCTACCTAAACTGACCCTGGCTACGTTTAACGGACGCACTCTGAGGCCTGACCGTCATCTAGCGCAGTTGGAAGTGGAGTTAGAGAACATCAAATGGCGTGTTCTGGGATTATGTGAAGTCCGTAGAGAGGGGGAGGACACCGTAACCCTAGACTCGGGCCATCTTCTCTACTTTCGCGAGGGTGATAAAACATCCCAGGGTGGCGTAGAATTCCTCGTCAATAAGGCCCTTTCTAGCAACGTCCAAGAAATCTCCAGTGTGTCGACCAGGGTAGCGTACCTGATCCTTCGGCTGTCCAAGCGGTACAGCATGAAGGTCATCCAGGTCTATGCACCGACCTCGGCACACTTGGATGATGAAGTGGAGGATATGTATGAATACATATCCAAAGCCTTACATAACACCACTAAGGCCCATTTCAACGTTGTTATGGGGGACTTTAACGGCACAGTGGGAACCCAGACTGGCAACGAATCCCGAATAGGCCCTCATGGTTATGGAGTCAGGAATCACAGGGGGCAAATGCTTGTCAACTTCCTTGAGAAGGAGGGGCTGTTTTTGATGAACTCTTTCTTTAAGAAACAGCCTCAAAGGAAGTGGACATGGCAAAGCCCCGACACTGTGACTAGAAAATGAGATCGACTTCTTCATGACGGATAGCAAGCACATATTCAGAGATGTCTCAGTGATCAACAGGTTCAATACCGGATCTGATCACCGACTCCTCCGAGGCTCTCTGAATATCAACTTGAAGCTTCAAAGAAACCGTCTGATGAAGTCCACGCTCCGACCTGACCCAATCCAAATCATGGCGGGCACCGAGAAGTTTCAGCAGCTTCTCGGGAATAGATTTTTTGCCTTGGAACCCACTGATGACGCTGACGAGACCCTACACAATCTGGTTGAAACGTTGAGGGACGAGGGCATCAAATTCTGTCGAAAGCAGCGTACTGGCAAAAAGTCCAAACTCCCGGATGAGACTCTTGGGCTCATGACAAAAAGACGGGAGACTTTGTCAGAGAGGTCAGACCTAAACAAGCGGATTGCGAAGATGGTACGGCACGACCTTCGGAGCTTCAACACGCGCCTCATTCAAGAGGCGATAGAGCGAAACCGAGGGTCCAAAGTATTCACTCAGCAGCTTGGCAGGAGCCACCTGACAAAGTTTAAAACGCACGACGGAAGGACCGTATTGTCAAAGCCGGAGATATCCGCCGAGATAGAGGATTTCTATGGCCGATTATACGCTGCACATGCCCCTCGTTACCGACGAGATGACCAAGATTCCAGAGCCACCCTGACACGCCACTATACCGACGAACTGCCTGAAATCAGTCAAGACGAGATCGTGTTAGCTCTAAGGCAGCTTAAAAATGGAAAAGCCCCCGGCGAGGACGGTATTACTTCAGAGCTTCTTAAAGCCGGAGGAGCTCCTGTAATACAGGAGCTACGGAACCTCTTTAATACCGTCCTTGACAGTGGGAGAACTCCAAAGGCGTGGAGCGGGAGTTTTTTAAGAAGGGAGATAAAACCCTTCTTAAGAATTACAGACCCATCTCACTCTTGAGCCACGTCTATAAGCTGTTCTCACGAGTGGTCACGAACCGTCTCGCCAGGAGACTCGACGAGTTCCAGCCACCGGAACAGGCTGGGTTCCGCGGAGGATATGGCACCATAGACCACATACACACAGTAAGGCAGATGTGTCTGGCTTTTGTGGACTATGGCATTTGACTCCGTCGAAACCTGGGCTGTTCTGGATTCCTTACAGCGATGCCAAGTAGACTATCGTTATATCCAGGTGCTGAGATGTCTCTACGAGGCCGCCACCATGAGTGTCCAAGTACAGGGTCACCAGTCTAAACCCATCCAATTGCGCAGAGGAGTCAGGCAGGGGAATGTCATATCCCCGAAACTGTTCACGTGCGCATTGGAAAATGTTTAGGTTGCTGGACTGGAAAGGAAAGGGCATTAATATAAACGGCGAGTACATCTCACACCTGCGATTCGCTGATGACATAGTCTTAATGGCGGAGTCGCTTGAGGAACTGAACCAGATGCTGGACGGCTTAGCTTCAGCCTCCCGATGTATCGGTCTTGGCATGAATTTGGATAAAACCAAAGTCATGATCAATGGTCACATTGATCCAAGGCCGGTGGTCGTACATGGTCACCTTCTCGAAACTATTTCCGAGTACACTTACCTTGGGCAGATTCTGCAGTTGGGTAAAAACAGTTTCGAGAAGGAGGCCAAAAGGAGGATTCAGCTGGGCTGGGCAGCATTTGGGAAACTACGTCAAGTCTTCACGTCATCCATACCGCAATGCTTGAAAACGAAAGTTTTCAATCAGTGCGTCCTACCCGTTATGACCTACGGAGCTGAGACGTGGACACTCACGATAGGGCTGGTCCACCAGTTCAAAGTCGCTCAGCGAGGTATGGAAAGAGCTATGCTCGGAGTTTTTCTGAAGGATAGGATTCGTAACGAATACATCCGACAGAGAACCAAAGTTATCGACATAGCTCAAAGAATTAGCAAGCTGAAGTGGCAGTGGGCCGGCCATATCTCGCGAAGAACCGACGGCCGACGGGGCAAACGTGTTCTTGAGTGGAGACCACGACTCGGTAAACGTATGCCTTCAGAATTTGGGCATCCGATTCATATACGGATTACGTAAATTCGACCATGTGTCTGTTTTTAGATCCAAACTGAAATGGCTGCTCATACGACGGCGACGTGATCTTCACATTCTGTCCTATCTCTACTTTATTATCCATAATCCCCTTTCTCCTTCATACCTTCGTGAACGATTTGAGTTTCTTGTCCCCCGCGGTGTGCCGTGTAGAACGGCAGTCTCACTCCGTCTCTCCAGTACTCCTGGAGGTTCTTTTGCCGGGCAAGCGGCTAGATTGTGGAACGCTATCCCACATGATATTCGAGCCAGTCCATGCCTTAATATATTTAAAACCAAATTAAAAGAGCACTTCTTATTATCTTAAAACTATCTATCTAGGTATATATATATGTATATATTTAATTACTATTATTTATTTATTTTTATTTACTTTAAAACTTAAGTTATTTATTAGGTTTATTTAGTTATTTATATTTTAATTTATGTATGTATATTATAATCTCATCCCATAATGTATTAATTATACTATTCGTCTAATTTGTTTCTTTGTACACTTCCTCTATCTGTTCTATCGCTTCTCTTTTAATCCTAAGGTTTTGCTGTAAGAAAACTCTTTGTTAGGGTTAAGCTCGCCTATGTACATATCTTTTTTAGTGAAGTTATTTTGTAAGTTTTTAGTGTACAATAAAGAATTACAAGAATTACAAGAACGTAGTGTAGGACGTCCTCCGACCAAGTGGGATGACGACCTGCGAAAGACTGCAGGTAGATGCTGGATGCGGCAAGCTGAAGACAGGGCGCTATGGCGCTCATTGGGGGAGGCCTATGTCCAGCAGTGGACTGCTATAGGCTGATGATGATGGTGTGGAAGGACCAGATTACTATGCAGAAACTATTAACTACATACTCATTAACTCATTTATGTTATGAATGTTTTCAGTTTCTATGTAGGTACCTATACGAAAAGACTAGGAAAGCATGAAACATCTCAGACTTGCAATACACCAGGTTTCCTTCCCCACACCCCTGCACACGAGTACACACACTCGACACACACACACACAAGTCGAATGGACCCATCTAGATAGAACTCCAATTATACAGTTCAGAACTAACTGAATGAATGAATAGTTAGTTAACTCGATTCAATAAAGTTGAAAAGTTGACCGTTAAAATAGATGGCGGCTCTGTGCAAATAATCTATTCCGATTCGATTCACGCCGCTTCATGGAATAACTAACTGCGCAGAACGAAATATTCGTTGCTTTTTATTTTATTGAAGCGGCAGCAGCTGGTGTAAACGGACGGGGTCGTGGACATGCACGAGTTATATTGACGACCTCTGTGGCGCGGTGGGCGAAGGTCCGCTTGCGACGCAGGAGGTTGCGGGTTGGATTCTCGCCTCTCTCGTTAACTGACTCAGTTAACTTCAGCTGTGAGTTACCAGAGCGGGGTGCAACAGGCGCGCGGGCGTGGGGGGGGGGCGTCCGGCCAGATAGCGATCCGTGTCGGCGGCGGCAGTTAATTACCCCTTCCTGCCCAAACCTGCCAAATGAGCGGCATTCCGGAATGCACCGCGCGCTGACACTCTGCAATGTTTTTGCTGTTTTGGCTCATTGTGCTTTATTATTAGGTACCTACCAGTAGTTCAAGGGCTTATACATACTTCTTTTTATCAAACAAGCAGGTTCTTGAACAGTAATGGTTTGAACTTATGCGATAATTTTCCGCTTGAGGGAACACAAAAAACAATATCTAGCAGTATTATCATTTGGAAATCAAGCGCAGTCCAAACAACTGCAGAATAAACTAGACGACCGCTGCTTTTGTTTACTTGATTCAATTATAATGATACAATAAATGATGGCTAGCGGCGCGCGAAGGTACGTCTCCAGCATGACGTACACTGTAGCCATTACAATGTAGTTATGTGATTTACATGTGAAATGATCCGCGCCCGCGCGCGCTCCGAATACTAACCACATCAACACGCGGCGACGTGTTACCAACCATCACCCTATTCTGTCCTTATTGGTAGACGGTTGGGCCTGAATCTGATCGAACGTCTCTCTGTCCCCTTGAGATATGACACTGTATAAGGTTATTACCATCACTCTTGGTAATGACCTTACACCTACGCAACCCTAACTTTCTAAAACAAACTCACGAAAAGTAGAGCACTTTTTCCAAGCCACACAAACTAGCCGACCCAGATCGACGACTTTTAAATGTGCATCAACGAAATGAATTCTGGTGAACACTGTTCCTTAATCCTATAACAGTGACACACGGCGCTGCACTCCTGGACATCTTAGCTCTCAGCTCACTCGTGGACCTGTGTGCGTGAGAAACGCAATCGGCTGAATGCTGCCCTTCCGGAAGTTAACATCTGTCACTGAATATCACGAATACTTAGAAACCCTCCGACATCGGCCAGGTGGACCAAGCAAGACAAATACTCTTAAAATAAAGGGCGAGCGTAGATAAAACTTAACTTTCCCGAATCTGACTAGCGGAAAACTGAATCGCAATCATAAAAACGTTTGTGAAATGGAGTGAAAAGTCGAGACACCGGACGACGGACCGCGGCCGGCTCCGTCGGCAGGCGAATGTGGGCTCTGTGCTGGTGTCAATAGGGGTGACGCGGGTGGATTTTGCGCGTTAGAGAATGGGCGGCTCGGCTGCGAAGCAATCCGTTTCACATTAGAAGGGCCGAAGGCTTATTATATTAATTGCCGACGTCGCTACAAGGTCACAGCGAGCTGCTTCAAACTGCACGAGCCTCCCACGCCAATCATATTGACTTTCGCAGGTACACCTGTTATTAGATCAAAGTCGTCGAGAGGCTGAAGGGCGCCACGAGAAGTCCTCCAGACGTAATCCGAAACACGTCATCCATTTATCATCGCGCGCGTGTGTCTAACGTCATAAATTATCGCCACTCGAGCTCGAACGGCTAACAAAATAGCTAACTTTCAAAAGTCTACGCGAACTGTTCAGTTATTATTACATTTTAATGATTTAACACAATGTTACGCAAACTGAGCTTAACGAAACCTCTCTCGGCCATGAGTTATTTGCAGAATATCTTTTCTTGTAAAGCTTATTAAATGGTCTGCAAAAATAGCGCAAACTAAGTCAATGTAATAATAATTGCGGGTAGTTATATAGGGCGCGATAGGGCGCGGCAGCGAGCGGCACGGCGCGGCGGCGGCACGCACCGTCACGGTAAATCTGTCATTGAGTAACTGCCCGCTGGCACGGCCACTGACCACGGCGACGTAACTCGCCCATATGGCACTCAAGCCATCACTATAATTCAGTATTGTAGCCAATAATTATGAACTGTAGATGAATATAATGGCTAGTATAATGTGGATTCGATGCAGATTTGTTTTATATGATATTTATAATTAATGGTTCCCATCTCGCAGCGAAGCTACGTGTTCACATCTCGTTGATATCTCAGCATCTGATTTGTCAAAGAACAATTATATAATACGTTTTGTATGGATAATTGTTTGCTCTACACGAAAACTGTGATAAATTCCGGCTTGCGACAAAACAAGGAAAGTCAGCTGTCGTCTGGTAGCGACACTGGCCTTTATTGAGCTACATGTAAGTAAGATGGATCGCCGCTCGCAGCGCGCCCTACCGGACCGGACTACACCACACACACACACACTATATTGACAAGCCTCCCGACATCTTTCCTACATATCGCATTGCATGGAATGTAGACATGAGCCATTTGTCAGCTACACATCGAACTTGATAACCAAGAAATGAACGAAACATCGCAGTCATGACGTCACGATGTCGATCGGTCGGTATATAGCAAGTATATTGGATGCTTCAAGAATAAACCTCACTAATATGGTGCCAATTCATAAATGAACCGAACAATCACAAGTCTATTCAACAAAGGGGAAAAATCTACAGTAGACTTTTTAAAGACAATCAAGAAAGCCCGACTCATTAAGTAACAATCCAGCGCTTCGAGAACGTTCTCCAAGTTTCCTTTGCGTCGAGTGTTCTGTTCTATTGGAGCAGTCACGTCGTTACGACTTCTTGTACGTACCCTTTGGCTGAAGGCGGCGGCAGCGGCGCGGCGGGGCGCGGGGCGGGGCGCGAGCTCTCTCTCATTGCGCACCAAATGTTACTGAGTTTGCTCGTTAGCTACTTGCCGAACAATTTCTGTTCATCATGGGAGGTGTGCGCTCAACTCGAAATAAAGGAAATTGTTCAGAAATAACAAGCAAAGTACGCACACTGCTTTACTGAAATTGCAACATGTACCGCACGCATGCCTGTTGTGCATCCCGTGGGTCGGGACCAGCCGGCAGGTGGTGCTCTCTCTGACGGATAGATGTGCACGTGAGTCAGCTCGTACTACGGCTGAGGAAACGGTTTGAACGGTTAAATAAATAAAGCATACCGCGAAAAGTTATCTTTGTTAGTGTGAAGTAAAGTGAGCTTCCCGCGGATCGGGAATGCGCTTTAAATATTCACCCGCTAAGCGCCTGCCAAGGAGGTTATTTTAACATTTCTAGAGGCTCCGTTTTTGTTGTGTTGTTCTTCGAATCGTTTATTTTGAAATCGCTGCCTAAATGTACTTACAGTATTTGTGGGGGCAGAAGATCACACACATTAAAGAAATAGCGTTTGAATCAATGTTTGAATTGTAGAAATAAGAAAAATGCTCCGCGAGTACAATAACTGCGGAAAACAACGCAATGATCGTAAGAGTGGAGGTACACTCCAATAAGTAATTGAATTTAGGAAAAATCCTCAATTTTGCTCGGGACAAGGGCTCGCGGACAAGGGCTCGCAGTATCGGACCCGCGTAGTTTTAGCTATTCGTTTTCCTTATCTACTTGTGAACAGCACAACGTTACAAGTTAAAGGTGAAAACAAAAAAGCCGGTGCTCTATTAATTTAGAGAAAATAGTGTCTTAGTATTTATATGAAATTAAATATTTCGTTATATAAAAATGTATGATTGCTCAATCAAAAATAATGTTAAAGTGTATTCCAAGCATTTAAACACCGTATTTGTGTTGCAGAAGAGGTTAACATCATTGAGAAGAGGGCAGTTCGTGCGATCTATAATATGGGATCAATTAATAAAAATAATGACATACTATGTCAACATAATAATGAAAACTTGTTATACACTCATAGAAATATCTTATGAAGGTACGTACGTCAAACAACATCAATCTTATACTTTTTGTTTTATTTGTTCAAGTCTAACGGGTAGCTCACTCCAATGGTATTCAATATTTTGTATACTACACTTGCACTAGCAATTTCACAATCCGGCAAATGGTCGTAATCGCTCGTCGCGCGTCGATAGCTCCCCACGGCACGGAGCCACAGTATATACTTATACTGAGACGGAGCGGCGGCGGCGGCGGCGGCGGCGGCGGCGGCGGCGGCGCGTATGTCGCTAACAACGAATAACGAACCAATATCGCACCGATTAAACCATATATTATCTTACTATTTATAGTACCTGTTTCATTTACATGCCAAGAACCTACACATTTACGTGTAAATTTGACCCGAGAAACTAAATAATATTTCTTTTTTACGTCACCAAATTGGATTGATTGGCTGAACAACAGCGCTGAGCATTACATGTTCAGCGCTCGCTGGGCGGACCCTATCTCGGGGCAACAGGGCCGCGGTGCCACGATGCCGGCAGCGCCGCTGTTTATCGCGATTACTTGTGACATGTAACGAGAATTTAAAGAAAAAAAAAACATTACTCGCTGTGCCCACAACCGGGCTTCACAAGATTAATGTATGTTTTAAAGGGCAATGTACACGCTTCTGCAACAACACTCCTAGAGAGTTGCAAAAACTATCTATAAATAAATTCAATCAAATGTCAAAACCTTTCTGTGCAAAAAGGCTTATTACAGATTATCTAGAGGATAAAAAGCTTGTGATGGGTTTTGCTGCAACTCGAAATATAACAGGCTAAAGGATTTCCGTCACTTCTTTACATACCGAAACAACGAAAAATTTGTCACAGATATCAAATATTACCCTGTGTTTCCGAGTCTAAGTATGTATTTATGGAAATAAATAATTTGAATTTGGGTTTTTTTCCAGCTCAGCGTGCAACAACAAAGGAAATTACTTGATTTGCTTTATTGCTATGAATGTTTTCATATAACTTCTTGAAGCTCATTAATCAACCTAAAATCTAGTTAAAGCACCCATTAGGCTATTACACGCCGATTGCCGTCGTAGACTTTTAAAACTCATTTGTAAAAGTTACAAAAACTTTCTTAGATCCATTAGCGTTATTGAGAACTTCGCAAAAATGTCATGAAAAAGCTCTACGCGTCAGTTTACACGAAAAATGTATATTTCCCTGTTCCCTGAGTCCAGCGGCGCGGCCCGGGGGGCAGCTATTGACGTCTCTCACGGCGCGGCCTCGATCCCCTACTATTGCTCACGGAAACAAACAACGACCTTTCACGTAATTCCGTGGTAATCTTAAACACTTCCCCACGCTGTGCCTCTCCTCTACCACTAAAATCAATCTTAGATCCTGCACAATAAAGCTCAAATCAAGTAACAGTCGCGCGATGTCTGTCCCTGCAAGGACAGCTCTAGATTTTATTTAACGGGTGCTTCAGCGGCGGCTATTTGAATAAGTTTGTTTATGGATTTGACCTGGTCTCCGCCGCGCTGCCACTTAACTGCCTATCATCAGTTTACTCAATGGAAGGGAACGCAAATGAAGCGAGTGCAGGTGCGCAATTACTTCAAAACTGTTTTTATTTAACGCTTATTGGAGTGTACGGCGCGTCGTCGACCCGTGTTTACGATGCGAAGGTGACATGCAAGCCTGTGTGGCGGCAGGCAGTGGCTGGCCTGGCCTCGAGGTCGTCGCTCCTTGTTAATGAAGCACATTACAATGTGACGTCTCGTTAGGGCTCTTCGGAGGCACTGCGCCGCCGCGCCGCTCGCAGGGCCGTTAACTCGGATGTTAAGATGCTGGATTTAATTAATGAGCCTGCACTGATCCAGGGTTGTGGACGCTTTGAGTAGATTAGGGCACGAGGCGGGGGGACCATCTGACCCATATTACGTGTACTAACTTGTTCTATTAGATCGAATGCGTTCGTAGAATTAATTCGAGTTATTCGATTGTAAAGTTTTTACAGAACAAGTGCAGGCCACGGTGTAGTAAGTAATGGGGCCGTCGTCGTCGGCATTTCAGAGAGCAAGAAATTTAAAGTTACAACTTGGTTGCAAATCCCAAGGAAACCCTCATTCAAAGTTGTGTTTGTGAGGTGGCGGAGCGCGGCCGTGATTAAAGCGGCCCGCAACAACGGATGCTCGTTAAAAGTTGACGCGCGACCGCCAGCGTTTAAAACTTCCACCTGCCTACAGTCCAGCCGTCCGACTCTCGTCCGGACGTCGTCCGGTAGTGTCCGGCTCATAATACTCCATCCGGATCCGGACAGGGAGACCACTCTGAAGCCCGTCGACAAAGTTTAGCGAACAAACAATGATTTCATTAGCAGGTGCAAAAGAACCGTCGCGCCGAGACTTCGCTATTTATTTTTACACCATTAAACCGAGCGAAATCACGTGAATCCGATTTCTATGAAACCTCGAGCGTAATTCGTATTTCATTGTGTGATAATTGGACAATTAAAGTAGGTAAGTAGGCTTTTGTGATTTAGCGAGTCATGTTTGTAAATGAGAGGCCGGCGCGGGGGCGCGGGGGCGCGGGGGCGCCTGGTGATCGTGATGTGGTGACACGTTTCATTTCACAGACAATATTACAACGCAGAGGCAACAACACCAAATTAAAAGTAAAGGTTGCTTTCACCCGAAATCATTATTTCGTTGTACGTATGTCTCCAATCAAGAAATTGGTTCCCAAGAATGAACATTAGAAGAGAACGTGAATAATATATATCAAGCGTTGTTGGGAATTATGAAAACGCAATTTTATTCAATGGAGCGTAGTAGTAAATACAAACAGAAAGGAATGTAAACGCCGCCGCGCCCCGCTCTCGCACCGGCGCGGCGCGGCGGCGCGGCGGCCTCACGCGTGCATAGCGGGATTTCTATTACGTTTAGAAGATTTTTACCTCTGTACCGTGCGTGATCATAATCGTATCCTACCGGATGGCTATGGGAAGGAGTGGTTGCCATCATAGACTTATAATGTGGTTTACTTATGCCACATTATCCGGAGTGTCTGTGCCATCGACAGGTTTATAGCATTAGCAGATACATCGATAGCAGCGAGAGAAGTAATATATAGCCCAAGGCCGAGTCCAGCCGGGTCGGAATAATATTTGATCTGCAAATAGAAACAGCCGGCTGACTGGAATCTAATTGAAAGGCCGCGGCGAAGGGGCCTCTCAAAATACGCCCGCGCCCCCCGCGCCCCCGCAGCGGGCTCCTAGCTAGTCTTTATGTTAGCTCTCAGCCGAGGAGAGATGCCATGCAGCGATGTCTATGGGAAGTCACTTGTGCTCGTATGGTCACAGACTGCTTAACTACTGCTTTCGCTTCGGAACGTAAATTAACTTGAATCACAGAATACACTAACTTGAGCGCTCGATGGTGCCGTGCCTGACGGTATATTTTGTTATTTATTTCAACATCATCATCAGCCTATGTTGGGCTACTGCTGGAAATAGTTTCTATCGATTTACCTACATCCATTTCGGCACAGGGCGACTGGATATACTCGGAGTTAGTCTAGGATTGACGGCAGTATCCACGACTACCCTCAATGCGTCTTTAAAATCAGGAATGTCCGATCTATCGCCGACTTATTAATATGCGGGTTTACAACAGTGACAGGCCAGGGAAAAGTGGACAACTAACGTACCAAGAACTAGGGAAAACGTTATCTGAACAAAAATATAATGACGGAATCGAACAACGAAGTAAACCTTTAAAACACCGACTACAAAAACTGCAAGGACGAACTGTATAAACAACAACAAACAGTGCTGATCAAGTTAATGACTGCTACCTGCCAGGAAATATTGCTTCACATATTAGAATAAAGATAAAGATTCATTTATTTGCTTCAACATAATGTAGGTTACAGTTGTAGATCTTAAATATATTGAAAGTTTCAATTATGGTCTACCTTAAAACTAGGCATGCAAATATTAAGATTGTTGTATTTTGTAAATTATTTATATAGGTTACCTGTTAAATTTAAATGGTCAAAGTTTCAGATTGTCAACTAAAAAGTCTTTAATTGTGTAATAGCACTTACTTCGCCTGTTGCGTTGTTTATCACAATGTCAGCCATTCTTAAAAATAAATAACGATTTTTTCTTACAAATAACGCAACTTCAAAAATGTATAGTGACGGAAGTGTTAGAATCTTATGCTTAATAAATAATGGTTTACAACTGTCAGTCATAGGTATGCCAAACATAGATCTAATAGTTCATTTTTGCGCTTTAAATATAATATCCTTGTCGGTTGAGTTACCCCAAAATATTATTCAAAATCTGAGTATAGATTCTACTGTCCCGTAATAAGCAATGAGCAATGATTGTACATTAACAGTTGTGGATAATTTGTATAGAGCATATGCTGAACTGCTGATTCGTCTACTAAGTAAATCTATGTGGTATTTCCAATTAAGTTTTTGGTCAATTTGTATTCCTAAAAATCGAGTAGAGTCAACATTATCAATATTACAACCTTGGAATTCTAGATTAATATTCATTGGAATTTTAGTTCTTTGACTAAAATGAATTATAGTAATTTTAGAAATATTTATTTTTAAATTTTTGTGTCAAGCCAAGAAATTATTGAATTTAGAGAATTATTTATGTCATATTTATAAGAGTCAATGTCATTATACTTAATTGTCACTGTGTTATCGTCAGCAAATAATGTCATAGGTTGATTAATTGTGTTAGGAAGGTCATTTATATATATAATGAATAGTAAGGGCCCTAATACGCTACCCTGGGGTACACCATATTTGATTTTTCTAACAGTAGACTTGTAAGATATTTCGCATTTGGTTTTCTGATCCAATCTCGTTATTTCTGTTACTTGTCGTCGATCTTCGAGATACGAGAGTAAGTCTGAAATATTTCCTCTGATCCCGTAGGCCTCCAGTTTTTTTATCAAAATGTTATGGTCCACATAGTCAAAAGCTTGTGTCATATCGCAGAAAACAGCTCAAACAGAAATTATATTATCTACTTGGGACATTATACATTGTGAGAAGTCATATATCGCTAAATTAATTGTTTTGTCACGTCGGAACCCTTTTTGTTCATTGCACAATATGTTAATTTTATCGTTATTTTTCCGCATAAATTTCACCAAATATATATTTTTCAAATATTTTTGAGAATATCGACAACAGCGCTATGGGCCTATAGCAGTCAGTATGTTCTTTACTTTTTAAAGAGAGGCTTTACAGTGGCAAGTTTTAGTTGCTGTGGGAATAGTCCACTTGTAATACTTAGGTTCATCAAGTAGCTAAGATGAGGACTAATTATTTCATTGACTGCCTTAACAATTTTTTTTGTTAAATAGTAGAATAGAAGTGTAGAATAAGAAACGAAAGGCCAAGAGTGTGATATAGTTCAGAAGGAGAGCGTGGCGGACGCGGGCGGGGCGGGGCGGGGCGGGCGGCGCGCGCGGCCATTCGTTGCGGCTAATTGAATCATAACACGGCCGCGTCTTTGAACTTTCGGATTAACTCTTTCCGGTAGGTGGTTTTGCCTTCGCGGAAACGGGGTCTTTTCTAAGGGCTCCCACACATACGTGTTAAAGGGTCACGCTGATGTTAGGAAATTAAAATTACTTCGAATTGATACTATGGGAAGTCACTTGTGCTCTAAACTTTCTATAAAAAGTCTTTTACTCTTAATGTCTTAAGTTAGAACCTTTCATTTGAAGTATTGTGCCGATCTTGGTCACATTTGGCGATTTCGTCCTTATGTTTCCAAATTATAATACCTACATGTGATATTATGTATTATCAAATTAAAATGTAAGTCGACGGGAAAATCTTTTGTGTATCCCATATGAAACATCCGAAGAAATGGGGAATCATTAGCATTAGTAACAAACGTGTGAAAGGTGTGGGTCGAAACAGGAATAGGAACACGGACAAATACCGAATCGATCAAAATTTGTTAATTTAAGAAATAATACTAAGAAATAGGAAACACAGATAAATGTTACCTATAGCGTCGAAATAGAGAAAGCAATGTCAATAGCCATCATCAAGCAGTCCTCGGTCCGTCCAAAGCGTAAGTACCTACTGTACCTATTGAGGCGCGTCGGGATCAAAGGCGCAGGCACACGGCCGCCATTGTGCATCGTCGCCGAGCGTGACTTAAATACCATGCGAACGGAGGCGTGGCTAGAAGGCTTTGTGCGCCACATCGAGACCTCGGCTCTGCTGATGGACATCCTCTCAATGTAGATCTCCCACAGAGATAGGCGGCAGAGGTACCTGGGCGAGGGATAGTGATCGCCTGCATGGACATGGAACCGTAGTCATGGAGATGATTTCCTTCGGAGAGATAGATAGATAGATAATTCATTTATTTGACAACTGCAGCACATGTTACAAAGGTCACAATAGAAAAGGCACATCATAGAATAACACAGATAAATTAGAGAACAATGAGTTAAGTACCTAGTAGTATACAATAAGTAAAAGTACATATAAACAATTTAAAAAAAGAAGAGATTTAAAAATTGTGTGTGTGCTGCAGCCCGTCAAAAAGGCAATAACTCAGCGAAAAGATTTGCTCGATGAGCAAAACACTGATTTTCAGTATTGCCCTTTGAGGCGACCAGAAGAACGAAACACTGACAAAATAAACAAGAACGAAACACTGAC
Source organism: Eupithecia dodoneata (assembly GCA_947044415.1). NCBI lineage: Eukaryota > Metazoa > Arthropoda > Insecta > Lepidoptera > Geometridae > Eupithecia > Eupithecia dodoneata. Next base: position 14,464,808 of record OX345656.1, on the reverse strand, counting down.
AAAATAAACGATGTGTGATTGCATAATATTAAAAATTAATAATTTAGGTTCAACCAAATGAATTACTGTGCAGTGTTAGCGCGGACAAAAACTGATAGGTATAGCTTGGGTTATTGTTATGTGGCGGTATAAAATGGTCAAAAGTATATTAGGCTTTGACTGGACTAAGAAACAATTTAGGAAGAAGTAGTAGCCACAGTGTTTCCTATCTCTGGCAAACGAAGCGTTTCGGAATACCCTCTTTTTGTATTTGTAACAGTAAGAGTTTGAGATGAAATTTAAAAGTGAATTTAGTGTTGAGATTACGTAAGGGTGGAGGTATATTATTCCAACACTTCGTTGCCAGGTATCGAAAACTACCTTTGAACGCTGCTGTTTTATGGTTATGATATGAGAGTGCAGATGTGATTGACCGGAGGCCTCGAGTCATATCTTTAAATTTTAACTTAGAGTGCAGGTATTCGGGCTTATTAAATTTCACAACATCAAAAATCAACCCCCCAAGGTGCAACTCTCTACGCGATTCCATATTGAGCATGGACATTTTGTTCAAGTAAGGAGTAATGTGACACCGGGGCGGGATAGTGAAACAAAATCGACAACATGCGTTCTGCACTCGCTGTACCAGTTGCTGGGTCCGAACCAGCAATCGAGGACCATACACTATGTCACCATAATTCAACCTAGAAAGGATCAGAGCTTCACAGAGAGCTATGCGTGAAGCCTCTGAGAGCTGATTCCGGATGTTGTAAAGAATCTTCAGTCTATAGAAACAGTTTTTCACTAAACTAAGTACGTGATTCTCGAACCTAAGCTGGCTATCGAAGATAACACCCAAGTTCCGCGCCTCATCCACTCGATCTACCGAGACTCCTTGTATCATTACATCTAGGTTACAACGTATTTTAGCAATTTGTTTTTTCGTACCCAAAATCATATATTTTAAGGAGAGCGCACTTTGTTTGACGCTTCTTATTTTCCTTTAATATCTATAATATATAATTCAGCGAATACAAATAAAGAATACCATATTTATTTTTATAGGTGCCGCATATTGCAGCCTCGACTGCTTTACAAGAAATAACTGGCAATAAGAGACTCTGAGCAGCTGCCGCCGACATGCAGGTAACAGGTACCAGCGTACTGGCCGGCCTTCAACCAACAGCATTGTTGTTCCAGCGACAGTAACTGTTAACGAGGCAAGAGCGGCCACCTACGCAACCGGGCAAAACTATTATCAAGAACATTTATAAAACTCTACACAAAGAAACAATAAAAAGTGTCATAACCGCGCGCACAAGGTACTAATGCTCAATTCATCACGACGACGATGTGGGAAAAAGCCATGGCCCTGAATGTAAGCCGCGCGCCGCCCGCTCCGCTCCGCTAATCCATACAAACGACGCGGGCGCGGGTCGGTGCGGGTCCCCGCGAGGAAACTGCCTCCGACATCAAATCCTACTTTCCCAAGTGTTTTTTCTAATGGCATTACTGTTACATTAAATCCTAATAGAGTTTTAAATTGAAATTATGTTTAAATACGGTCGCTGTCACATTCTTTACTGAGCGAGAGAGAGAGAGGCGGCGGAACGCGAGTTATATTAAAGTGGTGCTAAATTAAAGTGTGGGTTTAAGTTCACTTGAAACAGTTTTTAGGCGATATATGTTTGCAGTGTGGAAGGAATACTTGTTATGTTCCACCGGCGCAAGCAATATAGCTGAATAATAAATAATGTTGGACAAGTCTTCCAGCATCATCTAGACCCAAGCTTTGCAGACCTTGTATTAGGGGTACTAGATAACTGATAAACTAAATACCATAGATTACATAGATATACATATTTTATTATATGTATACATAGATAACGAACAGAACACCCGGAGTACCTAATGAACTAATTATGTTAATATTTGATCATGGCTTCGAATGCTCGGCGGAAAGCTTCGCTCCCTTTTCATCTAAATATTTGTTATTATGTAGGGATAAATATCACGTCAATTAAAAAAACCACTTTTTTCATTATTAAAACAAATCATTCTTCGCTCATTCATAGACCAAATGACTTTATTTGTATAAAACAAACGGACGGAATCAAATTGTTTTCGTGGACCAGCCATTGTTGTTGGAACCAGTGAAAGGGTTTCTCGAAATATAGTTTTACGTGAAGGGCGGTCAAACTGGATTTGACTGAATATCTGTGGAATTAGATTTGCAGGTCCAATGACTCACCGCGCCGGAGCGACGCGCCGCCTTTACGCTCATGTCCATAAAGCTTAGAATCGCTTACCTGGAACAAAAGAGTAACACATGAATAGGTAATGAGAAGGAGTACAAATGGAAATATTGGATCCTGTAAATGCCAAGGCAGAGAGCATGCGAGTAAATATTCAAGCTCCAATCACTTACTGCATAGGCCGGAGGAGCTAAGTGGTGAGTCATTGTACAAATATCTCAGCAGACGCCGAGATTCGTAGACCGGCAGTTGTAAAGTTTATAGATAGTATAGCTTCTACTAGAGACGTTCATACGGAGCGCGGCAGCGACGGCGGAGGCGGCTGCTCCCTATTCCTACTTACCTACTTATAATATTTTATCTGCGAGTGAAGATCAAATAACAACAAACCATCAAAGTTGCGTCATTGAAACAGAGGCCTACAAACACTAAGTTGCGTCATTGAAACAGAGGCCTACAAACACTCAATTGAGGAATATATAGAAACGTTTATCGAGTTTCAGGAAACTTTGGAAAGAAGCCTCTTAAAGTACAAGTCCAACACTGAGACCAATGCCCAGTAGATATAGCATTCCGGCAGATTCCTGAAGCCGCGACGGGAGAGAGAGAGAGCCCACACGCAAATTCAATAAATTTGCTTTTAAAAGTCTTCGCTTGCATCGCTTTATTCAATGTACATACCTAGTTCCCACCGCCCTGGTTGTATGAGATATAGCACCAGCAAGATAAGTGCTGTTTACGTGACCAAATAGTTTGAAAAACCTTTATACCCTTATTGAGTTATTTAGGAACCAAAAAAATCGTAACATTTTTAACCCGTTAGGCGTTTCTGAGACCAGATGATTCAACTTATCAAGATCTAGCACTCTGGAAATATGTGTATCTACATGCTTATCGATTGAACAAACAAAAACTAACCGCATCTATTTGTTATACACCAAGTTGTTTTACGTAGGGCATGGCGCATACATCGGTGATCAGACTGGGCGCTCCAAGGAATGGAACCTCGCGCTGTGAAGCTCATGCATCAATGATTCTAGTGATAATCCACCTACACTACAGGGGGCTGGGCACACAGCTGGCTCCCTCCTACTCATTCGGAGGCGGCGGCGGCGCACAATGTTAGCTCATGTTAATCCGATCTGGTGCTCTCAACTCTCTCAATAAAACAAACACAGAATATAAACTTGCATTTCATTAAATTTAATTTGCCGATTTAATAGTAAGCCTCAGTCTCAGCTAGCCCACTACTAGAAGTTCTGTTTTACTGAGGATTCCAACACATGGTAAAAAGAATTAAACGACATTGGTCAGGGTCAGGGTCATTGTAATACACGAGTCATGTTTTGCAATGAAGCACGGTTAAAGCACTGTCCACATGCTAGTCGACAGCGACAATAAGTGATAACTATTACCAGACTAGATAATGCTGTGTGAATTGTCCAGCATTATTTATTTATTTATTTATTTGTTCGTTGCTAGGCTCGGCCGGCTCTCAGCGTCTAAACTTCGGCCATGAGGCTCAGCTGAGTCTGTTGTATAATAGATGGGCCAACTAATCAACTATGTTATAATTATTATAAGTTATTGACTCATTTTACTGCTGATCTAATGGCTCGTGCCCTTTGATTGATATACATATATGTATTTACTAGTTTATAATCCATATGAGTTCCAATATATTATGTTTGAAAGAATTACCTATACAGATATTTTGGCTGTAAAAGCGCCCTCGGCGTCGGAATGGGGGTAAGCGAAACGTAACGATCTTTATGTTTACGAAGGGAAAGTTCAAATTCTTATACGTAAACGTAAAAATGTCAATGTCAGGGGCCGAGAGCCTGGCCGATATTTATATATCACAAAAGACGCCAGACCCACCGGAATTCTAAGAATACTTTATAAAAAATATTGAACCTTTCTCGGTCGCTATTGGAGAAAGTATTAGCATGACAATGTGAGTAACAAGTTGTATTTATCAACGTGGGTCGAGGTCAGCGCGGCCGGCGGGCCGCGAGCGTGTCGCGGGCGTGATGCGCGCCTCAGTGACGCACTCGCGACGCCCGCCGGCTTCGGCCGCGTCTATAGGAGCGACTTGTCTGACATATTTTATTTATTCACACAATTTGATGTATACGTACCGTTCATTAAAGCTCTGGTTCCTCATACAATCCGACGGTCATAAACATGAAGTCATTTTGGTAGTGTTTCAATTTCACACTCAGAGTTAAAATATAAATTTTACAGCATGTTTGTTTAATGATGTTGGTTTAGGGTTCGATTTCTACCTTAGAGCAAAGATTTGTAAGATCTGCTAATATTTTTTCGGGTGTTCTGGGTATTTCTGTATACATATGAAATGTATTTTATTATGTACATATGTACTCATAACACAAGGTCTGCTTGGGGCTAGATAATGTAATGCAAAAATGAAATACAATACATAACATAACAAAATGAAATAATTATAATAATAATGCTGGACAATCCAAACAGGATTGTCCAGCATTATTATTATAATTATTATATTTAAACATCAAAATTAAAAAGTGCCTATGTTCTGAACAGGCTGCGATATCCTCGAAGTATCCTTTCGCGCCGCCCGCCCCGACATCTCGACTGTAGCACGCATTTACATAAAGGTCTGCGGAGGGCGGGCGGGCCATTGTGCCGGTACACGCGTGATCTGCCCACTCACCTGTCGACTGCCCAAGGTTGGGACAAATTGAACGTTTTCTGCTTAAAAAGGTCTACGTAATCTAAAAGGCAGTGAAGCAAAAACCAGAAACAAGAACCTGCGATGGCCTCCGACGATATTGATTTTGGCAGTATTATTGAAAGGTCTAAAGCTATGTCCAGGTGGAACTAGCGCGGGATTAGATTAGGATAGGTTCGATTGCCTCGGGAACATCACAGAGGAGAGACTGACGAGAGCTTAGACGCTAACAGTTACATTTTGTTTTTATGGAATTTCCTTCTATTTTTCTAATTTTCAGTATAGATGATATTCATTCTAATTTAATTTGAATCCTTAGTGTAATTAATGACAAAGAAATGATTAATATCCATTATAACCTCATTAAATTACATAGGACCAGCGCAAGCGGGCCACATAATGTAGCAATTGGGAAAATTTGCATCTTGTGTGATCGGCGCGCGGGTGAAGCGTTAGACAAGTAAGCCATCCAAAGTGGCCTGTCGAAGCTCCATGCTACTCCTTGCCAAAACCGTTTACCCTGGGCCCGTAGAGGTCACAACTGCCGGCTCCATTACGTTGAAAAACACGTACCTTCGCGTACAGTTAGTTGGTTGGCAGCGCGCCACGAGCGCCCCCTGCGCCCCCCCACCTGCCCCCGGTGTTACAACCAGCCCCTGTCCACGTGCTGGGCGCTGGGAGCCGACAGCCTGACACTCAGGTTGTTACTTATACAGAAAGTGACGGGATCAGTCGCTATGCTATAATGTATGTGCCACAAAATGGCTCACTGAAGCAGACTGATGGACTAACATAACCTTTTGTAAGCCATAAACTTGAATTTACGACTTATATATCATTCATTTTCTTGGCAGTCTACAATCAGATGAAAAAGAGATCAAGTGAAGCCTGTGATGTGACCTGCCGACTCCTGGATGGAAGTCAGCACATGTCTGCTGTAGATAACAGAAATCAGTATAATGATATCCGTTACAGATCGCAATGAGTTCCCGCTCACTCCGGCGCCGCCGCCGCAGCCGCCACGGCACTCCCGTGATGGCAGATAGTGGTTCAACTTCAGCCATGAAACACATTTATATTTTTGGCAAAGGGCCACTTTAACATATCCCGCGCAAACTTTCTGTTTGTCAACTTCCTACGGAAATAATGTTTGTGCGAAGGATAGAGCCGGAATCATCTTATGTAAATAGCTGTTTTGATCTTGAAACTGTGGAAAAATGGTAATGTGAAGGACTCGCTGAGTTCACCCTTCGAAGGATTCTGTAGTGTCCCTTACAACATAACCTTGCTCGCAGGTGAACCGACGCGACGATCAGTTGATGCATCGGAGTTAAATATGACGTATTTAGGTATAGGATGTAGTCATACATTAGCTACCGTAGCGCAGCAGAGCCCGTCCGTCCCTCAGACTGGGGTGCCGTGAGCGCGCTCTCTCGCTGCTCAACAGCTGCGCACAGTGCGTACCTAACTACGTATCTGTCGTATCTATCTATATAATTGATGGCTGCTGAACTATGGATTTATGTTCTAACTATAATAACTAAACGATGACGCCGTTCCAAGATAAGATCATCCCGCATATTGACACCAATTAGATTTATGACACATTCACCGAGAGACTCGTTGAGACTGTCGTATTATATCCATCGCTCGCACTCGCCGGTTCCATCAGTGAGTGTTCAGTTCGCAGCCTGATGCTCAGCGGCGGAAACAGACGCAGCGAGTGCCAATAATTGACTGGCGTGTGCCATAACCACGTGGAATGTATTCACCCCCGCTCAGTGCCCACCGCTCCTCCAGTAGTTTGACCTCTGTGTCATTAACTGCCCTTGGTTTGTCGAGGTGGTATACATTAACAAGCCTTAGATTTATTTCGAAGAATTCAATTATTGTAATAGGTCAATAAATAATGGATTAATAGTAAATTCGTGGAGTAGCTACCTCCCTAATATTTAAGAAGGTAATAATAGATGAGTGTAAGTGGTGGTTTGGGCCGAGCTTGAAGGAGGCCATGTTTAGGGATTTAATCGTAAATCCTTATTTAACCGTGACCAAAGTAAAATAGTTACTTGATTATTAATATTCATCGACTTTCTTTGATAAGCCATAAAGTGGAGGCTTTATTTGAAATTCTAGAGACCGGCAAAGTTGTAAAATAAGTCATGGACTGAATTTCGGAGAAAACTAAAACGAGATGTTTATAATTATACAGATTTCATTTGTGGATTTATCAAAATTAATTATTGGCGTATTCACGAACGCGTTCGTGATGGCGGGTGCAGCCTGCAGTTCGTGATCCAAAGCTCACGCAGTGTCAGTGAATTGCTTTTACTATAAGTAAAAGCAACATAATGTGAAACTGGAGACGATGCTTTATGTTTACATTACATATCAGACAAGGCCTTAGCAACAGCAGCGTTTCTAAAACCTCCACATGTATCCGGCTATCTGTGACAATAATCGAACCGCAGTAAGGTTGTGTTGTTTGCATCGCAGCAGGAGAGCGAGCCCCCGCGGCGCAGGCAGCACGGGACCCTGTGCAGAGGGCATACAGTGCATTTCAGATGACCCACGAACAAAGGCAAGACAGCGTCGCTGCGGTATCGGGGTCACAAAGTACAACGCGCCTGAACTACGAGGGTTATGATGTTGGGGAAAGTTTAGCTTCCAAAAGGATTTCACGTAACTCGGAACTGGCCTCAACTAAGAAAGTTGGGGTAAGTGTGAATATTTCAGGTGAATACCTGTTCAATAGGGTAATCAATTTAGTTTAGTGTTATTAAATTAAATTTATTACCCTATTTAATAATTAAGTCAAATTCAATTAATTAAGTCAATTCAATAGAATAGACTAGTATAAAATTTAAGTGATGTTTTCAGTGGGATATAAGAAGAGTACATAAGTAAGAAATGCAATGTTGTGCTTAGCTGAACATATTATGTAGTATATGTATATATAGTGCGTTTGGTATTGAGACCGACTTATTTTTTAAGAGTTGTGGGGGATTCTGGGCCACATTTTCCGTGTGATGGTTGGTGAGATAAGATTTTTTAAAGATTTAGATATTTTATATTAGATAATCACCAAGAATGTCCCCTTTAAATCATAATATATTTTGAATTAAAGTTGCGATGCGACAAAAAACAAATTTGCTGTATTTTTAATTGTATATTTATTGTTAATAAACAATAACTCTGTACGATACACTTTCAAAAAATCGTTAACAGCATTCAACGTTAAAATATGTGTAAAAGTTATAAATCGTGCAAATTTCTAAATCAAGTCATATTGAATTTAGTTTTCTTCTAAAAAGTTTTCCCCTTATTACCCTTTCCAACGATATGCTACATGACATAGAACAACGTACATAGGTACTAAGAGATACGGTCTGCAGGGTCGGGGTCGTCACATAGGTACTAAGAGATACTGTCTGCAGGGTCGGGGTCGTCACATAGGTACTAAGAGATACTGTCTGCAGGGTCGGGGTCGTCACATAGGTACTAAGAGATACTGTCTGCAGGGTCGGGGTCGTCACATCATCATTGACTCTTTTTTATGTTTTGTGCTTCTGAATAAATTATCATAAAATTCTACTTTTCAAATAAATAATATCTTATGTCACGATGAGGCATATCTATCTATCGTCGAAAGGCAAATAACTGAATAACTTTTTATAAGAAAACTAAATTCAATATCAGTTTTCGATTTTTTAATTAATTTAGAAGTTGTCATGGTTTATAACTTTTATACCGATTTTTTACTTTGAATAATTATGGTAACTATTTATCACCCTATTTATTGCCAAAAACTGCATTAAAATCCGTTGCGTAGTTTTAAAGAGCTAAGCATACCTAGGGACAGACAGACTGCGGGAAGCGACTTTTTTTTATACTATATAGTGATGTTATAAAGATAATTTGACTTGTCTAAGTGCTTACTTTGAAGCTTAAAGAAATTAAGATTTTCAAATTTAAAGTGTAATCAATAGTCGTAGAATACGCAATCCGCCATCAGAACCTGCAGAACAGAACAATAGCTGAATAGGTAAAGAGCCGTGCCTGCCCACTGCCCACTGGCCCGGCTGACCCGGGAGGTGCAGGCTTCCCCGGCCGCCGCCGCCGGTTCATTCCGCGCTGATTGCCGTCCGCATACAACTCATCCTCCCGCCATCTTTGATCAATACCTATCTCCAGTAGGTACCTACGTCTCCTATTATCTGCTGCGTAACCCGTCCACCCACCTACTCGTAGCTACCGCTCGCTTACGCAACCATTAGATACATTAGTGGTCTACTGCTTACCATACGGCAGTAGCTGTAATACGTAGGTGTTGCGAACTATAGCCGTGGGTATGTGTATTAGTTAGAAGTGGCTGTAATACAAACATTCAGTTATCCGCTCACTTATGGAAATTGAATATACTGGATTGAATTATTATTAGGAAAATGAAATAACGTTAACCCGAGGTGGTAAGACGTACCTCGTGCGCTCGGCGCGGGTTGCCTGTCGAATGTTTTAGTAAAGGTTTCGCTTGATGAGTCACTCGTACTTCCTGGGCTGTCAAGTTCAAAACAAACGTCCAGCCGCTGGTAATACAGCAACGTTCCGGTATGTAAACTATCTCTTTGTACGCATTAACAAGTGCCTAATCCAGTTTTCTCTCGTAAGTATGCAATAAGCCGACCCCCGCCCGCCCCCGCGCCGCCCAACTATGCACAACTTCCCCAACTTTAATCACGTCATGTTCATATGCGCATAACTCTCAAGACCTCCGTTAGAAGTTCTTTGACAATGGCTAGAAGGCGATGCAAGTGCTACTAACTGTCTTTAATAATATAAGATTTCTTCTCATTCTTGCTTCATGAGCCTATCGAGCTTATTCCTCAGTTTGTGTCTCGGGGCAAAAGTACAGTTTGTCAGAGTTAGTATAAGTGTATAGCTAGACGTCGTCTCGCGGCGGCCGAGGCGGGCGCGGGGCCGCCCTCCACTAACACAAACAGCACATTCAATTAGCCCTCGACCGGATTACCCACTCACAAATAGGACGACTCGCCAAAACATGCCATTGTCAGTGCTCATTTGATTTACTGCCTTATTTGTTGGCTTTCTGATTTCACTGTATTAAGCAGAGTCGCTCCTATGTACTGTCAAAGGTACTTATTTGCCCTATCTTGCTATTTTTCATTGTATTCTTATTCTAAGGAACGTGTTTCTCCGTGAGCCTCCATGAATCGTTGATGCCGCCGACAGGCGCACGCAAAAAGGAGATTCCGTTTTGTTACCACTTTTTGACATTCCTAATCTCAACATACTATTTGTGCTCGCTTGCTTTTTCCTCACGAAAAGTCAAGAACTATTTGAACTTATAAATAAATAATAAATAGCTTTATTGTAAATAACTCCAACAGCGAATTTATAGCAAAGTCAACGAAGTCGCAATGAATACAAATAACGTAGGGAGTTTGTAAACCGAAACTGGTATTATAATATGTTCATTACAACATTGGAAGTTAATTGAAATGGCTGCGCTAAATTGGCGCTAACAAAAACAATATCAATCTATAATATCCACTGGGAATATTATCATTAAAATTGACACTTAGTGCTTTGGGCAAATTTTGTAAAGCTGAATGGAGTGTCCTGTAGACGAGTTTCAGTTTTCCCGCCTCAGCACGACAACTGTCGAATTAACTCTGAACAAAACAATCGGATAAAGAGCAAAATGAACCGGAGCTGAGTTGCAAACGAGTGGGAGTCGTTTCATGCGAACTGCATATCTGTGAGATAGCGCCCGAGGCCGCCTGAATAACTTATAGCACTAGACGGCGAGATGAAATTACATGTGCTAGGTACGGCACAAACAGAAATGGAAAATAAATCTTAGTTTTCATACGAAGAGCAGCTTAACTAAGAAAATAAATAAAAAATGTTTTTACCTAATAACCTTAGTTTGTGTCGTAGCGCTCTACGTCGCGTCGTAGCAGCTGCGCGCTCGGAGAACTTGTTTCACCAAATATTTTAAATGATTTCACAAACAATTAAATATATTTACCTACCTATATGCAAGTTCCAATGATGGCCGAGGTAAATAAACAGCTCCAATGACGTCGGCGGCATGACTACGTGACGTTTTTATAACGGAAATGTTTCAGTAAAAAGCCGCCTGGAGTGTCTCCGGCCGCCGCGCCACCTTGCATGTCAGTGAACACTGCATGCATGCATATGCACAGATATTTGCATGCATACAATAAAGACGTCGCATTTAAATATCAATTCAGTTTTTATGCCAGTTCCAGTTTATTGCATTGTTGAGGACACGCACAGCTTTTTGTTGAGAGTTGAATGTTGTCGGCGGAGCTTGATATGAGAACTTGTGGTCGGCCGTAAACGGCTGAATAACGCGTATATCATTTCTTACATTTATTTTACACAAATTCCACACACATTATTATTGAGAATAAAAACGAATATTACTTCACGTACGACATAGATATATCATCGTTTAATTTATTTATTTATAACATTATACATTGAAGCCTATCAAGATCACACACAAAGAACATAGTAAGTAAAGTTAGATAATAGTTAATATAGTTAAAGTAGTTAGAATAAGTTTAGTTATAATAATATGTAACCGATTTAATCTGCAGAGTTAACTTATTAACCAGATTTTTATGCCATTTTGCCTGCCAAATAAGTCCATACCGTGGGAATATTCCTTGTTAAAAAGGTTACATGTGCGGGGGATTACCGGGCGGATATACTCGTACCTTCCCGCACACCCCTCTCACACTACGCGGTTGGTTGGTCTCCGCCTTCATCATTCGCACCGCTAAGGAATGCAACTTGCTGCCTTTTTTACGTAACAAAATTCACAATTTCTCTAGAAACTCCAGAAATCCTAGCTGAGATTTCTCGCGTCTTGAGAAATAAAAAAGTTCGAGCCCTACTTGGGTCCCAAATATCAATACTCATGAAGAAAATCTATGGTCACCACATGCCTGTTCCAGGCGCAATATGAATCTACAAACATTACTATAACAATAAGGAGGCGAGTGGCAGCCCGGACACGTGTCGGGCTCGTCACGGATATCAGTAGTCATAGAGCCGGCTCCGCGCCGGCCGACGGTGCTTGGCTTCGCCGTAAAAGAGATTGTGGCGTAAAGCGCGCCGAGGTTACATCTCTCGTAAAAATACAAACATCTATGGCCGTGCCACGAATACACGACTACTACCGCGAGGATAAACTAGGTCGGCTAGCTATAAGTTTTAGATAGTTTAGCGACACACAACGTTGATGATTTAAAATGCGAAACCTGGGATAATAACAGTCACATTGCGCGACCGCCTGAACTCTTTAAAGGTGGTTTCTCTTTATGGGAATACGGCGTCAAAACGACGCTGTAAGAAATGAACTCGGAGCAGTTGTGTAGGGGGCAGCGGCAGTGCGCGGTGACAGGACGCGGCGCGTCGTGCCGTGCAGCATTGTGTCAATGTCGCCGCCTTATGCGCGCGCTGCCTGCCTGCGACGACGTAAATACAAAACAAATAGGTCTGAGGAACAAGGGATTTATCAAATGTCTAAGTAGCAATTAATTATGAGCAGGATTTAGTTCCGTGGAGGGCGCGGGCGCTGCGCGGGCCGCGCCCCTGTCGCCGGCAGCCGCCTGAACTTCACTTTATAATGTTTCTGTGATTGTTTTCTTTCATCAAAAAATACTTTTGTTCCACTAATGATTGTAAATCTTAAAAATCCTCCCCTTTTTAGGATGATAACACAGAAGAGGAAGGAAAAGGCTGGAAAGAGTGCTGCGGATTGTCTGTCCTCCCGGAAAATTTGTAAGAAATTTTCGGTAAAAATGAATCAACGCGGACGCGACGGCTTTCAATTCGTCCTATTACAAAAAAGTGTATTTAATCCACAATGGGTAGTTCGTTAGGCGGCGGCTGACGGCGCGGCCCGAGGAGCGCTAACAAGCGGATTACGACAAGAATAAATACATTTACCCGAAACACCATAATTTCAAATTCTTACCGACTGTTCGGGGAATTTAAATTTTTGATGTTGCACTTTTGACTTATTTTGAAAAAAGCTAAAAATCATGATAACTTAAAAATGGTTCACTTTTGCACGATGCACATGGGGTGAAAATTATCGCAAATAGTCACCCCTATCACCTCCTAACGGGAATACGTCGAATTACCAATAACCCTGCATAAATTTAATTAATAATAACATTCGGAACAAATCAAAAGGTAGTTAGAATGCGGGTTCGTTGGTAGCAGCACGTACTTAGCAGCCGACCGGCACAATGTACTCACTGCTTTGGAAGCAGCAGGAGCAAACAAAAACAAATACCTTTTATAAAGTTAGCGTATGTTTTATCAGCATGAAACATGTCATACAGCGCCGCCATAACATCATATAGCGCCCGCGCGCCGCGAGATATCACACTTTCCACATAAACACGGAGCCGCGCCACATTTAAAACTCCAAAGCGACTTTTATTTGAGTAAAGCTGGGACATTTTATTTTTTGGCCTCATTCCAGGCCTTTCTGCCTCACTGAGTCATGTTAAATATAAATAAAGCGTACATTGACGTTAAATCGATCTTGTTATACGCTACTTGAATTAAAAAAGGGGTTGGTAGGAGTCGCGACTAGGTCGCGTCGCGCTGCGACCGCACCGCGCCGCCGTCCGGTTATCATAACGTTGCATTCTTGCGACTCCGACTCCAGAACTGAAGGCATTCGGCAGGCAGATACAAAACTATTCTGAATTTGAAATAAAGTTTCAGAAACAAACGACGCGGTGCGGTCGCATGTGATAAAAGTGGCTCGAGAGATTAACATCAGAATTTATGGTAATATATAGAATCAAGCAGCGTTATAATAGTGTTCAGCGGGGGCGGTAAATCACAACAAGTGTAAATCTCTTCAATCAGCAACAAAGCCACGCTATACAAGTGCGCTTGGCGGCGGCGGCGCGGCGGCGGCGCGGCGCGGCGTGGCGGCGCGCCGTCCACAGGAGCACGCCCAAGTTTTATTTCGCGGACTCACGCAAATGTTTCGTATAATTTGAGTTTCCTCAATGCATAGTTTGCTCGACGCTGTTTGCCGTCCGATCCGACTCGGCTCAGCCCCCACCATTGTTCGACGGCTCTACAAGTTTATTTTCGTTCTGGTTTCGGTTCCGCTAACATTTTTGCTTTGACCTTTTCAACGTAAATATAGTTACGAAATAATCCATTCACCTTAATGTTTGTTTTGTAGGAGCTTTAGCAATGTTAAATGAGGTTAGAGCGGCGCGGGCTCGCAGGCCGCCTGAAGCCGCCCGGCGCCTACGGGCACACCTCGGCCCTTTACTTTTTCTGCGTTATCTTTACGACCGCCGCCGCGAGCCGGCAGCTTGTATCCAGTATTATGTAAATGTCCGTTTTATGATAGTATTTTATTAAATAAAATCACAAGGACCGTAAACTCACATAATCTAAGGTATCAGATGGGACGCTGGGTTTTGTTAAGCTTCTAGTGCATTATTTATGATTGGTTCGCTTTGAAGGGAATCTTTTCGAGTATCTACAGCTGATTTATAGGTCGGTCGCGGTTGCGGATCGGTGGAGTATATCAAAGTGAAGGGCGCGCGATAGCGGACGCAGCCTCCGGCGGACCTGGCTGCGCTGCGGAGCGGCAGGACGAGGCAGTGTGCTCCCACACCATCGCATGGCGTGTTGATAAATGCGGTCCGCGATCGCGCGGGACAGTGCGGACGGGGCACTACCGGCGCGGATTTATGGCGGCCGCCTGCTTGCGATTCAAGCGGCGCGAGTGGCTGAGTGCCTCCGCAGAGATATAGGGCCACACTCCGCAGTTCATATTTCAGGACATATTTATGGTGTTCGTCGGCGGGGACCCTCCGAAGGCTGCGACTAATGGCGGCCTGCGGCGTAATACGCAACACATTTTATGGACCTGTATATTAATATCTAGCAAGTAGTTTTTTACCCGGGCTCGTCCTTAAGTCGAGGTCGAGGTCTGAGATTATCGCCTCTCTCTGTAGATGAAGTATATCTGTCTTGGTCAACCGTAATATGAACTCTATTAGTTGACGACTGCTAAAACATTAACGACGTGTAGATATACCTCTACCGTGTATAATTATGTGGCACTGCGAAGCAGTTTAATTGGCTCTAAACGAACGGTCATCAGGAGCTGCCTACACCTGTACGAGTGAAGCTGACCGCCTTACGGCAATCTGAGTGTACGATTTATGTATAATAAAATAAAATTAAATACTTTATGCAGTAACCGTGCAGTGAGAGGCCGTGTGACGTCATCACTGGCCGTTGCTCCGTACCTCCCTGAGACAGGCGTGTCCAACATACGCACTATGTACTAACACGGTAGTGACGCCCGTGTGCGTCCACTCGGAGACAACCACCCCGCCCTCATCGCCAGCTGTAGGATGGGTTCGATGCTGGCGGCTCTGGACCATTATTTGTGACGTAGACTGGGGAGACCTATATCCAGCGGTGGAGGATTCTGACCAGATATGATGATGATGAATATTTGTTAATGATTATCTACCTTCTACAAAAGTCCTGACCAGGTGGAATTGTATGTAAGTATATCTACCTAATTGGGCGATACAAAACACACAATTTGGTATTGGTCAATTAAAATAGGATCCCGGTTATTGTTTGTTATTTACAGGTCATACATATAAAGTCTCGGAGTTTGATTAAGTTTCAAAGTAGAACAAAATGTAATTTGTAATCCTTGTTGCTAATAGCGTTTGTAATGACATGTCGTTAGTGCAGAGGTCGAGGCGCGGGCGTGACCCGCGCGACCGGCCGCGAGCCATACACCGCGGCGCGCGTAGTGCAGGAGATACATGCGGCTCCAACTGCATCATACCGTTGGAACACTCGAAATAGCAGCACCTCGGTACTCATGCTATCTCTAGAAAAAAAAACATGCAAAGTAGGTATCACTACTACGCATGTTTTTTAACTTGAAGTATTTTTATTTTTGACTGTACAAATGAATAGTGAATATTGTCGTCAGAACCAGACAGAATGGTTCAGAACCCGAGCCGGCCACAAAGTGCTCTTCTAGCAATTTTAGAATTGTCCAATTGAACGCCCGCACATGTATTCTAGCGTTCATTCGCACAATCGCGCCAATTTCAAGTAACACAGAATATAAGAGGTACTTAAATGTTTACAGTCGTCGTTCCACCAGAACTATTTACAAGTGGAAATAGTTCTGGTCATTTAGTTACAGTGAACATAAATGTATCGGCTACAGGGGCACGTCCTCGAACACATCACATTTGGAGACGACAAGACATAACGTTGCGTATTAGTGGTATCAGTGCAAAAGCGACCCGTCAAGGAGCCGTATGAAGATCCAAAAGAGATGATAATGCGGCGGATGGCGGGAAGGGAAGCGGCGCGGGAGGAAATGACCTGAGTCATTCAGTCAGGTTCGCACGAGCCATGTGCCGGGCTCGGTGCAGGCGGGCCCCGGGCGTACTGTCTGTGGGGCCCCCGGGGGCCCAGTGGGGCTACCACGCTATTTATATTATTAATGTTGTTATTGAATTTAGGTACCTACTACAATACAATTCGTGCAATTCAGCTTATGTTGATGGTCACATGGTTAGCGTATAATGTAGCGTATTACCTCAGTGGTTGATAAATACCAGATTCCCCTGACATGGAGGAGTGGTGCAGGCGGCGGCGGGTGCGGACGGTAATCACTGAGGGCGGGGGCTGGTGAGGGCTGGATACGTGTCGATGAGCAGTTCGCGTGCGCCGCCCACGGCTCCGGCGGCGGACACTGCTCGCGAGGAGTACCCTCAAACTTCATTCGTAATGCCCTCAATTAGCCCCCGGTCACAGCCCCGGTCATTCCACTTTTACAGCGAAACTAATTTCCAATTATTTTATCTTGAGTTTTCATTAAAAACCTTTTATTTCATAACTTTTGTAGTTTTAAAAAGCAGTTCTAAAGTCAAATATAAACAAATGAGAATTTTATCTTTGATATCACGTATTAACTATTTAGTGGTACTACTCGTATAGACTTAAACGAGTTCATATTCTAATTGCGTGTGTTTATGGGAAAACAAGGTCGATGAGCGTGTGCTCAAGCGAGAGCGCGCGTGGTCTCCTACTCTACATTGTAGCACGTGTAACGTCTCGCCCGCCGCGTGCCGGTGTCGTGCCGCTGGTGTCGTGAGATTGATGTCGCGTCGGACGGCGCCGACATTCCCCCGGAATTAAGGACTAATTATTTTAGTTAACCACCTTTATACGAAAACTGTCTGAATATAATTGCTGTTAGATGGCCTAGGGATCTCTTTCCGCCATCAATGAGGGGGTTACGTAGCTTTCTAAGGTTCAAATCTAATAATTCCTCAATGAATTGCGTTGTAATAAGCTCATGTGTAATAATAAATTGTAATATCTATTAAATTTTCTTTCAGAACCGTTGAGTCACGCGACCATGTGTTGCCGTCGGTACCATTGATTATGTAGAGTCCTACTTATTTCCCAACAGAAAGTGTGGAAAACTTTTATATCGACAGAATGCAAATGCCGTAAGATGTCTTTTGTCTTCTTTGAACTGAATAAAGCTGTTTGGGAGCAGATTTGGATTCCGAGCTTCGTAACTCCGAAGGAAATGTTAGCGAAATACATTCAGACACATCAAAGGCTCATTCAAATCCGGTTTTACAAAGCTAACACAAATAACTAAGCACTAACAAACATTTACACATTTAGAATTATTTAAGACTCCATGGTTCTGGGATTATGTAAGCATTTCCAGAAGTTGTATCTAAATGCCAAGAAACGCAACCAGCCACGCGCTGCTCCCGCCGGCGGCGCCAGCCACGCGCTGCTCCCGCCGGCGGCGCGGCGCCGGGAGGGCATCACACGAGCTCCGATCACCATCATCAGGTCGTTACGTCCGTGTAATGTGTGAGTCACTTATTCTCAGCTCGTCTTAATTTCCATAAGCTGCGTTAAGCGGCGCGGGATGATGGCGCGGCGAAGGTTACGTTTAATATGATAAAGAAACAGTGACCCTCGGATCCATCGGGTAATCCCGTGACAAACGAGTAATTGGCGCGGATCCGGCCCGGGCCGGCACGTGACCGGCTTCGGGAATACCCTTCCGGACACAAAGGTCCGACTTTTTCACAAAAACCCACTTATAAAGGAACAGCTGAAGCGCGGAAGTAATAAATGAAACGGGCCGCTGTGCTGATACCATATTGTATCGAACAAATCGCTACACAAACATTTGCTTTGAAACGCGATCGAAAACTTTGTACTCGATACGCTTTTTTTGTGAATATATTTTTCAATTACGAACGGTAGTTTTTACGTTGAAAAATATAGTAACGCAAATGATCAACGTGTGCCATCGTGTGTAAAGTTTATTGAAACCAAATGTTGACTTTTCTCAAATATACGTGAAGTGGAAGACCCTAGCAGTAGGTAGGATCACCCGGCCGCCGCGCGCCGCGCCGCCCCGCAGCGAGGCGCGAACGTGAGGCGCGGCTTTAGGGCCGGCGCACGTGTGGACAGGGCTTTAAGGGATTTGCTCCAAGGACGGCCTCGGCGCTGGAATTACAACCGACTAATCCGCGCGCTTCGACGTACCCGGGGTACCTACCGAGCACTCGGCGCGCGAGCACGTGGGGCGCGCGCGTACCCGGCGCCCACACGCTTGTTGTTGAGGCAGGAGCCACTGGCATCACCGACAATGTACCACTGTGCGAGACCGAACGACTGCAACTTGCCGACTGAATCCAATCACGTTATTAACTTGTCCAACTAATTCTCCAAATTTCAGAGAAATCGCTGAGTGGATCGTTAGGGGCCGGAGATTACAACCTAATCAATTCAGACGGCATACTTTAGATTATCGGACGACAAGACAAGACTCCTGAACGTTTAATAAAGTCTAAGTGTTGAGAGGACGCACACCGAACTACCAACGACGGCAACAAATAACCATATCAAAAGTCTGCAAGCAAACAGGAGAGTTAATATGCCTTTCAGAGAATTGAACTCGAGACATGAAAATCCTAGAAATTGACACGAGTTGAAGGTTCAGTAATTACCTCCAGGGCGACCCAAAGCCGAGCCCGCCCTTCGGCCCCCGAGCGGGGCGGCTGCGGTCCTAGTTGTACCAGTGACTATTAACTCACGGCAGTGAAGCGACGGACAAGTTTTACATACATTATCTGCGATGATAGCTGTTTTATCACTAAGACCCGACTTATCAAGGTTTGTATAGTCTTACAAGCAATAACAAACAGACAAAGCGAAGTGCGGGGCGACATGTTGTATGTGCTATCCAGATATTCAATTAGTTAGTAGAAGACCTCATAGGATAGCGTCTGATATCCTAGAAGGAGCATCATGATCCTCAAGTTTACGATAACATGAAGTACGTACATATGTGAATAACAATTCACTAAAACACGTAATGATTATGGTAAATAAACAATATTATCAGGAAGGAAATTATTAAACGATTTTCCAAATATTTTCAAAATAAACTTAAAAGATTACCTACATTTTCTGTAATACTAATTACACGAATGCTTACCTCTTTCATTTTTAAGAAACACCAAACTACGAGTCGATACGACGATATCTTCATCATTAATTAATTAAATATAAATATAATATATAAAAAAATTATTAATTAGTATTGTGTGTATGTACAAAAATATATTATTTTTAGTATAAGTAGTTATAACATTGCTTTAGGGCTTAATAAAAAAAGCTTGTAATGATGTTACTATCTCAATAAATAAATAAATTTAATTTCAGGTACCAGAGGTTGGTATAAATATTGTAATAGCTGGATAAATTAGTGCCTCATGCAGTTCAACGATGTGTTAGTATAAAAATAAAGTTCTTAAATCCTAAACGATACATATGTAGTTAATTTGTACAGTTTGGAAAGCCAACAACGTGTATTCAAAGCGAGTAGGTACTACTACCTACCGCGCCGCACCAACTATTTAGCTGTTCATGGAATAGTTCGGCCTGAATCCATTGAAAGTCCTTTAGGGCAACTATTTAGTCGTGTTATGTTATTGTTTCGGAGGATGGGCCTCATGTCGGTGGAAGTTTGGTTATTATCGCGGCTTTGTTTTAACGAGCCGCCGGCCCGCGCGATCCTACAGCGATACTAATATTCGACCACCTATTTCCTAACCCTACAGTTATCCTAACACAGGTAATAATTAACAATAAACATTTACCTATAATTTCTTCTTACTGTAGTGTCTAAGGTAGGTATATAGATCGGACGCAGATGGTCGACGGAAATGAAAAATTAAATTAAAAGTTTTATTTCTTTAAGCTTACAAATAAGCACTTAGACAGGTCATATTTATACTATTCATTATTATCAATTAAATTATTTTATAGTTCACTTAAATTTTTTGTCCACCAGTGGAAGAAGTGAGAAGAAACGTATGTTCATAACTTATGTGTCTAGTACATTTGATTTGCTTATCTGTAAGCTGGTAGATTTTGAGTTGGAGCAAAACTCGTTCCAAGCTTTTTTATCTTCTAGGTAATCTGATATTTTGTAATAAGCTTTTTTACAAAGAATATGTTTCACAATTTTTTTAAATTTATTTATTGATAATTTTTGCAACTCACTTGGAGTTTTGTTGTAGAAGCGTATACATTGCCCTTTAAAAGATACATTTATCTTGTGGAGCCTAGTTGTGGGCACAGTGAGTTTATTCTTATTTCTAGTATTTATATTATGTATATCACTTTTTTTAGTGAACCGATTGATATTTTTATGAGTGTACACCAAGTTTTCATAAATATATTGACACGGTACTGTCATTATATTTATTTCTTTGAATTTTTTACGTAAGGATTCTCTGGGACCCATATTATAGATCGCACGAACAGCCCTTTTCTGCAACACAAATACGGTGTTTATATCTGCAGCGTTCCCCCACAGTAGTATGCCATAAGACATAATACTATGAAAGTAGCTGAAATAGACAAGTCTAGAAGTATCAACGTCTGTAAGGTGACGGATTTTTTTAACTGCATATGCTGCAGAACTAAGTCTCCTCGATATCTGTGTAAGGTTATCATTTTCACAGTCAACAGCAGCAATCTTCTTCAAATCTTTGTTTATGTTCGTGGTATATTTACTGAGCCTGCGAATCATGTTGTTCTGAAGTTCGTGTATAGAACCTTACATAAGCCACAGAATAGAGATAATTCTTCTAAAGTTAGCCCCCAGAAGGTGAGGTACCGGTAGCGTTAATTCCCTCATCGACTGAATAATTTTGACCGGAGCTTGAGATTCGCTTCAGTCAGGGTTCTCTCTGCGCGGAGCCACCGGCGGGGCGCGGCGTGTGGTCACCGGGCTAATTCCTAATGAGTTGAGGAGGGAAGTTAGGCAGCATCATAGAATTCACTCGAGCACCAACAACTCGCTCTTTACGAATTGAAATCTAATTATTGGGAATTTAAAAACCAGAAAAAAAATCGTGAAGCTATCAGTTTAACCAGGGCTTTGGTACAGTAGCAAAGTTGCAAGACGAATCTTATTAGAATAGCTAAACGATCATCATTAGTACATTCTTCAGCTCCATGCACGGAGTCAACATGAGCTCGCCACTCCGATGAATAAATAAAATCAGCGTCCATTCAGAAGGTAGGTACCGAGTAGGTGCCCGCGCTTCGCTTCAGTAGAATTGGTTCGTTAAATAAAAAATCTTAACCGTAAAGAGCGCATTCGTTCCATTTCTGGTCCGTTCCATATTTCCGTTCCATATTCGCAGCATTCAATAAAGATCCGGGTTATGTATGAGCCATTATACGGAATGGAGTACGTTACAGTAATTTAGCGCATGTGCTTTATGCGCGGTATGGCTTCGTTAAAAATAATGTGTTCACGTAGGCGCAGCTTAGAGCGGCGGCGGCGGGCCTGCCGCCTACTGCGGCCGTGGCGGGCCTGCCGCCTACTGCGGCCGTGGCGGGCCTGCCGCCTACTGCGGCCGTGGCGGGCCTGCCGCCTACTGCGGCCGTGGGCCCCTGCCTGGGTATTCAACACTTTTGTTACATGATGGTTGCATGACGGCTAAACCATTGCTTGAAAATCCATGAAACTTTTTACATGCCTTTACAGAGCCGTCAATCAGCCCAGAGTTCACTGAATACATATATAAAAACAACCTGGCTTTTACCAACCTATGATCGCCTCAGGTACTACGGCAAGGCCGCTACAGTGCGGCTGTCATTCCGGGAGAACGACCCTTTGTCAGTGAATTTGCGCCTATTTAGTAAATGGGAGTTCACAGTTTGACGACCTCCGTAAGATACGATTATTATTTATGGCGGTTGTATACGAAGCTCTCGAGAGTGTCGAGAGAACCATAGACTTAATGTAGCGAAGCCCGTTGACCTTGTCTTTCGCATGGATACGGGCTATGAGTGAAGGGATAGAAGACATTATGAAAGGGTTTTATGGAGTACTTACCTCCGAGATCTTAATTTCAATGATCATATCTCCTTTGAATCGTATAATGGGTTTATTTGAAATAAATAAAGTTAAGTTAACCAATCTTTAAAATCATCGATATTTTGGGTTATCAACCTTTTATGACCGAACGACTGTCAAACCATCGGTCAACTCATCAACGAAATTGTCTGTAAGAATAGTAAACAAGTCCTTAGTGCCTACCACATATAAGTATACCTACTCGGCTATCCGTTACACACGGGCACACAGGCACGCCACTGTAAGCCGCGACCAGGTCGCCAGCGACCTCTCACGTGCCGGTCGCGTCTTGTCGCATTCGTTTTATATTTGAAACCATGTGTACGTATGCATAACGTGTATGGATGCATAAGCTGGGGAGGCCGATAACGCTCCCAGAGCCCGGCTGCTCGCAGGGCAGTGAAAGGGTTACAAAATATTCACACACATTTTTCATAGTTTCCTGTAAAAGAGCATAATAAAAATGTCGTGATTTCAAGTTTTACGATACAAATATAAGAGAATATTTACTTTACAGCGTTTCCTCCAATCATTCTGCCAGGCATGAGCGAAGCCGCTGACATAAGCTAGTAATTGCTAAATATACCTCACGGGAGGCCTGCCCTATCACCAGGCTGCTTTAACTGCACGACACGAAGGCCTGTACAACGGCGCACAACCTGTAAACCCGATAGCTCGTACTTTTTATTCGACCTGGCCGAATGCAAAACTTGATTGCCTTAAAACATGAGCAGCGCTGGACGATCACTTTAACTGTGTAATAAAGTGCTGAGTGGAAAATTGCTGTTTGTATAATTTGTATGCCGGACGCCGTTAAAGGTATGGCGGAGGGCAATGGAGGCGCTTTCATGCTTTTCAAGAGCAGACATTATGTCAGGAATATGATCAGATTGGAGGCGAAATAAAATGTAAAGGCTTTTATGAGGGCTTATGAAAATGACATTGCTTTACTTAACAAAGGGATTGATTAGCATATATTATTATGTTAGTAGATATTTTGGAGAAATTTTAATTTCAGCAGAGTCTTAAAATCAGGGAAAGATCGACATATTGCCGCAGAATGAAAATATAGAAGTACCCACGTACGTATTATTAAGCCTCAATTAATCTCACTTCATTCAGCAGACTTCTTTTTGTCGGGTTACCTCAAAATCAAAGGATAATCTAATAATCCAACAACTCTGCAGCAACTGAAGCTGAATATTCGCCAAGAATTGGAATCCATCTAATTAAGTTTTTCAAAATTTTGATGCCAGACGGAGAATGCTGTAAATGTCAAGGATATTACTTAGACGATGTAATTTGTAAAACGTAAATTTCATTTCAAATTCAAATTATCTTTAAATTGTAATAAACTAGCTGCGCCACGCGGCTTTGCCCTCGTGGAAATCTATCAATTATATTTTATTGTTTTTAAATTATATTTATAAACCTTCCTCCTGAATCACTCTATCTATAAAAAAACCGCATCAAAATCCGTTGCGTAGTTTTAAAGATCTAAGCATACATATGGACATACAGACAGCGGGAAGCGACTTTGTTTTATATTTATACTATGTAGTGAAAGTTCTTTAAAATTGTAAAGTATTTTGTTGCTTGAATTTCAAAAATGCATTTCTTCTTCTTGTACTAACGTAATATTTCTTGTGTTACACGAAACCTAAACATGTTTAAGTTTTTTACAAATGGTCCATCTAGCCCCGTGCTCCCACACTACGGAACCGTTTCATGCAAAGCAGCGATTACAATGTAAACCACAAACTAGGTATTTCAACGATTCCACGATGTGCCCCAAACGAGAGGGTAAATGTTTTTACACGTGTTTGTAGATTCGTCAGGAATCAGCCGCGTGTCGGTACACAGGGAGGTGTTTATTGATACCTACTGCATGTGAAGGTTGTGTCGGAGGGTGCAGCGAGCGGGGCGGGGCGCGGGCGGGGGCACGTGCTCGCGGGGAACAACAAACACAAATTCATACATTGAAAAATCAGTTTTAGATCTGTCCGAGATGGTGGTAAAACGGAACGTTTGACCACCATTGTGAGAGTTTTGTAAATTTCTCAGTTTTCAAGTTTAATTCCGACAAATTGTTTACTTTAATCTCCCTCGCCCATGCTGTCTGCTGCCTGCTGCCTGCTGCCTGCTGCCTGCTGCCTGCTGCCTGCTGCCTGCTGCCTGCTGCCTGCTGCCTGCTGCCTGCTGCCTGCTGCCTGCTGCCTGCTGCCTGCTGCCTGCTGCCTGCTGCCTGCTGCCTGCGGCCTGCTGCCTGCCCTTGACAACCATGTTTTGATCTTTCCAGAAACTTCGACAATTCGACCCAGAGAAGTAATTTAGCAAAGTAAAACCAAATAAGCCAGAAGCCGACTCAATGTCCCAAAAACAATAAGTTTCCCGGGAAAATATTTCCCCTAAATATTTTCATAAATAAAGTTGGTGTTTACTCCGCCGTAAGAAGTTGCGATTTATATGGAAGTTAAGATTGAGTATAATCCATCTCGCGTCATAATATTTGCACGCCCGCGCCCCGCGCCCTGCCCCGCGCCGCGCCGCGCCGCCGCTACCTACTCGCACTTACCTGCTTCACTTACACAATATGATGGATGTATTTCATGGCCCGCGCTCAACGATTACAAACTTACTTTTTGCTTTGTTCTTAATTCTTTATTGCACTAATCAAACAAATGTACCTACATATTAAATTAGCGAGGTAAAGCATAGGCGAGCTTTGCTTTGTTTCTGCGCTACAAAAACTAGCCCGTTCAAAATAGCACCCTGACACGACCGAGACGCGCGACCGAGCGTCAGCCAACTTCCGAAAGAAATAACTTTTCCATTGAAAGTGTTTGATCCCCCGCTCTGGGAGTCTCCTCCGCTCCATGGCGCGCCATCTCATTGAGATACGAAAACGTCACGTCCCGCAACAACTACAAACTATTATCTCAAGCAAACGAAATCAAAGAACAACAAAACACTTGCTTCCTCCTCAACCAGTAAGCCGCGACCGCCCCGACCCGGAACTTAACTCCGCCGTGCCGCGTGCTCGCTGAGACCATAATTACTTGTATATCGAGAGGCTCAAAACCTGAACAGAAATAGGAAATACTTGGAACAACGTTACAACATCAACTCGTAGGTACGAAATCTCGCTCACTATGTATTCTGAATAGTTGATTGAAGACTTTATTTGCAGTGCTGTGAGTCCAACCAAAACCGATGTTGTACAGATGCATGACTGGGTCGCGTAGAGAGTGTATGGGCATGTTTGTATTTAATTGAAAAATTTAGAAGTGTGGTGGAGTTATTGTGACGGGATACATCGATGAAGATATTTAAGTAAAGCGGAGCGCGATCGAATGCTGAGTACGTAGAGGAGCAGTTTAATGAGTCGCTTGTCTGTAGCGGGCGGATAGGCCTTGTTTTATCGCAGTTGGAAGTAGTTCGGGCCCCGCGGAGGCCACAGCCGCGGTGCGCCCGCCGGAGTGCCCGGCTCTCCTGGGGACTCGCACTAATCCACGCTAGAAATGAGACGAGAAGTTAATCCTGGATTTACCGAGTTCAACTAAACTTTGGACATTTGTTGTTGAATTTTAGAACATAGTTCAAGTTTATGGGCATTTAGAATGGATGAGTGGTGAGCGAGCTGGCAACCCCGAGCTAGACCACGGGCTGATTAGAGGGGCGTGGTGTGCGCGGAGCTGGCGAAGGAACATTCAAACTACATAACAAGTACATAACAAGTTACGTTGATATACGTAATGACGTACATACGAATGTAACCAATACCTAAGCATTTTCACAAAACGTGTAAATTCCAAGTCCAGTCCGTGCCAGAGAGATGTAGCCGAGGCCAGGAAATAGTTCGCATTCAAGATTTATTATCCCGTGCAGTTAGATAGAGCATTCAAGTAAAGTACCTACTCGAGAGTACCTCAGTGAAGGTTCAACGGCGGCTCACCACTACACCACTATGCCAGTTAAGTCACACCACTTTCATAAAACTCCTAAGAGTGTAACATCTTCGAAAACAACAGAATTGATCCCCTATCTGCCTATTCGCTCCGGCCCCATGCCTCCTTCGCACGAGGTCAGTCGCTAGCCTGCTACGGATACAAACTAGCTGGGAATAACAATTCAAACTCCATGAATTAAGGAGGAGCGACGCTTCCAGTCTAGTTGGATCTTGGCTAGTTTGTCCCGTGACAAGCTGCTCGTATAAGTTACGAGGCTTCAATCTGATTTACAACTTCGACCAAAACTGATTGAACAATGTACCTACCGCGTCGGCCAGTCACTGGCGCGAGTCAGTGTCTCGACGAGCCAGCAGGCCAGCGGCGAGTGGAGTGCGAGGCCCAGTGTAGGCGCGCAGTAAAACAAAACTATCGGGACATAAATTCGTCGGTTTGGCAAGTGAGGCATCGTAAAAACGAATTAGCTAATACCGGCTCGTTCCGACTTCGCATAAATATAATGTTTTATTTTGTGAGTTCTCTTTACGTACGTACTTTTGTTTTATGGCTATTCGTCGGGTATTATATTATGTAGTATTATATTATGTAGTATCTCTAATGGATCGCCATTTAATCTGAATGTTATGTGACGGGATGCCGCACTTCGCTTAATTGCCTTACAAGCCATTACTTAGGCATCCTCTACATCTACACGAAGGGCGTACAGCGGCCGTAGATCCCCGAACATAGCCGCTATAATAGTACTGTATGGGTTGTGCGTCCATGTCTCGGTGGTGAGGGGCCCGCACGCGGCGCGTGGTGCGCAGCCGGCGATGTGCAACGCGCAGGCAGTCCATCGAGACGCAGGTGCCGTAGGAGCCGACAATGGCTTCCAGCCGAACAAGCGACCGCAACGACGCGCGACGACGGCCGCTCTACCTACATGTACACGACGAGCACCACTATTGACTAAACTTGTAAACTGCTTCACATTTATGTAATTATAGCGAAGTATTCATAAGAAGACTCATTTCATCTCAATTGGAGGACAATCATGTGCAAATATTTAACCGGTTTTGTTGGTACGGGTATTACACTTTTACATTCAAAAAGCTTAAATATAAGTATAGTATCAAAAAAAATATCTCCAAATCAAATATTATAAATTTTTCTTCTTTTAATTACAATAAAGATTGTAGTAAAGTATTTTCAGACTTGTCGTAATTTCAATGCCAAAAATGACATCGCAATTCGATAGTGTCTCGCACACCAATCATTTTCAAATTCCCCAAGCATTCTGCAATCCACAGTAACTCGTTTACAATTCCAACCTCAAACCCCAAACCCCGGCGAGCCCCCATGCATGCGCCCCCGGTACAAGTGCATGCCCCCGCCCCCCTGCGTGTAAACACCCGCCCCGCAGACTTGCACGGATACAAGGCACGCCGCCGGTCTTTGCTTGCGGCCCTGGAGCGAGTCTATTTGCCCGGCGATGACGTATCAAAGTGCTCTGATTGGCTGCGCTCGTTGCATTCCAATGGACATTACGGAACTCGGAATGCGGGTCTCAATGAACAGAGGAAATAGACAGATATTTTCGATTATTTCGATATTAGGTACATTGCAAAGGTACGCAATGTATTCTGTGAGTTTGCAATATTTTGTGCAGGAGAGGGTTTGGAGGTCTCGTTTGAAAAATGACATTGGATCGTGTAAAACAAAAGAAGGACGATCCGTTCTTTCGGTGACTTAGTTTTAAAATGATTTTGACATTTATTTGTTAAGAAACGAGAGGCAGAGGCGGTAGGTTAGATCAATGAGATTATTGGGTTAGATACGCTTGTAAAACATCAAAATGGCTTTCTGGAGCGCTAATTAATCATTTTTATTTGGTTAAGTGCATGTCAAATCTACGATCAACTAATCAGACTTTTGCTCTGATGCGCTAAAATAATTAGGTGCTACAATTTCCTGCGTTTTGCGAAGTTCAGCTGTGATTTTTTAGGTGTGAATGATTGAACTGAAGACTTGATTAAATGATGCGTGACCATTGTGAACATAAACACTGACTTGTCAATAATAAAATAATCATTTATTTGTTAATTTTCGTATAATCAGCGATTGTGCAACCCCATTAGATTTGACCAGTGTGTCAAGTTAATGTATGTGTGTTTGTCTTTGTCATTTGATTTGTGGTTTGATCAGCGTTCGAGAAACCCGCAGCTAGTCTGACATCACTTTGCAATCTTTATCTGCCTTTCCGCCATCGGTCGTCAATCTCATAACACAAACAATCTCTTGTTTGTGTTAGCCATCGCCGCCGCCGCTGCCCCCAGCGCTGTCGCACGCACCTATGACCCACAATGCATGCATGTTTGCAGAGCGCGCGCAGATAGCGCTATCACCCGGCACCGCCGCCATGTTGCACAATGCTAATCGACACAGAGAGTCACGAGTCGATGACTAATGTCTTCGCCACAGCCTGTCCCAGCTCTATCGGGCTATATCGCCGAGCTATATCAGCCTGTATCAGGCTGTTTATGCCGTTACGGCGTTGAAGCCATGACTTCATTAGCGAAGTTGCTATACGACCATCGGTAATTGCTCCTGGCAAATTTGAGTCGATCGTGCTAGCAAGGCGCGGCGAGAGCGGGGCCTCGTAGCACTGCGTAGCACCGTAAGCAAATGTATCTGAATAAATCTTATTTTTTCCTTTTGGTTTGAAAAATCATTTTTGTACAATTTGCGTTGTAGTTATTTAAATAAAGTTTATACATACAACATGATTTTACATAGGAATTTAAATAATACAACGAGATCAATGGAGTGGTTCATTTGGTGTTCATCCAACAAAAACTAGGTTCGTTCGTAGATAACTCACTCTCATATTTGAAACCAACGAGTACTATGCTTCAGGAAATAAAAAGTAAGAATGGTCGATAGCCGCCTCTGGCAGTGTGCACGTCTGGACAACCTTGTGTCGACGAATGACGTTATTAGTCTGGTAGGAAATCACGGAATCACCTTCGAGCGGTCGTTTGTTCGATGAATGCTCCGATAACATAAATCCACTGTTTAATATGAATCAACAGTACTGAAACACAGCCCCGTGTTGTTACTGGTTGGTTATTTATTACGTTGAAAATTAATTTGTAAAGGTTTTTGGAAATGAAAGCACTAGTTCCAAACAATCAAATTATTTAACGATTTAATAAACAATGGCCATTCCTCCCCCGCCGTCAAACAATCATAAAGCAAAGAACTAGTATCAGATTAAAATAATTAGCAACGGAACAACAATAATTCATTAAACGAATCAAAATGGTGATTTGTGTCCCCCTCGGGAGCGGACTTGAGCGGTTTTTATTTGTTTTAGAACAATGCCTCCCCGGGGAGTCGTTCCGATTTCAACCGCTCACTTTGTATGGATATGCGTCCGCTGCGAGCGGACTCCTTCCTCGCATGTCGCACGGCTCTATTCACAGCGGACTGCGTCATGATCGAGATACCAAGGTAATATAAGAACTGAACATGAAGCTTTCCCGGAGACTTTAAAGGACGGGCTCTATTCTATGCCAAGGAAATAATCGCGATATTCATCTGAATGAGGCTTATAATGACGAGATGAAAGAGGTCGAGGTGATACAATTCATATTGTCATAGAACTTTGTGAAGTCTCATTAATTTTCCGATTCCGAACCGGAAAGCCTAGGATGTAGTCACTTTGTAATGAGCTGAGTCAATGTAACGGGTGAGTTCGCGACTGTCTAACGATGCAGTTACCACGGGGCGGCGGCGGGGCGGGGCGGGCTGGCGGCGCGGTCGTAGCGACGACGTGCTGGAAGCAATTGGGTCGTGTGACGTCACGCGAGAGGATAATGACGTCACAGATAATGAGGAGCACTCGAGTGCGCGCCAGATTCCGGGAATTCGTCGGTCAAATTATCTTTGCAAGAAACTTACTCTCTCTGTGCGGGTGGATCCATTGGCGGATGGTTCACCCGGTGGTGACGATGGTGGTGCGGCCGCGGGGAATTATAATAAAACAATACTTAAGAGCGTTTATTCCTAAAATGCGCAGAAACAGTACTTTTCAAACCCGTTTATATCATGAACCACTTATCTTATAGTATATGTTATTTACTAATAATTTTAGGAAATTTTAGTGTCCAAATAGTTTGACTATAAAATATTTCGATTAATATAGTATGTACGCGTTCTATCAAGATAACTTGTGAGAGGTTTTCATAATTTCCCTTTCAGCATCAGTTTCGAAGCTCAAAATAATAGAAAATACTGACATATCTAATTAAGAAAAAAATATAACCGAGAGTTTAGACATTTAAAATTTTTATGATTTTGTTGCTATTATTTTTCTATAAATATTTTAAAACTACTATAAAACGCTGCGCGAAAATCAGTCCGCCGCGAGGCTTTCTAGAGTGTGGTCACGTCGCTTATTAAATATTTATAGAAAAATAATAGCAACAAAATCATAAAAATTTTAAATGTATGATTTTAAAAAAGATGCTCCACTTTATTGGTAGGCTATTATTATATTAAATTAAATTTCACATTTTTTGAATTTTAATTTCTCATAGTAGGATACCAAAACCAAACATCTATCTAATTTACTTTTTAGCCAAGGATCTCATCAGTAGGTTATATTTTTTTCTTAATTAGATATGTCAGTATTTTCTATTATTTTGAGCTTCGAAACTGATGCTGAAAGGGAAATTATGAAAACCTCTCACAAGTTATCTTGATAGAACGCGTACATACTATATTAATCGAAATATTTTATAGTCAAACTATTTGGACACTAAAATTTACTAAAATTATTAGTAAATAACATATACTATAAGATAAGTGGTTCATGATATAAACGGGTTTGAAAAGTACTGTTTCTGCGCATTTTAGGAATAAACGCTCTTAAATAGAATTATTTAACGATCGCTATCAAAAACTAGCGGAGAAATAAAGCATAAAGCATGTAATGTTTAATTGCGCGTCAGCACGACCGTGTGTCGTGTCGCCTGTCTATTTGTATTTGACGCCGTGACGCGGGCGTGACGCGAGCGTAGCGCGGGGCGTGATGCGGGCGCGACGTGACGGGATGGAGGTGGCATCGCTGAAACTCGTGATTTCCCGGGAAATTAATTGCCTTTCACAGGCAATGAATATTTTTATGGTCCGAGCTGGTGCGCACGCTATCAATTACCGAAAGCTTCATGGGACAGGGCGATATTTTTACAGTTTCGCTCCCACAATCAATTTACAGCTAATAGTGATTCACCTGCGACCAGAGCGGACGGCGCCTTCGTTGGTAATATTTTGCCACTTACACAACTTTGTCACCCACAATAACTACACTGCTTATTATAATGATCACCTCAGCAATAGCAAGTCGAGTGCTGCTCCCATAGCTCAGCAATAGCAAGTCGAGTGCTGCTCCCACAGCTCAGCAATAGCAAGTCGAGTGCTGCTCCCACAGCTCAGCAATAGCAAGTCGAGTGCTGCTCCCACAGCTGAGACGAGATAAAGAGGCTCATGCCTCTCAGCTGCTGTCGTATTGGAGGTTTATAAGGGTTGTGATGATTGATGAGGTGATGTATGAAGGGTGCCAGACTGATGAACCTTAAATCATCTAACGTACTGAGGTGTACAACACTGAGTCAGCCTTTCAAACTAAATGCTGTAAGTCAAGGACACGTGGCGCGGGAGTGGACCCGGCACTCGTCACGCCGACACCTGGCAGCTGGCCGCGCCGCCCGCCGCCTCGCACACTAATGTCTGAAAATCAACTGAAGTTGAGACAATGTCATTGTTTTTGCCGGGAACAATCTACCGAGATGCGCCGAGTACAAGCTCTCTGAATAATCCAGTTATTAGAGGCGACTCGGCGTCTCTGGAGCGGCGGCTGAATTCAATTTAGCTTGTAAATGCAGTGTGGGCATTAGCCGCCCACAATGTCCTGGATGATTACTATTTAGAGACAATGGGATTCCGTTTACGGCGTCCGCTGCATTAGTCCCCCGCGCCGCCGTCGGCCGCGGTGGCGGTAGTGCGACATTGCGATGCATAAGTCTCGATGAAAGACCCAACTTGTTATAAGTCAGTGCAAGCGCGCTCAGGCGCTCAGGGCTGCCTTCATACATATTTAAGCTATTTTATCCCACTGCGGAGCGAAGTTATGATTTTAACATGTATGGCGGGTCTCGAGGACTGTTTCTTATTTATTTATTTTTCAGTAGAGTCTTGCAATTTTCAATGAACGCAGGGAGCGTCTGTGTTTTTAGTAAATGCTAAACTTGTTGAAATAAACGTCAGTGAGCAGAGTCTCTGCCAAATCTCATTCGTGAAGTGTGTAACATTACAAATAATGAGTGAGCAGTAACAATGCGGGTACACAGATAATGCTGCGTGAACCCGTTCCTGGAGAACTTGGGCCAGTAGAGGGTACATTCGGGGCGGAGGAGCGCCGCGCGCGCCCTATCAGGCGAGTTCGCTCATACAATGTGTTTTAGTTCTTATGAGGAAATTTCAGGCAAGATAATTATTTACAGAAGAGTATAGAGTTCGCTTTGTAATGTTTCACAGCATTTTTCTGAAATCTAGTATTGAATAGGTAAGTTATACTGTAGTAAATTGAAACTATGCGGTAGGTTAATTTGTTTGAAAAGTTTAGAATAATTCTTGTTGTAAAGGTTTGGTTCAACAACAAAAAGTACCCGTAAGTACCTTATAATAATTATCAGTTTACACTAAGCTCGGGTCAAAAACTAAAACAGAAATAATGTCCCTCGGATAATCTATTTCACTTATTCATAAATTGCCATCCATCAACCACGGCCATAAATAAATGAAACGATGCAACTATTATAAGGGTAGCCGCACACGTGACCGCAAAAACGCAGCTCATTCGTGTCGTGTAAATAAAAATGCGGCGACAAATGACGTAGGTTGCATGCCGCATAGCGTGCTCCGCGCGTTAAATAATGTGAAGGCATGAGCCCACGATTTATAACGCTGGCGACCGACACGCCACCTCATATCCCGTCCTAGCGAACTGCCCTATTTATGGACCTTTATTGCATCATAAAAGCTCTGTAATTAAAGTTTATGAAACCGTGACGCAAGCGATGCGTTGCCGACAGCTCGCGAGGCGGTGCGCCTTCCCGCCGCGGGCCCGCGCCCTCCGCCCTGAGACAAAAGCTTTCATTGTCGGAGCACGATCTCATTCAACTCGGTGTTTCATTAATCACCTAATTTAGTTCATCTCCTACTCGTATCTGAACATCGTGTTGCAATTGTGTGGTACCAATTCAAAAGGTTCTGTGAAATAACGAGCTTAATAATGGGCACAGCGGGTACGACAGCGGGAATGTTGGTATCTCCTTTTCACGATAAATAGTTCGGTTGATGTCCAACAGCTCGGAAACATTCTCAATTATTTCGTAGCGGTTATCGGGAAATAAAATATAATGAACATCTCCAGGTTGTTCGAGCGCTCCTCGACGTAATGATGGATGCAATGAACCTCTGCAAAATGTTTTACGATAACAATAAAACTGGAACATACCCGAACTCCGCTGAAAATTTAATGTCCGTCGGCGCACACTCACCTGAAACAAACCAAATAAATTCTTAAGGCCGAGGATAAATCTTAGGGCGAGTACAGGAGCGCCAGAAAAGAGTGCAGTAAATTAATAGCCGCAGCTAGCATTAGACAGGATGCCGGCGAGGGCGAAGTGTCAGCCGCGGGCGGGGCCTCCCGCGGGCGGGGCCTCCAGCGGGCACTGAATGAGAATGGAATCCAGCTCCACGTGGAGCACGGCGCGGCGGCGCGGCGGGCGCGCGCTGCGGGCACGTCTCGTACGCCGCGCACGTACGCACGACACGCGATATTTTCAAACATCTATTTTCGATATTGCACAATTTGATTCACAATTTATAGACCTCAAGAGTCCAGTTCAGCAGTAAATAGTTTATTGCTGATTTCAGTTGTATTGGGTCAAAGTTAATAAACTCGATTTGGGAGAGTGATTTTATTATTACGCTTTTGACAGGTCTTATTAGTTACGAGTCCTTTCTACGCTTGTGTATTTGCCGATGGATTATTTATCGAATGGGTTCAGTTCGGGTACAGTCGACCTCCGCAGGGTCGCCGGTGTGCGCGGCGCCTGTCTAAACGAGTCGACCTCCGCTGGGTCGCCGGTGTGCGCGGCGTCTGTGTAAATGAAATAAAAGTCGGATTCCTCAAGTTTTATCGGCGAGTTTTGTTTCTACAATGAAATGTTTATTTTACATTGCAAATAAGCCCCGGCACGGAGCAACTAGCCTCGTAAAATTAAAAATAAATGAGAATGGAAAGCTTTACGTACCGCACGGCTCACAGGTAAGAGGTTGAAACGCTGGCTAAATCGTTGCAACTTTTGCAACTTGATTTTCAGTTCAACGACATAGGTATATTTTCCTTAGCTTTCTTTATAGTAATTAGTTGTCTACCTCAGGTTAATAATTGACTCTTTGCTATTTAATTATTTGAAACAAATTGAAGTTCTTTTTAGATATTGCCGTTTCGCAAGTCGCAAGTGGTCTAGTGGGCAGAAAGTATTTGATAACTTTGACGCAGAAACTTAGAGGTTCAGTGAATATGTCATAAATCCGGAAAGATCCAATGACTAGATCCATGGTGGATCTATGGAACTTTATTTCTCATTACATCCATTTTATATTTCATTTCATGGATTGGATCTAAATGAGATATGGATTTTGGCGAAATTATTTATGCTCCCCCGTGCAGCCGTGCTGCCGTGCGAACTTACGACGAAAGCAGGTAGCCAACTTTGGTAAATGATAGTGTTAGGTATCTTCGGTATCCGCAAATTTGGCGCCGCTGCCGAGCCAGCGACGCGCTTGTACAAACTCGGAACGTTGCACGCTCTAACGACTCCAGCCACTCGTACAATTAGCTCAGCAGAAAAACAAACGTTTCCGCGTTAAGAAACCGCAATAATAAACTAAAATTATTCGTTTCTGAGAGGAGAAAGTCACGAAATTAACCCAGTGGGAATATATGTTTATGTTTGTAGAATGTAAGGAAGCCGCGGCGCCGCCGGCCCGAGGGGCGTCATGTGGACCTTCCGAACAAACGACAAAGACTCTCCCGATCGTTAAGCATCCTTCCTTTTTAGGACTGATATTCAAACAGACAAACGGACGTCACAAAACTATAAGTATCCATTGTTTGAGTACGGAACGCTGCCAATCTCATGAAGGTCGCGCAAGACACTGTCATGTTTCTTTATCTGCGCGAATTGAGTTATCGCCCAATTACCGGCGGGAGGATGTCGGCGTGATCCGCGCCTCGCCTAACATATTTTACATTATCCAGTTAGAATTCATTGAATTAGTTTCATTTCATGAAAAATAAAATAGCGATTGAAATGAAATGAAATAATTTTGTTGCGTAATCTAGACAATGAAGGTTTTATAGATTCGTTTCGTAAACAGTTGAAAGAGTTATTGGTGAAGGTTCTCACACAAAGGAGCCGCTCGCCTGCGCGGCCGCGGTGCCGTGGAGCTGTGGTTGAAGCTTGTTTATTTTGAAACTCCATAAACCTTTGAATTTAATTAAAATATTCGAGTAAACTTTACATAAACACTTGAAGTGAACCGAGACGCCAAATATTTACTTTTCGTCGAGACAAAATAAAAATATTCTAAACCGTCCGCTGAAGTATTCAAGCAAACTTGTTCGGTAGACACTGACAGAGCGGTGAAACGGCGGCGACAGCTGAAACAACACTTCTTACTAAAACTCTTTCTCAACTAATTATCACAAACGGCACTTGTTACAAGAATAACGTACATTTATAAAATAAATAGTCCGTTATTTATTTATGGGCAATCCTCGACACCCTCTTAGTGCGAGCGAGCACAGATACTACAACACAGAGCAATCCTTACGTGAACAGAAGTGCGTTCCGCAATAATTTAGCACTTAGGACGAGCTCGACCCGAGGCCCGCGACCTACGTGCGGATGCGGACAGCGGAGGCAGCTCCAGCGGCACTAATCATTTCGTAATACAGCGCTTAATGGCAGCTCAACAATGTTCCACAAGTCTAGCATCCGAATTATTTTGAGCATTGGCCGGGCTATAATATTATTGGACATTCCTAGAAATGCACGAGATATGGAAGTCAGTCGTAGGGAGGGATAGTATACATAGGGATATTGGAAAGGCATTAATGATAGATGGCATGCTTTGATGCAATACACACGTCGAGGGTTGCCAAGATGCAAAACACAATTCAAAGATTTGTCAGCCCGTCTCGTGAAACAGTTGGCCCTGAATCTGTTATTCTCGGGACCATTTCTGATTTATTATTTGCATTGAATCCACGTTCTATACAGAGTTAATGTCGCTGAGAGTTACATCTAATAAAGTTACCTAAGGTCTGTTCCAAAATATATTTTCCTTCCATCACATTCGGATTCCCGTTCCCAGTTCGCGTGTGCCCACGTTGTGCAGCTCTGTAGCGCGCTTCTTTGTCAATTGAACAAAGTCTGCAGCCATGAGCCAGATAAGGGGTTCCTGTACCCTCGTCAGGCTTTATTTCTTTGTATTTTTAGCCTCTAATCCAACAGAGGCTGATTGTCCGCGACTGACGTAGAAGGATTCATAGTTACAGGGATAGGGCGGGCGGAAGGAATAAGCATTATATTTTACTTTATTTGTGATTTCTTGTTCTTATGTAGGTCTTACTGTATGTATCCTCATACTTCTATAAAGTAGTTTTTATTATACTTTCACGACCATGTACGGTTTCGCACCAATTTCCTAGGAAGGCGTTGGGATCGTCGAGATCAAAATTTCAAAATTCTAAAATTACCTACCCATTTTATTTAAAAACGTTGGAAAGCTTTTTCAAGCTAAGTTGGGACTTTGAAAAAAGTGGTCGGGCATATAAGAAGCTACAGAAAGCACTATTATGGTTCTTAAAGAACAGTTTCAATTTCTTCCACACATAAAACTGAATTATCTCTCACCTAATACGTTTCTCAGGCTCCTTAAAGCGAAGTAATGGTTTGTGCGTTCCTCAGGCAGCTGAGTGGCGGCCATTAGCCACGTCCCAACGAGCTGGACGTGCCGGCTAAGCTCTGCTTTACGGCCGCCGCCCGCGCCGCCACCGCCCGCCTGGGCTCTACCGGCTGATATGTGGGCATGTAGCGCTAATGTTGTAGGGTCTACCCACACGGTGGGCTGAACGTGAGGCTACCAATTTCAAATCTTGGGGTTTAGTATCAATTGAGTATAAAACATGACGGTCGTACAAGTTCCCCGTGCGTCGACACGTATGAAGCAAGTTAACCGAGTCCATAACCCCCCCTACAAACAAAGAGAAGGAGCGGCCATCCTCTGCGCAATCGGCACGACACTGAACCATCAATGTCAGGGAAACTACTGTTTTACGCGAAACTTTATTCGTAAAGTTGCTCAATCAGAGTTTGTGTCATCGTAAAGCGCTCCAAATAAATACACTTCCGTCAGAAGTTGTATTAAAAGCGCCTTCGAGAGAAACTTTGATATCGCGAGTCGAGGATAACAGAACTTGCTTTTAACGAGTCTTCTTTGAACGAATAAAAAGGTTTATGAATGACGGCGCGGTGCTGCGCTCTCAGGCACCTCTTACAAAGTAGCCTTGCGAGTCGAACACACTTCGTAAAAATTTTTTTGGGTAACTCAAAAGAAAATCCTAGAGAACAAAAATGGGTTGATTCTTGGCCCCAGTTTATTATATTCCCATGATGAGCTAGGAAATTTATGTGACGTGTGAGGAGGGCAGTTTTTCAGCAGCGGCCGCAATAAATAATGCTTGGGTGTGGACGCGGCGCGGGCTGCGGCCACGCGGCGGGGAATCAACGTTTTATGTGCGCAGCGGTGTATAGCTGCTCAATAAAGCTACATTGTGAACCGAACTGGAAAACAATTTCTCAAATTACGAAATTAAGTTTGTCTTCGTTTATAAAAGGTTAAATTTCGAGCCAATCTTCAGCCCACGGTCCTGCAAGCTATGAGTACTTATAGGTACTAAATAATTACGCTTTTTCTGATAGTTATTTACAGTGAAAGCCGTCTTACTCTATTGTGAAGCAGGTTCCAAGAAGAGACGTGAATGCATTAAGGATAGCGGTCTAACTCTATTGTGGAGCAGGTTCCAAGAAGAGACGTGAATGCATTAAGGATAGCGGTCTTACTCTATTGTGGAGCAGGTTCCAAGAAGAGACGTGAATGCATTAAGGATAGCGAAGCAAATATCACCGGTATTTTTGCTAAAAGGCGGAGCGATCTTGATATTTCCCGAGGTGAGCTTTGTCTGGCGCTCCGCGAATTCTATTCATACTCGACTAGCTGTCGCCGGCTGCTCCTCTGCTCCGCGCTGCACTTCACATTATACACCAACTATTTTAGTGTCTATAACGAAAAGGATTTCGGAGAATGCCCTTTTAGTGTTTTCTGTGCCATATAAATGATAAATTTGATAATATCTCAAAAAAAGACAGGGGAAAAGGCCGCCGAAATAATATATTTGGGATATTAATTTAATTGATTGTACCTCGAATTCGAGGTAGGAACTATAATAACAAAAACTTCATATACATATTTTGTTATGAATGTTATGATGTATCCCACAAAGATTCAAGACCAGAGTTAAGTAGGTAAAGTATAAAGCGCGTCTAGGCTTTATATAGACAAACTGAAAAGTGTATTCACTCACGTTCAATATTATTGGACGGGATTCAGTGAGAGCTGGAGCTGTTATCTGCGCAGAGATCACACGCTACACGTACTGGTAGGTATCGCTCACTGACTCGGAAGATATTGAACCCCCCTATAGAGGGGGGAGGGGTCTAGACAGAAGACATGTTTAATATAGCAGGACATGCTAACTTTAGAAGCGACGAAATTGGATTTCTGCATGTTTGATAATCGAAAAGTCGAGACAACTGGCAATAAACGTGAGCATGTGACCCGATGCATTCCTGCGAGCTGGAGACTGGAGCGTCGCCCGCTGCTGGCGCTGACTGCGGGGCGCGAGGGACTCCTTCCTCAGGAAGCATCGTTTCACTTCGTTGCTTCTTTCATGGATACATTTTTATGTTTAACACACTAGCTTCATTCGTCACGGGCCCCACCTTGCTGTTTTGAACCTACATTAATAGATTAGAACAATTTGATACCTTGACACGATCGGAGTTTCACATACTTGGCACATTTTTGGGGTTCCGTACCTCAAAAGGAATAAATAATAGTTAAAAAAAACTAAAAAACCACGCTTTTATAAATAAACCGAACTAAAAAGTAGAATTTTTTTTTTTAATTAATTCAAATTATGGATAAAAGTGATAAATAAAATAAATTACTTTTATGTAAAAAAGCGTGGGATTTGCGTTCTCTTGGCAACAGCGCACACTTGCTTCATAACTAGATACTGATAGGAGTAGCGACATTGAAGAAATATTTTCAGAAAGTACCCCACGATATTTTACATTAAATAATTTCTTTTATTTATCACTCTTATATATAATTTGAATTATTTAAAAAATATTTTCTACTTTTTAGTTCGGTTTATTTATAAAAACGTGGTTTTTTAGTTTTTTAAACTTTTATTTATTTTCTATTTTTTTTTCAAATTATTGTATTGTCATCGGTTATTAATAAGTTTACTAAGTTTAAATGAAATCTGACCGTTCAAAGTGGGTCAAAAACGGGTCCAAAGGAGTCGGTTACAAACAAACATACATACATATACATACAGGTGAAGCTAATAAAAGCGTGGTAAAAAGGAACCCATATAGGATCACTTTGTTGTCCTTCTATCCGGCTTTTAACCCTGTTTTCTCAGAAACGCGTGGAGGTATTGAGTTGAAAATAACATCCAATGCTCTGGTTCGAACTTCATGGAAACGTGATAAATCAAATTCTAAGTAACGCAATCAAGAGAATCATGAAACGTCAAGAAGCAAGGTCATATTATAGCACATATAAAGGAAAAAATCATGATAATTTGCACGAAACAAGGTTTTCTAATTATAAGGAACCCTCGGCCTCGGTGCGCCAGTCCGACTCGCACTTATCGTTTTTTTTTATTAAAACTATTAACTTTCGCAGGGATTACCCAAGTAAAGCGATACCTTGCAAATGGATCGCGCTGAGGAAGCCACAACGGAAGGACCCTTGCTGGATGAGCCTCAACTTGCGCAGGCAGCGTCCCCCGGGAACTACTTCCAAAGTTGTTCCTCTAATGAACTATGAATATACACAGGCTGTCCCGTCCCGCCTGACTATCCCATAATCATGACGGAGCAGCGCAGGTAACGTTCACTTTGCAAACTAGTTACTTGTTCAACTCATTACTATCTCAGATAAGTTTACATAATCGAACATGTTTAATCTCATTTTTGCGATCATCAGTTCTTTCCAATGACAGTAGAATGCTACGTATGTACATATGTGTCGTGCACTGGATGGATTAGACAATCGATAGAGATCGGCTTACTGAATAACCCAAGTGCTATCCTGACAAAACACATTGATCATCAGTATGCTGCGCTCTTAGCATCTTCACCGTCAGACTTCACTAGTGGATATATGAAGTCTGTTAAGGATAATATGAATGACCTCCTAGAATTATTCCTAAGTATGTAACATGAGGTAGAAAAGAACAGCCCTAGCTCAAACATGACTCACAGTTACTAGAAGGCAGATATAAGACGGTTGCTGGTGGAACCGGCCCGGCGCGACGGCGGCGGAGGCGCGGCGTGACCGAAGCGGCCCGAGACCTTGTTTACTCGCCGTCATAAAAGTATAATTTAGTAGAATACTGCAACTGTTTCATAACGAACGAGGGCGGAATGAATGTAGGATAGTCCGCAGGAAGAATACGTAATGCTCCTTGGAAAGTAGCGATAAACGATTTGATAATATTGTATTTGCAATCTCAAAACTAAACAGGGACCATTTTTTCGGGCATTACCGGGCGGCAACCCAGAACTACTGTTATTGTTAAATCTAAATGTAGTTGGTTAGTTCCTAGAATAGCGGTTGCTCATGGAAATAGTTTCAACTACATAGTTAAATAATTTTATAACTGTCTCCGACAGGTCCGGCTTCTCCACAACACGCTGTGCCAAGACACGTTCTACATCGTTTTAAAACCTCAAAAAAGTAGTCTGTATGTGAATAGGTCTCGTAACGTAGTCGTAACGTAGGTTTGTGTGTGATTTTTTATACGTAGAAAATAGTAATAACACTCGGAACAAATATGTATTTGCCTGTTGTATTTGCTGATCGTACAAACCTAACTCCCAAGGCGGGAATCGAACCCACCACTTTAGCGTCGCAGGCGGACCTTCGCCCGTCCCGCCACATCAGTCGTCGCTTATTTTTTTAAATAATAAAAATCCTATAAATTTGTTCGGGTCTTCAGACTCCTTCCAAGCTC
Source organism: Eupithecia dodoneata (assembly GCA_947044415.1). Lineage (NCBI taxonomy): Eukaryota > Metazoa > Arthropoda > Insecta > Lepidoptera > Geometridae > Eupithecia > Eupithecia dodoneata. The sequence goes on along the minus strand of OX345656.1, from coordinate 14,422,825 downwards.
GGCTTGCTCTTTTACAAATTTGTTCGGGTCTTCAGACTCCTTCCAAGCTCGGCTTGCTCTTTTACAAATTTGTTCGGGTCTTCAGACTCCTTCCAAGCTCGGCTTGCTCTTTTACAAATTTGTTCGGGTCTTCAGACTCCTTCCAAGCTCGGCTTGCTCTTTTACAAATTTGTTCGGGTCTTCAGACTCCTTCCAAGCTCGGCTTGCTCTTTTACAAATTTGTTCGGGTCTTCAGACTCCTTCCAAGCTCGGCTTGCTCTTTTACAAATTTGGAATTTAGTTTGCTGAAAAACATTTTTCTATGTGATGGTTCTGAGTGCCTGGACAATCGATATATCACCGCGGAGCACACCACAGACCATTATTATACAACTTATGTACGAGTATGTTCAAACATTGGTATCGATCCTCCCCAAGCCAACTGGAGGCTGACGTATGCTAATGACCTGATAATAATTTCTCATTCAGCGACAAAGGACAGTATGTGGTTATCGGAGGCATTCCCAGCCATTTGGGTCATGTTATTATAGTTTGTCAGTTATCAATTTTTTTGCCATAGATTCCTATTTGTTTTTAAATTCGTTTTATCGAACATACCAGATTTATTTCACTTTTGAAATTGGAATCCGTAAGGAACACAATAATTTTCATACAAAGTTAGTTGTTTACAAAAAGCGTTAACAAATGGCTGTGCCCACCCAGCCCGCCCGCCTGAAAGTAATAATTCTTTCTAAACACTCAGCGGAGCCTTCACATTAGCTTCGCTCTAGTTTCGCGGAGCAATAACACATCGACTTTCACGAGGAAATATTACAAAACTACGCAAATTGCGAGAGTATGAACGAACCGCGGTGTGAGTTTAATATACTTGTGCTATGAACGAACCGTTAGGCCTCTGCGGCTCTGGCGCGGGCGGAGGGACGCTACTGTAAGAAACTACATAAAAGTATAACTTGTTTCTTCCAGTTTCTTGGGTAAAATGATCCGGCGCAAAGTTGACGAGAGACATTTTCGCCAGGATTAAAGTAAGCTACGTGTAACAGTGCAAAGTTTCCGGAAGGCAGCGCTCTAGATTGTTTTATTTTATTATTCAGCGAAAATTTGTAAAATGTCTTGCCAACTTTTAAAATAATGAAAAGATTATATTGAAGTGGTCGGGGTATGGAAACAGGTTGGAGGAGATTTATAGCGGCTTTGAGGAAAAGAGCGTGAATTATTATCGGCCGAGTCCGCGCTGTTCTAGTAGGGTTAGTTCGCTCGGAGCGCACCGGGCTGACGGGCAGCATTCTTACAAATAAGGACCAAGCTTCTACGCGCGGCTTTGCACGTTTTGTTTGTATGGGAACGTCTAAAGAGTGTTTCTTTACTGTGGTAACTACATCTAAGCAAAATGTCAGCCTGATTCTGTTCATAAGTTTTTGCTTGAAGTAACAAACATGGATTGTTACTTCTCAATCCAGGCTTTTGCATTTATAATATGAGCGTGATGTGATATTGGTAGGTAAGGTGTGAAGTCTCGTTAGTCCGCCCTGCGCCACCCTCGCCCGCGGCCGGACGTGGAGTGATGCTGGTCACTCTCGATACTCACAGTTTTCGTTATTTGCCGACCGACGCCGACGTCCTTGTATCCCCGACAGAAAGCGTTACTTCACTGCCATACAGAACGTTACGCGCTGTTTGTGAACACTACCTACTGCCCGTGATGTGATAGATTGCTGTAGAGGCGAGCCACGTTGTTGTAGATGAAGTATTCGTAGGATGGTATCAAACGGTAATCCTGCACACCGCACACGACAAACTTCTTTTAGGCTTATGAAAGGCTTATGAAAATGAAACCTTCTTCAGTAGAATCCTCCCTGAAGTGACATCGCGAGGCATTTACATGTCAAAACATAATCCCTCCCGACTTCTCGGAAATTATCTCAGGCGGTGTCGTTCGCCCGAGACTGTCTCAGTTATTATTATATATTCAAATTATTATATTATTCAATAATGGGCTTTATTTTCGTGGTTTTATCGAAACAGGAAGCAAAATTTTTTTAACGACCTCTGTGGCGCAGTGTGCGAGGGTGCGCCCGCGACGCAGGTCTGGGTGTTTTTCTATGTATATAAACAATACTTCTTTCTATGTACATATGTATATTAAGTTTATAAATAAATAAAGCTGGACAATTCACACAGCATTATCTAGCCCCATGGTAAGCAAAGCTTGTGTTATGGTAACTGATATACATAATACAATACATTACATAGATAGATATTTTTTATTTTTAGAAAACAACCAGAACACCCGGAACAAATATCTGCAGATCGTACACACAATTGTTCCGAGGCAGGAATCGAACCCGCAACCATAACACAAACTCTGCTAACCTCTTTTTGGGCTATATGATGGTGTGTGGATTGTGTGACATATGTTTATTTATTATAGATAATATTACATTACGGAATTAACAGGACAAGCTATTTATACGTTGTTTAGTCTGAATGCAGATAATGTTTACCGTTTCGATGGAGCTCATCAAGCCGAGCCCCGCTACTGCTTGTGTTTGTGCTCTCGGACACTCGATCACAAACACAGGGGACATCTAACTATTCAGCAAACGAGCAAATACATACAACGCCTATACATACAGTCCGTCCTAGCTGTGTACCTACTGTACATGCAGCGCGCCAACGTAACGTGTGGAAACGAACCCTAAGTGCCGCTCATATCCGGTGACCTAGATCCAGGACAGGCACTAGCCTAGGGCTGCGGCAACTTAGCTCGAGCCCTTGGAAACTAAACGCTCCGGAAACGACCGACGCACTAATGTCTTTTATATCTACTAACAGTTTCGTAGATACCAATCGCAGGCTAGAACATTAGCACTCGCTCGAATCCTAGACCGGATCTCGATGTAGACCTTCCATAATTGAATAGGTTAAAGAAAACTACGTAAATGAATGTTTGAAACTGATGCTGGTGTTTCTTTCGGGAATCCCTCCGTAATGGGCGCGCCGCCTAAACCAACACGCCCCCTATCGGCTTAACCATCTCGATGATTTGAATGAATACCCGCCGCAGATTTAAATAAATTAAATGCGTACGTTAAGGCAAGCCGTAATAAATTAAACTGAAAAAACACCGAAACGGATTATACATACTTACTCCTCGCCTGAATACTGACAATGATCGCAGAACCCTTTGCACGTTCCTTCAAATATTCAACCTCCTCATTAGGTATGTACCTGACTTGATGAAATGTTTCTTCATAATTGTATAGAAGACAGAATGAGAGCCGGCGCCGGCGCGCACCGCGTGCTAGAATATAAAACCAACGCTAACTTCCACGAAATCTAAAAAAAATACCATTTAGAAGATTAATCAAACCCATTAAAACCGATGAAAAAGTTAATTCAAAACGCGATAGTCATCGTTAACACGGAAACCATGTGGAACAAAAAGCGTTGCATGTGGGCTTCTATTTACCCGCAGCCGGCCGCCGCACTCGCACTTTGCCATTTAACTGCTGAAATCTAGAGCAAGTTGGAAAGGTATCGATAAATCGGACGAGAATTCAATGAAGCCAGCGGCAGAGAGAAAGGCACTGGTTGAGTTTCTCAGATACCTGCACCTGGGCCTCCTGGTATCTATTCTTTGGTATTTTTTAAAACTGCTTATGATAAAACTAGAACTAGGACTTATCTCGTCTCGTAGATACTTATTACATTACTTTCTCAACATAATAAATCTATGAAATTGTCCAATCACCAAAAGTAAGCCCTAAGCATATAAACTGCACCAGCTGTTTGCGAGGGCCGCGATGCAGTTTATCACGAGCCTCGTCATTTTGTTTTCATCCGTTGCATTACACGAGCCCTGCCATTTGCACGCAACCACTCCCGGAGCAATGCAGTCAGCCCGCGGCTACCTAGCTACTAAATGTAGAGCACTAATGTCAGCGTGCCGGCTCTAGTTCAGTTCATTTTATAGCTCTGTGGCATACGAGAAGGTTTCACCAATTAAACCACCAGAAAAAAAATATAGCATTGTGTTCTAGATTTCGTTAGACATCTCTCCACCCTAGTGGAATGTGGGCTTTACGGAGCAATTCAGCGCAAGTGAGAAAATACGTGAAGCCTTGGTTCATTGTAATAAACTATCCCAGCTTTCGTGAGATGTCGGGAGAAGTGATGTCCTAAGAGATTTGATTCCGAAATAAGAGAAAAATAATCCAACATTCTAAAAAGATCAAGCTCCGTTCGAGACTCCTCAAAGTTAATAAAACCCTCGACACAGCGCCGCAAAAGCGGAAATACAATTGATATCGGTGCATTACGTCTGTCACCCCCCTCTCCCCCGATATCACTTCAAATGATTTAGAGGAGAAAAGGCCGCCTTTTTCTTTGTTTGCTCGGATTTATGGCATTCGGCGGAAAGTGTTTCCTACGAGAGCTGCGTGGGAACGGCCGCCTTACCGCTACCAGTTGAATTACAAAGTTGATCAGCCGCTCACCGCGAATACATTAACTATCCAGTAAAGGCGCACCTGCGAGACCTATAACATTCTGAAACTTCTTAGCGTCTCATTTAGAAAATGACAGCGATGTTTTATCTCGTTGTTTTTCACTCAATAAAGCGCGGTCTTCCGAAACGATACTATTTTATGTGAATAGGTGTGCGCAGATGATATATAACACTACTGTGGGTGAATTACTTGTTTCTGATTTTATAGATATTCCAATTATAATATTGAGGAAATTTACCTCAGCATTTCAATTCAAGGAGGGAAGTGGTGGTAACTGAATGCAAATAAGTAGAGCTCGTAACTTCAAAAAGTTAAGCAAAAAGTTGAGTCGATCCGAGATTAAAAACTATCGGATAACGGAGGTTTAATTAAAACTCGTGAGCTGAAACAACACTTGTCCACCCTCCCCCCTCTCTTCAATACCCCCGACCCCCTCGCGCCATCGCCGATCGAATAGAACCTGCACTTGGTCAGAGTTTAGTTCCCACAGTCGTCGGCACCTCGTCGGCACCTCGTTGGCACCACGTCGGTCGGCCAAGCCAATAAAACATTAAAATGTCATTCCATAGCACGTTTCAATTTAGAATAAAGCTATAAAACAGTGGCTACAATGTAAACTTTGAGAGAGTTACTAAATACCAACTAAAACTTGAAACAGTGAGCTTCTGAAATAGCCCGAAGTTGATCCGTGGGTCATTGATGGACTCGTCCTCGGAGCAGAGGTCACAGGTTTGAGAAGTTATCTAGAGAGGGCTCACTACCAGCCAGCGCTCAGCGTTTCACCGAATAAAAGCAATTTAAATCAGCAAAAGTTTTCACGATAACCCCCTATTTTTATTGGTCGTTAAAACTTGCCCAATTCGTACAAGTTTAGCATCATTTTAGGTTGTTTTATAAATTTAGTTTGAATGTTATCAAAACAGAGTCCAACCTACCTTGTGGTCTGTAATCCAAAGCCACTAACGATAAGGATAAGGTCGGTAAGCTCATAGTATAGGAACACAAACATACTGTGATAGGAAGCTCACAGCGGCGCGGCGGACCCGGGGCGCCGCACGAGGCTCCTCACTGCACAGTACACTGTGCAGTGAGGAGCCTCGTGGAACTGCGAGAAAGATACAAATGAAGTCTGTGGGGAAATGAGCTAGAGCTTTAAAGGTAAACTAAGCAATCAAAGCAACCTTTGTAGGTTTATTGTATGCAAATAAATTGATTCAAATAATATTACTACTCGGCATTCTCGCAGTAATAAAATTATAGGCCGTAGTGTTATGTCATGAAAACGAATAACTTGTGAATAAGTCGAAGCTGGAATCCCTCGCAGCTTTATACGATATTGTCTTAGGTAGAGCGAGGAGTTACACTTACGTCTGTAACAGGATCATTGGTTTGTATAATTATTTAGATAAATAACGTTACAATGTAAGTTTACCGTGTCTCTTTAGATACATAACGTTACAATGTAAGTTCACCGTGTCTCTTTAGATACATAACGTTACAATGTAAGTTCACCGTGTCTCTTTAGATACATAACGTTACAATGTAAGTTCACCGTGTCTCTTTAGATACATAACGTTACAATGTAAGTTCACCGTGTCTCTTTAGATACATAACGTTACAATGTAAGTTCACCGTGTCTCTTTAGATACATAACGTTACAATGTAAGTTCACCGTGTCTCTTTAGATACATAACGTTACAATGTAAGTTCACCGTGTCTCTTTAGATACATAACGTTACAATGTAAGTTCACCGTGTCTCTTTAGATACATAACGTTACAATGTAAGTTCACCGTGTCTCTTTAGATACATAACGTTACAATGTAAGTTCACCGTGTCTCTTTAGATACATAACGTTACAATGTAAGTTCACCGTGTCTCTTTAGATACATAACGTTACAATGTAAGTTCACCGTGTCTCTTTAGATACATAACGTTACAATGTAAGTTCACCGTGTCTCTTTAGATAAATAACGTTACAATGTAAGTTCACCGTGTCTCTTTAGATACATAACGTTACAATGTAAGTTCACCGTGTCTCTTTAGATAAATAACGTTACAATGTAAGTTCACCGTGTCTCTTTAGATACATAACGTTACAATGTAAGTTCACCGTGTCTCTTTTTTGAAAATAAATACTTTTTATAATTATATTATTCAAAGAATCTGATTAAGTTGCTGATACAGCTATGCGCTGAGGAGGAATGAATGAATGAATGGTCCAGCGATGAGATGGCAAATCGCTTACGTATTCTCTATCGTATACTGCAATAACCACGAATCCTCAGGGCGTAATTAATTTCATATCATGAATGCAAATGAAGTCAACCTGTTTCACAGATAACTTCAGCTAGAAACGGATTTGTGTTGTAAATACTCGTAGCATCCTACAATTTAGTTTGCACACAATATGTAGTAGCATATGATATTGTAAGGTCGTTTGAGATTTCGCTCGCAGCCGTCTCGCAGCTTAGCGCGGGTATACTCGTAGAGTAGCATTTTCATAAATGTAGCGAGGTGCAGCCGGGCGCAGTAAACATGTCGCGGTAATCAGCGCGCGACGGAGCTCCGCGCCGGCCGTACGGCTTAAGATGACGTGTACCTATGCTACATGTCAAGAAAGTGAACACGACCAATGTACAGACGACGACCTCGAAGTTTGGCATAAGACTGTATTTAACCAGCAAAATGTATGGCATAAAATAACTTAACAACATATTATTTAGTTTTAAGAATTTAATGAATAACCCAGAAATGTATGACCTAGACGGGACTTGAACCCGCCACTTTCTACTCGGTACGGGAAGGCGCTTCCCACTGCACCACAAGGCCACAAAAACTTGAAGAGACGGAAGCGCTGCTGAGAGCTTTAATAAACTGGATCCCCATTGCCCAGAATCTTATGGGAGTGGTGACCTCAGGGGACCCAAAACATCACTCACCCTCAACATTCATATCGGAGTTACAAATACTACATAATGTGTTTATAGAAATACAACCGCGTTTCCTAAACCGTTGCACTGGACCATAGAACAACCTCATTCAAATCACAACCAACATTACAGCCGGATAATATACAAGCAAACAGATAAAACCGAAATACCCATAACGGATGGTTATTATTTGAAAAAGTAAGAAATAATTTTTGCTTAACCCCCTATTGAGAAGAAGGGAAAAGATAAATTATTTGTATGAACAATTACAACATGTACAGTACAATGCAGCAAAATGAAGGATTTACGGAACAAGGCGGTACAAAGGTAAGATGCATTTAAATTCAATAAAATGTATGATCAATTATCGTATACTCGTTATACAAGTGGTATGGCTCGCAGTGCACTACGCCTGCACTACGCCTGCACTACGCCTGACAGCTTTATTATTTTAATAAAATAAAGTAGGTACTCGTTTGATGAAGGCGGAAGTTAATTGAATAGCAACAAGATGAATGTTGAAATGTTCGCGCTCACCTGTCGCGTTCATCATAATTACTGAATAGTACAAATGAAGCAGAAACCGCGCGGTGAGATTTAAACCAAATTATAAATTGAAACGATTCAGGGACTCTTCTGGCTCGGAGGGTGATCAACTTATTGACTGAGAAAAACAAAGAATTTCGCATAAATTTTGCTGATTTTTTGGTTTTTATATGATAAATAGCTACTCATAAATTAGAGTTAGGGCCCTGGAAAGTTTAGTCGTTCTACGTGTTTATCGACGATATTTAGAACCTAAATAACATTATGAAGGTAAAAACATTTGATATTAACAACAATTGAATATAAAGTTTCTAGACTGACGCATTGCTTGTTCGAGGCAAAAACATTATGGATATTACGTTTTCAAATAAAAACAACGCGCAAAAGATTTACATCTCTGCAGAAGATTTCGCAAAATCCCAAATTCTCTGATTTCTGTTTATTGAATCAGACGGCGCACACGACGCTCCTGATAAAAATACACATCGCTTTGTATTTGCATAGATTAATAGAAATTCCGAGAGCGAAGAGATCGCGCAGGTAGAGGGAAACTTTGTAAATAACTGCTAGCGATCTTGCCGCATTGTCCTACGGAGGCGGGTTTACTCTATCGCTTTGCATTCAGACAGATTTCGACTCTATAACTTACAGCATAAATTCCATTTCAGTTACGAACGGCCGATAGTTAGTGGACACATTTGTTATTGAATGCAGCGTTTTGTTCGTTAGATCTGTTCGAGTATCTTCGGAATCTGCGGTTCAATAGAATGTCTGGCAGTCTGATAAGTACGGTAGGTATCCACGGCATGCAGCGGGGACAATCGATGTGGGCTGCGCGTCCAAACAACTCCATTACGTTCGGATGCTACGCCACTTGCTGCGAGGGCTGCGGCCGACTGCTACGAACGTGACGCGACGCGCTGCTACGAGCCAGTTACAAACTCATCATTGCCTGAAGTCTCGCTTCGTAGAGCTCGGTATGAAGTGCCTTTAGACAGGGGCTGTCAGCAATGGAGTCGATACAACCGCAGAAAGCGCAGAGTGCTATTGGCGTTGATTGACTTGCATCTTTAATCCTGAACGATCTGTTTGTTCTGTAGTGAAGTTTGATTTTTGTTTTATTTATTTAACGTTGTTCTTGTGTGAGTGGTGAAATTCAATACAAAAAATTATAGTTAATAGTCATCTGTCACGTATACAGGTAGACATATTTACTTACAATTATAGTTAATAGTCATGTATCCCGTATATAGGTAGGCATATTTACTTACAATTATAGTTAATAGTCATCTGTCACGTATACAGGTAGACATATTTACTTACAATTATAGTTAATAGTCATGTATCCCGTATACAGGTAGACATATTTACTTACAATTATAGTTAATAGTCATCTGTCACGTATACAGGTAGACATATTTACTTACAATTATAGTTAATAGTCATGTATCCCGTATACAGGTAGACATATTTACTTACAATTATAGTTAATAGTCATCTGTCACGTATACAGGTAGACATATTTACTTACAATTATAGTTAATAGTCATCTGTCACGTATACAGGTAGACATATTTACTTACAATTATAGTTAATAGTCATCTGTCACGTATACAGGTAGACATATTTACTTACAATTATAGTTAATAGTCATCTGTCACGTATACAGGTAGACATATTTACTTACAATTATAGTTAATAGTCATCTGTCACGTATACAGGTAGACATATTTACTTACAATTATAGTTAATAGTCATCTGTCACGTATACAGGTAGACATATTTACTTACAATTATAGTTAATAGTCATGTATCCCGTATACAGGTAGACATATTTTCTTACAATTTGAAAATCTCCCCTTTGTCCCAAACCGATGTCAGGAGGCCATAAAGCAGCGCACACGTCCTCAGCCAGCGGCCGTTTTGTGAATGGAGGTGTTGCGGGATTGATACGCCCTATTGGAGGCCTCTCCGAGACCTCCTTCCGGGCCGTAATTAGGCCGCCGCGACGTGACCCGCCTGCACACTGCCAGGGAACTGTTCCAGCGAAAACCAACTCTAATGACTTTTCCAACGAATTTCCTTTGATTTTATGTTAGTTTTTTTAATTATAAAGTGTTTGAGGGTAGCGAAGAGGATCTCGTTCTAATTGTGGGTTCTGCGAAAAGACCTGCAGCGATTGATATTATTTTTCTTGTTGCTTATTCACTGACTTTTATCCACATTTTATCAGCTGTGGTTGATTACATCAGAGTTGTTTACAGAGCTAACGCGGTCCTTCCACACGTGACCATCATACGATGTCTCGCATCATCGCCGAACCAGAATATAGCCATTATGGTACTTAAAGAGGGAATAAGTTAAATACTAATTCTGGATTCTATCACGTACAGAGAATCCAAGCATATCTCGCTGCACAGCGCGCTGAGCGGCCGTATGTGTAAACTTTTCTTCATTTGCCACAAATGTATTGGATTCACTATGTGCACACCCTTCGTGTTAATGCTAACGGCTATGTTGGTGTAGTGGTGCGAAGGTCGCGCGTTAGGCCCCGGCGATTGATACCTGACCCGCTTGCGAGGCTGGCTTAATTACGCGGACCCGGCGCGCCTCTTGCCCCGCTCGCGCAGGGCTGACCGCGCCGCAGATCTTAAATCTATGACAAAACCTTCCATAATCCGAACAACGGGAATCATTTTTTTACCGACATCAAAAATGTTCTCTCAATTCGTTTGTATTATAATTTTTTTGTTTGATTGCCTCGGAATTTTCGATTGGGTGAACCGATATTGATGTTTCTAATTTTATTTGAAAGCTGGTGCTTCTCGTGTGACTATGGCACCCATGAGAAAACCATATAAGAATTAAATTTGCATTAAGTTTGTGCGCGACAAATGGTAGAATAACTCAATATCATGAAAACCGATTTCCATGATTCTTTTTAAATTAGAAGTCGGTTTGAGATCGGTTTGTAGTTTTTATAGCACGCCAAATGATACTCGTAGGTAGACAGTGTTCATACGACTACTGGATTGTTTTCTATTGTAGTATAATTGCATTACTAGGTATAGTTAGTTAGTTTCTCTTCGGAATCACATCAATAAAACAACACCATATCGACAGACCATCAGCAAACTAGTAAAATCATCAAATCCGATACTTAATTTAAAATGAATTACACTACATAGATGTTATAATTAGGTAATTGTACATTTTCGAGTAAGTCACTATAGCTGGCTATAGCGCACTTACTTGCAGGAAATAGTGATGAAACGGGTGGCAACTGGCAGCCCTAGGCTTAACCTAACAAACGAGTTGGAAAGCTGAAACCTTGCACTTTGATACAAATATAAACTGGGATCAGCGCTGGACTAGCCGCGGCCTGAGCTCATGTGCATTGCTGACATACATACATACATCATATGCATGTGTTTGTGTGCAGCATTAGTATGTAGTCTCAGTAGTAGCGTCGACTGGCTTCTCGGTCATATCAAGGCTTCCAACGTTTAACTGATTGAAAAAAATTGAATGTTTTAGCAAATAATTGTCATGATTCGTAATGATGTTCAATGTTATATTTATATAAAAGAAGGTGCAGGTACGTTTGGTATGGTTTGTAGTTTAGCCTTACAAATAAAACCAATAAGTTTCGATGGCCGCAACTCTGTGGCGCGGACATCAAACAAAACGTTGATCCGAGTCCTCCCAAAACTACTCGAGCGAGAATGAAACGTTCCACGAACTATTGGGAATATTTTATTATCTCGCCAAAATACCTTCCAATATCAGGTACGAGCTAGCTTTCAATAAACAAACCGAGAGAGAATATAAAGCACAATCTCTGAGCTTCCGCGGTTCTGCACCTTCCGTTCCCTCATTCCACCAGGGACCCATAAAAAGCGAAGTGATTTAGATGAATCACGGTATACAATAGACAAAGGAAATACATACATTATCCAGGGAGAGCGCGGCGCACACCGGCGGCGGCGGCCGCGGCCTTCTACCGGCCTACCTACTGAGTGAGCTCGTCACACACGCGCCTACCTAACCTACCTAACTTGTTGTTGTTACTAAGCGTGGATTCGGACCCTGACACCAGAATATCTTCATTTTAATCCTCTAACTAACGTAATATTCTATTTCAGTGAAAACCCTAAACATTCGGATCAATATATTTTGAAGATGCAACGTTCAGAGGTTTGCTAAACCAGCATGTGAGTGTTACGTTCCGCTCCGGGAGGGGAGGTGAGCCGCAACGGATCGCTCGTATGCGCGCACTCTAAGAGGGGTATATCCATAAAAATATCCATTGCAAAGGAAAAATCTTGGCTTTAAACAAGGACAATGGGCTGTGTGAGCAATTAAGGTAATGTTCACAGTTTACGCGGGATTTATCACGAATTCTCGAGTGGTAAAAGCACCGGAGCGGAAGGTCAGGAGCCCTCGCGGGGAGGGGCGCTGACTCGGGGAAAATAAAGTAGGGGGCGAGTGCCCGCTCCTACTTCTCACACACTGCGCACTGCGCGCTCTAACTAATAATGCCGAATCGTTTGCGATGAGGAAAACCAGGAATAGAGCGAGAACCATACGAGGTGCTCGCTCGCGGGATCAAACAACACCTTATTTTCGCACCCAACAGTGAATAATGCGGAGTGGATTCTCTTTCAGAAGTTCAAATGAAAATCTCATAATTTGAACCTCGGTGTTTAAACAAGTGAATCTATTTCACATAGAAAAGAGGTAATTTACTTTGCCATAGGTAGGAGCATCTGTGGACAAATGAAGGAACTATTCCTTCGACATACTCAAACAAGATACCAGTACACACAACAGAGGTGAATACATACGTAGATTAATAAACAAGGCGATAACTCCTGTCTTGAGCTGCATACTGGTAGATACCACAGAGTAGGTATATACTTAGTATAGTGCGCATAGACAATGCAGAGGAGACAGTTGATTTATGCGCGATGCACGGCCGATTATTGCCGACGTTACTCGCCACAGTGGAGTCGACCCACTCGGCAGTCGGCAGGCTAGTGGCAATGGAATGCTAGAAACTATCTTAATGTTTTATCAACAAATACCCTCTCCTGATAGATTTATCATTTGCTGGTAATACCTTTAATTTGGAAAGAGCCTAGTGCTGCAAATTCTTTTAAAAACGCAGTAAATTAATTACTTGGAAGAAACCTTAAATTTAGATTAGCTACTTCGTTATCTTCTGCTTATGGATTAGTTGAGTTGGTGCGCTGCATCAGGTAGCCTGTGGGTTGCCTTTAGTCATGAATATTCGAGCGGAGCCTGCGGAGCAGTATTGATGACTCGCTGGTTGCTGCCATCATTGATTGATTCATTGCTGCCGCCGACGCGCTCCATACATAGGTACCTACTGCTGAGAGTGCGCCCTAAGTAGCTTATACCAATGGCTAAGGCGTAAACTTCTTCATAAAGTGTATATTGCATACAACTGATTTTGGCTAAAATCATTATGAATGTAATGCATTTTCCGCGTTTGCTCAATTTAAGAGTAATAAAGTAAAATGTCATTTTTACTTCAGCAAACAAGTTACAAATAACCCAAAAAACTGGGTTCAAATATCATAAGGAAAACTAAATGGAACGAGTAACCATTGTAGAAATATGGCAATCGCTTTCTTTATCCGCATATTGGATCTATCTATGGGGACAGTCAATAAATAACCGGAACTGACTCGCTGCGGGCGCTTTTTTATTTCGCTGTTTCCTCCCCGGCCGCGCGAACTCACGCCGGAGATAACTCCACCGATCCACCTTCATGTAGTCGGGCGGGAAATGCAGCTGGTTCCTGCATCAGCTAACGTAAGCTGGTGATCACTTCACATAGATGTCGTATCATTCTCTCTTTTCTGTTTTTATTGGTGATCATCACCTCTTCTCCTCAACTTTTTCATATCCTCTAAAATATTTAAAATATCGTTACGTACAAAACCAGCTGTTCCATTTGCCCATGGCAAAACCACGCGAGACTATCGACGGTATTCAATTTAGCACCTTGTAAACACTACCCCGACATCACTCGCGTAAAGCGGCCGATATGTCCGCGTGAGGGCGCCCACATCACCAGCTATCCGACACGACCTGCGCTTACCGAATATGAAACAAAACAAACAATACATTCAATTAAAAGGGCCGAGGGCAGTTGAGCGATAGCGCGGCCATTGTGCCCTATCGGCCTATCTCGGCTTTTGTTTCATTGGAGGCTTTATTGGTTGTCGGCGGGGCGAAGCGGGGGCGGGGTGGGGGCCGAAGCTGCGGATGGATGCTGGCCACGTCTGCGGATAACCGCGCGGCGACCACCACATTCAATCTTGGGGCAGGAGCGCCGTCCTCGGCCAGGGCCGCAGGCAGGTGCCACGTCACGGGGGCAGATACTCAGGGTATTTTCTTTATAAATTTTACGTCCCACTAAATGGATTTCTGAATTTGGGCTTTGAAATGCCGGCATAACTTCGTATACTTCCTGAATGTGGAGCATTTCTTTGCATGAATTTGCGAAAAAGCAAAACGCACATTTTCGTCGTAAAAAAAAACAGATTTTATCGGAGTAAGCTACTTGCCCAAACAATGGGCACACGTCCCTGCGCCGGCCCCGGTGCCTCCAGATAGGATGTACGATTGTACAACAGCCTCTTTTGTGTTGATTTGAAAACGTGCGTGGAGACCGAATTTATCCTATTTGGAATTCGTATCTTATTCTTGGATATCCAATCCAGTAATCCATCCGGGAGAAACATAAAATACAATATATTATGTTTACGGACAATTCACCAGGCGGTTACAGTCCGCGGTTACGTTTTTTTTCTGGTGAATTATAAAAATTCTACAACGAATTGAATTGTACCATTTTTTTCATTTATTGTAATTATTGCGATTTCCTGTGTTCCGCAGTCGGCTGCCGCGAGTGGCGCGGAAACATTATTATAGTAATTTCTATTCACTTCAGGACGCTGTCCACCGAGGCCTCACTCAACACAAAGGCATTATGATACCTCTATTCTATTTATTTTACAAAAGGTTTTCTTTATACACATAAAGAAAACTAATGGTGAGTTAATTATTAGTACACACATCCTAAGCCAGATAAAACCCAGGCTAAGTAGATCCCAACTATATTGCTTTCCTGTACAAAGTCCCATGTGATGGAAAATTCTGTCGTCACAAAAAGTGCAATTTTACCTGAGAGAAATAAGTTTGAAGGAATTCACAAAAGTATGTGAGTGTTTGCATTCCTTGTAGTGTGTGTGCGCAGCGCTGGCAGAGACGAGGCCTGGTCGTGGACTGAATGTTTGTGCGCGGCGCGGGCGTGCGCAGCGCTGGCAGAGACGAGGCCTGGCCGTGGACTGAATGTTCCACATTGTAGTGTGTGTCCGCGGCGTGCGCAGCGCTGGCAGAGACGAGGCCTGGCCGTGGATTGAATGTTCCACATTGTAGTGTGTGTGCGCGGCGTGCGCAGCGCTGGCAGAGATGAGGCCTGGCCGTGGACTGAATGTTCCACATTGTAGTGTGTGTGCGCTGCGTGCGCAGCACTGGCAGAGACGAGGCCTGGCCGTGGACTGAATGTTCCACATTGTTTAGTAAAACGACTGTAACAGTCCGGAAATGTTCAGAGCAAGGTCGAGAGGAAATTGGGCGAAATTGTCACAACGCACCGTCGCGTCAGGGAAACAAACAGCCTCAGGTAATTGTGCAAATCTTTATTAGTCGATTCTGGGCGCCAACTTCCATTAGCCGCGTCATCCGTAACAATATACAATAATCTGATGTTTTCCTGAAAAACAGTACCCTTTCAGGCGATTAAAGGGGTTGAGTGAAAGCAGACAGCGGTGATTCGGGGCTTCTCTCTCGGCCATCAATCATGCGCCGCCATCATTACCATCTGTAATCAGCCGCCCCCTCCGTGGGAATTAACACGAGCGGACTATATCACACCACCTTATCTGGCAACGTTACTGGCGCTTCTGGTACTCGCACACACACACGGGAGAACACTGTCGGAGAGATTCGCTACATTGAATTTTATGGAATTTTAAGACCGTAATATGGTGGCTTTGAGATTTAATTTAACAAAATCTATTACTTAATAGATTTTGTTAAATTAAATCTCAAAGTTACGTCTAACGTTTTCGGATGCGTTCAGGTATCCTTGAAACTACTTAGTTTCAAGGATACCTGAACGCATCCGACAGCTTATCTAAATATGTAAGGCTTGCGTTTGTTATAAAATAGGTCTTAGCAGCAGCAAAATAAAGCTCAAGGTTTCCTCCGTCGGAGGAGGAACGCCCCGTGCCGAGAGTAGCCCGTGACGTAATTGGAAAGTTTGATGAATAGGCGCGAGATAAAGATGAACACGACTCATGGAGGAAATGAGGCTATTATAAGTCTCGGGTTACTGAATGGACCAAAGCGCCCAAAGCACCGCTTACATTCTAATTTCAGCTTTTTCCGCTATTTAGGAAAATCTGATATCGTGATCCTTACTGGGAGCATTAGCAGTCAAAGTGAGGAAACATCACCGGATTGCTCTAATCTAAAGTTTCTAACAATGGAAATAGCAAACCTTTGAAACAATATAAGGCAACTCTTTTTAATTAAGAACAGGCCTTGGTCACAGCCCGTGTGGTATTCACCTCTCGCGGTCTGGGAGCGCTCGAGCTGCGTGGATAAACAAATACTGGTAGTTTTGGTAGCGACCGAAAATCACCTTCGATTTTTGTTTATCATCAATAGACCATCACTTTGACATTAATCTGACCTGGCGGAAACTGAAGATGTGGCTGACGATGACTCACGAAGGTCTAGAAGACCTATTAACTCTTGACTTGGAGAGACCCAGGTCGACAGAAGACCATTTGCTGGAAGCAGCGTGTTGAATCCCCAGCGAGACCAAACATTACGGATACGTATAAGTGGTGATATTTTTATTAATACCTGACTCATTTTCATGCAAGGGCTATTTATCAAATACCATTGAAGATGGATCGCCATAGAGCTAAGAGAGAGCTGGTGACATCAAGATGGATCGCCATAGAGCTAAGAGAGAGCTGGTGACATCAAGATGGATCGCCATAGAGCTAAGAGAGAGCTGGTGACATCAAGATGGATCGCCATAAAGCTAAGAGAGAGCTGGTGACATCAAGATGGATCGCCATAAAGCTAAGAGAGAGCTGGTGACATCAAGATGGATCGCCATAAAGCTAAGAGAGAGCTGGTGACATCAAGATGGATCGCCATAAAGCTAAGAGAGAGCTGGTGACATCAAGATGGATCGCCATAAAGCTAAGAGAGAGCTGGTGACATCAAGATGTAGGTACGAATAATATAATGTTGTTTTTACTAATGCCGTAACTGTGAGCGCACTATCGAATCATGATTTTCCATTCACATATTATTTTCCCGCGCTGTAAGACGGCGGCGTCCGGCGGGGGCGCCAACTCAGCAAAATTGAATTATAACATTGTCGGAAAATAATAGGATAATGTTGCCAGCGATAAAAGCTCTTTTACCAACTTTTACATATAAATTGTACGGAACTTCGCGGTGCGGACGCGGATTATGTTATTAGAGGACTCAAGTGTTTTTTGGCGCGAAGACGGCTGGGAAACAATAACTAGACATGAAGGTCGCGGGACAATTTGCCTGTAATATTCGTATTAGAACCTGCCTAAATAAGTCTATGTTGAAGAATGCTTTATGAATGAATATATGCCGCGCCGTTGATGTTCCTTTCATAATGAATAAATCTTCTACTTAATGAAATAAAATTAAAATATAAAAATGATCGTACAAAAATATTGATATAATAAGGATAAATAAACCTCGTGTAAATGTAATATGATGGCAACTGAAGCAGAAATACCTGTATTATATTGTCGTATTCAGATGACATGGACAGGATCGGACCAAAGAATAAATTAATCAAGTTTGTTCGAAATTCCTTATTAATTTGCTAACTGAGAGTTTACATGAGGGATATACCAAAGACCGTTGTTTTTCTTTATTCTATTTTTTGTAAAATTGATAGCAAAAAAATATCTTGTTTGAGGTTTCGCAAGTTATACATGGAGTGATTGCAGAAGTTCTGTAAAAAGTATATTCACATAGACTGGAAATAACTTTGTATGACCTTAATTCCCTGTTGCATCGATCGGTTGTGAGTATAAACAGGAAACAAAGAACATCGCGAATAAAAACAGCAACTTCCACTCACGTTGGAACAAATGAAACAAAACAAGGGGAGACGTGAACAGGTTTGATACTAAGCAGGTGAAGTTACGAGAGCCACTCGGAAGGAAAGTATCAAGATGTATCGGCTAACGCAAACAGCCGAGTAAAGGCATCAATCAACAGAGACGCACGCAAACGACGCGACGTGTCAAATGTTAGAACCCCATGCGTATCGGTTTAGATATCTATCTGTCGCTAGTGAATATGAAGCTGCTCTAAATAGAGATCGCCGTGCTACCTGACGAAGATTCATGCCAGTAGTAGGTAATTAGTATTCGTCGATTTAAAAATATTGTAGCCAAGTTTGTACAGACAAGTTTACTAACGCTGCTATTAATATTACATATTCGATGAAAATAAAGAATTTTTAAATTTAAATGTTGCAAAATCCTTAGCCTGAGGATTTACAAACACAACATAGCATTATTAACAATGCAACAAACAAGTGACAAATTAAAATAGAGGTAATAATAATAAAGTTGGACGATTTACACAGCATCTTCAATAATCGGTGCCGACAGCTTGGCAATACAGGTCGTTGGCCTATTTCTTTCATGAAATCGAAATGGGGCACAACAAAGAAGAGTGCATTTATTAGGTTTATACAATTCTGTAATTTGGTACTTTAACCATAAATTTATTTTTGGTTAAGTATATTTATTAGCATTTATTATATCACCGGTTTAAAATAATCTGGTATTTTAGAACATAACATCTGAAAATACGTAAATTAATTGAAAACGTATAAAGTTAGTTATTATTACCGTCTTCGATTTTTTTTTGGATTGCTTCCCGGTACTATTTACCACGATACGATAGCGAAACTGGTATGGTATTATACATAATACAATAAACTACATAGATATTTTCATACACATAGAAAACACGCACACCACTCGTACAAGCATTTGTTCGGGATTCAATCCAGTGACGGTTGCGAAAGGTGTTGTGCGATGCGTAGCATTTAAGCTCCGCAGTTGATCCTCGCCTTTATACCGCGAGTGCGTCTTTATGTTTGTCTTTAGATATTATCCCGCGTGTTGCGAATGAAGTATTAATTCGCATCCCTTGATTTCCTGTTTGACATCGTTTTCAATTAAAACTTCCGAAGTTCCCTGTGAGCGGCACGAAAGCAAATTATTCCAGGAATCGTAATTCCAATCAAGGTAATATCTGTAGTAATTAGTGGAGGAGCAGCGGGTATCTGAAGGGTTGAGCTCGAATCAAGAGCGTTACGATGTCTAAACAAAAGTGAACAGAACGTGACAGGCACTGGCATTGCTTCCTGCTCGACTGAAGATCCAACCGATCAAAGAATGCTGTCCGCCATACAACACATTTCAGGTTTTCTTTTTTCAATTTTCGCTATTATACCTGCGTTTTCCTCTCAGTCCGACCTCTGCCCGCGGTGCCTGCGGCAGGCGCGCCGTAAATAGCCGATCGACCGAGTTATAACACTTAAACGAGAAAGTCTCCTGCCAGTGCCGTGTAGGAGAGCCGATAATTCAGCGCTGGAGTGCCGCGACCCTATCGATCCACGGAGGGCGCAGCGCCACATACAGCGCTCTGGGGAAATATTATCATCTGTGGATATTTTAACTTGGCACTTTTGTTGTAACGGAAATTCAATATTTTATTATATTCGTAGTCGATGTTTTCGTAAGATTAACGTATGAACACGTTGACCCTGCTATTTCAAGTGTTCCGTATACTTATGTACAAAAAGTTTTATTGTGGGAAATGTAGTCAGTACCTAACCTACACCGAAACATCCCATAATGTCAATACAAAGGCGGCCGATTCAAATAAAATTTCACGATGCTGAGAAGAAGGCGAACCAACAATTTCAATTGAAATGTTTTACTACAATAACAAATGAGGCAACTGCATAGTTTCGTTGTTTCATCCACGCACGGGAACACCCAAATGTCCACACCCACACACACGCACTTCAGCCATTAGCCAATTTATTGCATGCTTTGCGGTCCGACTACAAAAAACACAAAATAAACGTAGATTAAAAGTTCGTCTCTGCAAGTGGCCTCATATACAAGCTGAAATCTGAGCTCATATATCCCAGCATTTTCATAAAGCAGTCCATGGTAGTAAGTAACGCTGGCAGAGCTTGCGGCCGCTCGCAGTCGCGCCCCGCCCCATCTGGACCGCTTCCAACGAGAGACTCATTGACCAACCAATGATGTTTCTCTTAACATGCTTCTGCAGCGATTCCCGGGATGTATCGCCTCGCTGCTCTGCTCCACACACTTTATGCCAGAACACGCTGATGCATTACCAACACTGTTTTCTTTCTGTGCTCTGAAAAGCCTTTAACTAAATAGCAGAGTTTATTTGTACAACGAAACACAAAAGGAACGTGCTATAGGTACCTTATTTTGCGTTGAATCTTAATTTTTTTTAAATTAAATAATTAATTAAATAAAAGTAATATTTAGGTACCAACATAATTAGGTACCTATAAAAACATGACATGTAATTATTATTATTTTGAATAAATGACTATTATGACTATTATTTCATTGGAGCATCCTGGAGTTCCCGTCACATTATAACTAACATTTGATATTATAATTTAACATTTTAACTAAACAAGCTAGTGGAGTCACAGTGCTGCGTGGTCAGCTGTTGGTTTAGCCTCAACCCGCGGCGCCTCGCCTCGAGGAGAGCCTGCCGCGAGGTGGAAAAGTGGACATCGAACCCGCAGGTACCCTTCGGCTTGACTTATTTTCAAAAACGTATATATGTATATTGTTTAGAACATTCTACTTTTTGAAAATATTTGTATAGAAAAAAAGGTTAGCTCAGTTCGTTTTGATGGAATTAAATACGATTAAGATTCTTGATGACAGTCATCATGTCATCGTTTCCACATCTGTAGGTACATCATCGTCATTGTTTCGCTTGTTCTTCGATCTGACGGCGGCGCGGTAGGTATTTGATACTACCCGGGAGATGGGGAGGGGATTGGGTAGATTGAATTTTGGTTAAGAACATTCACGTATTTTGTCACTTTAACCGAGTGTTTGTTTTTGATACGGTTCTCCATTATCTAAGAAAACTGTCGGAAATTCGAACTTATCATCCAAGCAGTAATGTTGAAGCTATGTTTAGATGTGATCCGTTTTCGTATTGGCTTTATAAGCGACACTAAAGTGGGTGAAACCGAATACCTAAAAGAGTTGTTCTCCAACATACTGTTGTAAATAACAAACGGTTGGAGGAAAGCGATAACAGAATAAACAAATGTATGTATGCTTGCCGCACACTATCAATCATTCAATTGTTACCGACATTTTTCAACGATATATTTTAATTAGCCTGTTCGAAAGTGGTTGTGGATATGTGGTGTGGTAGCTACGAGTGAGGACAGCAATGAGTGAGCAAGTGGCAGCCACCGAAAATGATCTGTCTCTACAATAACAAGTGAAATTTCAAACTAATCTCAAATATACTAGCCCATTCACTGTTACTACATATTTGCGTCCCCGTAAGTCGCGGTGTTTTCTTTGTATAATGTTATCGTGTATGTGTGATGCACATTACAGAGCAATCTATCTGAACTAAAACCAATCTAGTTCTCTCGCAGAGCACTTTCAAAACTAATAAAACCCAGTTGCTTAAAACTAGAATTAGTTAGCTTCGTCATCTCGATTCAATTGTAAAGTTAACCGTCCGTTAGTTGACGCGAGCCGTAAAACTGATCAGTTTTATGTCCGGGCTGCCCGGGGCGGAACTCTTCACCGGGTAGTGAGCTTCAGCACCGAGCACGAGCGTTACTTGGACACTTAACTACAAAGGAGTTATTTTACTTAGCACGTGTATTATGTAGTTTTGAAGATGTGGGTTGTATCAGTTATATCTTACGGAAATCTTCTGAAACAGAACATTATCAAACATTGCACGAAAAATTCAAAATAACTTTTCATGAAAAGGGTCGTTTATCATGTTATTTCGAAACTTATGCAGATAAGTTGAATTGTGAATCGTCATCACAGAGTCTCAATCACCCCATCGCGCATCGCTGGATGCATTTGTTCTCTGTCAGCCTCCTCTGTGCCCGAAGCATCAGTCAGCCTCCTCTGTGCCCGAAGCATCAGTCAGCCTCCTATGTGCCCGAAGCATCAGTCAGCCTCCTCTGTGCCCGAAGCATCAGTCAGCCTCCTCTGTGCCCGAAGCATCAGTCAGCCTCCTCTGTGCCCGAAGCATCAGTCAGCCTCCTCTGTGCCCGAAGCATCAGTCTCGAACTCCTTCATAAACATAATGTATATCAGAAGTTTCTCTTTATCATGTACAATTGGTGAAACACATTGAAATCAAAGGAGCTGCGGCGGCAAGTTGGAGAGTTAGGAGGTCGCGGGTGAAACTAGTCGAGCGAACTGAGAGTTCCTCGGCGCGGTAATTGTAGCGAATGTGGGAACTCGCGCTTTGTCTGGTTCGAAGACGAACCGACGAACAAACTTGTTTGTGTGAGCGAATTAGCTGGAACTCAGGGATTAGCGCAACCAGAGGCTGGCAGATTGCGCTGAGGAGCTAATTCGGTTTGTTGCATTCGTACGGAGAAAGTTAGTTGTTCAGTGGCAACTTTATTAAACACGTTGGCCTACAGAGGCACAGTGGCATTGATAGAACAGGAGGAGAAATGAAACATACGAGTATGAATGTAAACCCTAGGTCCCGCCGGCTCGTCACGCTCGCGAGATGTCCTCATGTTTGTGTAGATTAGCTCAATGGCACCTTTTTCTCGGTTGTTGTCGACCGCAGGGATGTGTTGCCTCGCGCGGAATTAGCGGTCACCTTCAAAGGGCACGCTCGCTTTGATCTCGCCGCGCCGGCTGCGGATGCTGGATTAAACGGACTTTCGAAATAATGTGAGATGGAATTATTGTTGCTGCTTTTGTCGTTTCATCAGTCGCTTTTTGTTTTGTTGTTTCGAGGAAAACCTATCGCCTCAAACAGCCCAGTAAGTTTTATGTGAATAACCATGATAGTTTCAACAGTTTTATGATCAGAACGTAGGCGTTAAATACGAACATAGGGTCTTTGTATGGACGCGCCAAAGAAGGGCCTTGTCTTCATTCATTAGTAACTCGGTGACATTGAAGCTGGGGAATAAATCACAAGTCGTTACGTAATGAGGCCCCGAAAGTTAATATTAATGATGCATATGCCGTTAACCACACGCGTGCCGAGTCAGTACAACGTAAATGGGATTTAATTATAATATTAGAGTTAAATTACAATTAACTTGTAAGTTATCCCGTCTTCATCCATCATTGCGTTCATTTAGTTAGTACTGGAGCGGCGGCGCTAGAAAACATCTTTATTCTCGTTAATTAACACTCTCTTAATTAATTTTCGGTTTGAATGAATAATTCATTTCCAATCAAAGAGCAGTCTTGGTTCGCGGCGGGGCGGCGGGTCTAACGATTCTCTTTAATATTCACAATTCGACGGATGCTGGATTAATGTACCGCTCTACGGCTCCGCAAGGGGATTCCCTACTACCGATTACATCCCACTTCAACACCTCCCTATAATACACAGAACTCTTTCTCTCTCTCTCTATAGTAAGAACAATGTAAAAGTTCAGATGTTGCCTATATCCTATCTTTATCAAACATTAATCTTTTAACAAAAAATGTAAACAGTTTCTTAGGTGTCGTACTGCGTTAAAATAATTTTATTTAAATGTCGGTGGAAGCATCCAGTCGAAAACAACGCCGACTTGCTTTGTGTCGGAAGAATGGCAATTTGCAAGAGGAATTCGGTAGATGTAATTCCATGGAGGGTGTTGCTTCTCTCAGACCGGAGATGAGCCATTGAGGCTCGAGAGGACAAACAAAGGCACGGGCGGCCACGAGCACACGAGGGACTGAGGCGCTGCGAGGTGAGGGGAAACATTTTTGACGACAAAGCTGCTTGTTCCTCGCAGCATTGCAAAATATTCTTACCAGTTAACTAGATCTGTGCCTTTCTAGTATTAAAATACGAAACTAAAACATTTGTAGCTATCAAGTGGTATGAACATTGGTGATGTGTGGTGGCGCCACTACAAACGAACCTAGCACTACACGACCGAGGTTTTCGAATGATTTAATACACAAAAAGCTTTTAATTTTCATTGTGGTTACGAATTCAAGTTGTTTAATAAGTTCAGTCTCTTCACAATTCACGAATATAGAGGTTGAGTACATAGAATAAATAGTACGGCGTGCTCCGCCGCGCCGCGGCGCGCGTTCAATAATCACTTAGAACTGAAAACGTAATGCCAAGAATCCTGTGCGCATATAATACGGATTAACTGACATTTCATTTGGATACTTTAGATAATATTCACAGTGTACAATAGTGACGAACCGAGAGGGCAGAGTTCAGGCAGAGATTATAGACACAGTTCCGATTCTATAGGTCGGTACTAGTTCGGGCCCTCGGAAGCTTTGAAAGGATATTAATATTCCCTTAGGGCTGGCACCCGCGAGATAAATTAGGACAAATTGAATTGTCAGGCTGTACACAAATAGACGCGACTAAACAAGGTTATAATTGAAATTCAAGACGGCGCTGTAAGTTGAGGAGATTACCTTTCTAGTGTTCACTAATTAAGTTGGATGTTGGGCTTAAATGGCTTCATTAGTTTCGGCTTGCTATTTATGAGCGAGCCGGTAAACAATTACTCCAGCTATAAAACAATAACATTCCGGAAAGATTCAATTTCCCGTTAATTATTTTACCTATAATTTGTACCATATGAGTCAATTAAGCAATTTTTGTTAAAACAATTGCTAATTCACCCGTGGAACAAATGACTTTAACCCGGCCAATAAGCCGCACGTATAAATTGCAGGCAATTTTCAAAATGGGCCAATAACATTACCTTACAAAGGATTTCAGGCGACCCGCCGCCGCCGCCGCACGCCGCACGGCGGCGGCGCGTCGGAGCCGCGGCGAGGCGGGAACCGAACCCGCTATTATATCAAGCGGATTAAGGCTACCTATCTGTATCGATGCATGGTATAACGTTCAATCCAATTTAAATGTGTCATTTACATATTTATTTCGTGAAGAATTCGAGTGTTACAAGAGTATTCCTAGAAGATTTCAAGAAAAGGAAGAGAGGTTGTCTGATGTTGGATAGTTGAATGAGGAGAGGACCGCGCCTCGCCACGAGCGCTGGACCACGCGCGGGGCTCCATCGAGAGCGACACGATCGTGCGGCCCGACCACCATCGGTGGGGACACGCCCTTACAACTTACTTCTAAAAATCTCTGAAACACAAACCAACATCTACTCGAATGAATCTGGGAGAATCGAAATCGAATCCGAGTCGAAACCGCAACAGCTGCAGGCTGTTCACCTTGTGTAACAACTAAAGCGGACCGTTTTAATTGTGTCTTGTTTATCTCACCGCTCTTGTTATTGTAATGTTGTTACAAAAAATATTATTTCTCTCTCACCGTGGGCCACATTAACAATTGCAGTTTCAATTTACTATTGAAATTGTCGTATTCATTATGAATGCACAGAGCCCCGAGTTCGTTTGACGACAGTATCGAGACGTGGTCGTGATGTCACCATTTCCTATTCATTTTGTCAGAGTGAGCTCCTCTGTCGTGTGAATAGGGAACTACGTAAATCCCATACAAATATGAGACGTCACCATCACGTCTCGATAGTATCGTTAAATAGACTCGTCTCGCCCCTCAGGTTAGCGTAAGTGTTAGTGTTCTCCCAACACAAGCAAGGTTCATAGTTATCAATTAACATCATAATGAATTCCAGTTTCGTTCCAAATGAATCGTTACTGTTAACTATCTGCTAGATATATTTAGTTATTTACAACAGGTACCTGTACATTAGCGGGTGCGGGGCGGGGCGGGGCGCGGGGCGGGCGACGGAGGGCTCCTCGGCAGATGTGGCCGGTGACAAATGTGGCAGATCGACGAGGACATCAATGCGAAAAACAGCGATTTGTCTCGCGCGACGTTGAGCGAACGAATTATCTGACGTCGCCGGCCCGGCACAATGCCGTTCAGCCAGCACCTACTTTGTTGTTCTGACAGAAAACCCTTTTTGCTATTAAACCCTGACTTTGAGCATCAATGTGTAAAAGTTCTCAGGGTCCACGATACAAACACGTTCAATTTTGTTATACTTTTTAAGGTTTTTACATTTTCAGTGAAAATTGCATTAACGCAGATTTCGCTAGGAACATTCTTTAAAAGCCTATTATCTGGTCGCCGCGCGAATAAATGTCGCACTGGCGGAATTTTACGACGTTATAAGCATTGGAAGAGGAAAATGGAACGCGCTACAGTTTTTTCAGAGAATGTTTAAAATAATCAAAAGTTACCAACTTTAAAAGGAACCTTAAATTTCTGTTTTCACGGGAAAACAATTGAAACTGCCTTTTGACACGGACAATTCTCAGTAGAACACTTGAGATAAAAACTGAAAACTACATAAGCACTTCAAATAATATTATTTGTAATATTCGGTTTGTTAGCTTCAGAAAAGCAACAATCACAGTAAAGTGTTCCCGAAACTGGCAAGGGCCAGAATAGAAGGCGAACTCCTTAATTAGAAAACTTGAAAATTATCTGTATTGTGGCAGGGCGCGAAGGAGCCATGAATATTCATCCCGGGAATTACCATAAACAAATACAGGCCTACATAAACGATTATAAGAAGAGAAGTGAGATTATTATGCAGACCTTTGTGAGGGGCTGAGGGTTGCTCCTGGGCTGGGCTGGCGGAGCCTCCCGTGCTTTTGCATAACATTAGTTATGGGAAAGAACTTGAGCCAGTATGTTTTCCTTCGGTTCCGTTGAGCCTCAATGGCGCACTCGACATATTCACAAAATATGTTGTAGAGCGCACTTAGCCGTCCTTCCTGTAGCTCCGTCCCAAACTGTCGCTTTCGTCCCTCCATGCATAAATAATATTTGCACGATGTTGCCAAAAAAAAGTTTCATTTCAAATTTCATAATCAAGGCTAAAATATATTTTGGTAAATTGAGTCGCGGGCCTGGCCGAACTCCGGCAGCCGGGAAGCCAATCACAGTTATTTCAGCAAATTAGAGGCTGCTTCGAAGTGTTTGTAATTATTGTAGTTAAATATTAAGCGGAGGAATTGGCGCCGCCGGCTACAAAATACTACGTCAGCTCGATTTTATACTTCTGTCTGAGATATTTATGAATCTCAATTTCAAGTGTTTTCAACTTTGGTTCAACTTCAACTTACAAAAGAACAAAAAAAACCTCCTTCGTTCTCATCGCAGTCGAATCACAATAAGGGCGCCACAGATCCAGCATCACGACCACGAAATGTAATGATAGTCGTCTCATGCTTCCTGGCAGCGGCTAATTGCTCGTGGTAATTGCGAGCGGCCGCCGCCGCTCCCTGCGCCGCTGCGCGCTTCCGCTCAGGATGTTGTGCGGAGGAGCGATTTATGGCTCTACCTACCTACTGTATGTACTGCTATACCTAGTAGGTACATCGGTCGTGACAAATGAACGCAGACGCAAGCACTAGGGATTGCACGCACAGATTTCATCTCGTCAACTAACTGAGCTGATGTAACATTTCTACATGGCGGGCCGTTTACAATAACGTCAATGTACTATTTCTAATTGTTATTGATATTTGTAAGATTGAAGAGGCAATAAATAATTAGGTACAAGCGAGTTTTTAATTACAGTTAGAAACGCTGCGCTGAGGGTCTAGCGCTGCTCCTGAACATTAAACGAGGATTAAGTATAAGCTCCGTCATTGGCAGATAATGTGCACAAAGGAATGCGTATGAATAGCAAACAAAGATGCTGAACATTCACAGGCCGCGCGGGGCGGGGAGCGGCCGACAATGACTTCTTTCCATTTTATGTGCATAAAAGGGTCCACTTTAAATGTAAGTGGGGTGTAGTTTCCGGGCTTTTCCTTCCTCCAAAGATAGGGATGTAGCCAGCTCTTACAGGATCTAATGTAATTCTTATAAATATACATCGAGGGCTGTTTGGTTTCGGGTTGATCAGATCGGTAGATTTGGAAATATTAAGTAGAGCTCGGGAACGAGCCTGCATTTCATTAGCGACAGTCGCACTGCACGCGCCCGACATTAGTGGAATACCCGACAAGGGGTGAAAATGAAATTTTGATTTGGCTTCTTTATTTATGTAAGAACGCTGCATTTCATATTTTATCGTAAGAAATACTGCACGGAACCACTTCCTCCTTTAGGAATAATAATTTTCGGACACATTTAAAAACCGGGACACAACTCAATGCGCCTACTTATGGAACCGCTTATTGATTTGCACGTAACATTGACAATTAGAAAATTGGAAAAGATTTGTGGGATAAGTACTAGAATCGATAAAACTAGGTACTCACCGTTCTGTTTCCAAGGTTGCGCACGCGACAGCTGAGGTAGGCGGACTTGCCGACCAGGGCGGTGACGTTCCTAGGTGTGGCGGCATCGAAGGACGGCGCCAGCCGCGACCCCGGGAGGGTCGGCAAAGAGTTCACTGACCCCGCACCACCTGCCACGTCACAAACACCTGCAACAAGAGAGGTCGACGGTTAGGAAGATAGAACATCTGCTGAATGACCTGCGTCTAATATACTTTAACAATTGACAAATATTGTCTTCGTAGCTTCATAGCCCCTGCAGCTCGCAGGGAGTTTTACTGCTGCAAGTTTTTTTCGTTGCGTTGTTTGGGGGATTCTTGTGGTCAGTAGTGGACGAGTTCGGGCTGAAGATGACGATGTGTATTGCAGTATAAAGTGATTCCTAGGACTGCGATTTCGGTGACAAAGATGCTGATTTACTGGTAGAAGTTACTCTTTGCGAAATGCTTAATGTGTTTTCCCCAAACATTTTGTAAGTATTTATCTCAAAACCACATCTTGATAACATGATCTTTGCTACCAGATATCGACAGGTGAAACATAGGCATTTAATTCTTTACCTGCTTGTTCCTACCTAATTATGAGCAATATGCGTCGTCAATTCCATGCCTAGCCTTCATTAAGAGTGCAGTATACCGTCCGCAGTGTGGTCGCCCGCCGCACTTTATTTGTCGATCCCAACCCGACACCGTGTCCAAACCGCACGTAGCGGCTAGCTAGCTAAATGACGTCATGTGCATCAGTTTTCACCATATTACCTTCTACCTACAGAGAGAGCGTCAATGTTGTAAAACAAAATATTTAGTTACAAACCACATATTATTACCGTACCACATTGTGAACCACATTTTTATTTTCATCATTAGTGCTATGCGCTGTGCCTTCAATGAAGCTGAATAATTTCTGTGCCTTTATCTATTGAAAGAACACGAGTGAAAGTGTACAACCCACAAGAATTACACGACTTTTATTCCAAAGGTACTAATTCCCTCGCAGCGCCATTAGCCAAGCCTCTGACGCTGCGTTCAGTAGGTTTTAATTCTGTTAATTCGCGTTTCATCCGCAACGCAAGCGACGACCACTACAGTAGACAAAGTCCATTCTAGAATGCAAAGCGGTGCAAGTAGCTTATAAGAGTTATAAGGCACAATGTGTTCCGAGTCCGTGTTCTTCACACAGTCGATCTGCGGCTCGGCGACCACCAGGCACGCCTCGACGCCCAACGCCCAACAGAGGGTAGAATAAACGTACACTCGCCTTCATGTGCCCTTGGCGTTTCATTTATTCCAATGAAGTATCTAAGATGATTTTTGTACATATTTTGTTACAGGCTACAACTCAACTCCTTGAAAAGCGAAAAAAATATTGATACTGGGACGTAAACCTTAGCTGAAAGATTTTAACATCAAGAATAAGCTGTAGGTGTAGGAGGTTTTGTCAGCTGTAGGTACTTTTTTGACCATAATTAATTAACATTCAAAAGTAGGTAATAGTCGTGGTCACCACCGTAAGTATTAGTCAGGTTTGAGCATCATCTACATTCGTGGTCACCAGCACAAGTACTCACTGTGTCGCAAGCATTAAAGCCGTCAGCGAAGCTCGCCGTTGACATTCGCTCTCTAGATTAATAAAGACGAAAAAGACTTTAATTAAAACTTTCTAGTCGTTTTATTTTGCGTCTGAAAGCTTCTTTTCTCTTGAAATAGCTTTCAACGAGTTATGGAAGCGCCTTTTGACGTTCTCGTTTCAGTTTGTTTGATCTGCATCGCGGGTAACTTCCACTGAAGGTGGGCAGAGAGAGGTACTCGTGATGCAGATCAGGAAGTTAGAAATGTCGGGTACACATTATTTAGTCATTAGCCGAGTTCATGGAACCCAACCAAAGCGTTTATAAACCGGTCATTGAAAAACTTTCGCGCACGAACTCTACCCTTTCCTAGTTATACGTTCTGTGCGGCCGAATGACTGCGAGTAGGGAGTGTTATTTTGGTTAGTGCCACTGCTAGTGGAGCAGGCAGAGGCACTAACTGGCGGACAGTACTAGTTGATCGCGACCTCGGCTGATCGCGAGCGGCGCTCGGTTCACTTTGTGGTGCTCCAGAATTGGATTTCCATCGGTTTGATTGATTTGTAGAGCTTCACTGCGGTAATTCATTGCCGCGGTCTAAAGGGCTAGTACCTAGTTAAGCTTCAATTACTGTGTTATGAAAGGTAATGGCAACTTTAAAAAACAATATAGTAATACATAGATTCTCAGAAACAGTGCTATAAGTTTTCCATAATTTCCGAATTCAAATAATACACTTCCAAAAACTGTTGACATTCGATAACCTGTATTAAAAATAGCCCGAAAATCGGAAAATTGAGCAAAACCCGTAAATTTGAGGGCGCGGAGCAATCAATCTCGGGTCTCGTAAAAACTGACGGAATACTAACTTAATCAATGAGCCATCAGCGGACACGTGATGGATCACCACTTAATTAGCACGACACGAGCTTGACTTGACCACTCTTACTGCTTCGACATAAGACTCAGAATACACATCAAAACAGATACGGTACTGGATGGAACAGTATTAACCAACGAAATTTGAACCTTAGCCGTCGAGATCAAGGTTTCAGATGCTTTGCAATCGGGTCGGTAAAGTCGTGGTCGGAGAGCGGACGTTGACGAGCGAATGAAAATGACAAAGTGACCACATCAGCGGCCAACAACTAGTTTTTGCTTGACACGGAAATGGAAATGTAGACAACAGCTGACATATTTCAGGAGGATACTGCACGCACACTACATTATGAAAGAAAATGTCTCGAAACACTAGATACAGAAATATATTTATTTATGGATACAAATTTTTTACATTTTGTTTATATAGTATCTTAAATCCTAACATAGGTTTATCTAGACACTAGAGTTCTCTAAACAATAATAAGGTTGAAAATTAAAATTAAAGTAATTAGCGCGGTAGGCAGTCACGCAACAAGCACAGTGACTTCGCTGTCCTAAGATTAATTTAACCCACAAAAAAGGATGAAAAACTTTTGATTCCACCTTTTCAATATTTCCTTGCATCGATACATCATAGCCAACACATTATTTCGTCCTCTGTCTATAATTTAACAGCATTAAAATGTGTTAGACTCTAACTTTAAGTGGAAGCATTTATCTGCATGAATTAAACAGGAAAATTCGTATTCAGGTACCTATGAAGCGTGCTAAGTGGGCGGCGGCGACAGGCTGACTCGGCTAAAAGTAAAGGGAGTGCAGTGTGCAGCCCCCCCTCCCCCCGCACCTGGGGACATCACTCAGGTGACTCCCGAACTGGGCTAGAGCTTGAAAGCTGGTAGTGATTTATTTTAGAAACAACGGAGTAGCGAAAAAGGACAGTGCATTATGGAGGTCTATACACCGACAAGTAATATTAAGAAGTGTAAATACGTGTCTGTTCCGCAATGGCTTCTGTAGCATCTGCCTGCCACCATTACATAAATAAATGAATAAAAATAAATAATGCTGGACAATCCGCACAGCCTCATGTAGTAATAATAGTAGTAGTACCCATACACAAGCTAGATGACTGAAATACTTAATACAATACATTACATGGATAGATATTTTTTATTATACATAGAAAATGACCAGCAGCCTTATTGTCTAACTCTCACTGAACATCATTTTCGACATTTCAAGCCCAGTCTGGTCTTCGACTGTCACTTTGGTATTGTGTAAGTAGCTGACACAAGTAATACCATTACCAGCGAGATTGAAGCCCAGTGAATGAATGGAACTTTGTGTTTTGACAGATTTTGGTATTGTGTAACGCCGAAATGAATATCAGTAGCCATCTCATTACCATGTGAAACGTCAAATGAAGCAGGGAGCTCATTCGCGCCTTGTTTGAAAATATTTTGATCAAATCTCTATCCAAATAAGAAGATTGTGGTTAACATTGTGTTTGAAGGATAGGTACCTAATAAATAAGGACCTATTAGACCTAATAAAGGAAGAAAGTAAGTAATAATTATTATCTGAACATCCAAACATGAGTAGATAAATTCATTTCGTCACAGAAAATACAAAGCATTCTCTCCAATGATTTTAGTGCATAATACTGATTCTCTCAATAAAATTTCTCCTTCCCGACTTCACAACAGTCATGCCTCATGATATTTCACCTAATATTACAAGTCTTACTGGTAATGGGCTTCAAGTTCACTGGTAATGGTCTTGAAGTTAGACAATAGGGCTGCTGATCATCCGAAATAAATATCTGCAGATCGTACAAACATTTATCCCGAGGCGGGAATTGAACGCGCATACTCCTGCGTCGCAGGTGGACCTTCGCCCACAGCGCCACAGAGGTTTTCCACCATGTTGACCATTGCAGATGTTAACAGTGTCATATCTGTTCTTTAGTTTCGTATGTGCAAAGAGTCAACGAGTCGTCACCGCAGAAAGACGACCTTCTCAGATGAACAGTTCAAGTAGAAAGAAGGAAGTAGTATCCATAAATAAATAAAAATATATTTTAGAATGATTCCGCGAATCATATCAAAGACATTACATAATTCTCGAATACAATGATACAAACCTAATGCGATTGCGAATCAAGAAGCGGAGATAATGATGTTTTATCAAATGAATGTGTGTGGCGTGTGGATGAACAACAAGGGGCCTGCACAGGACTACGCCCATTGTTCGTTTGTTTATTTCCACCGTAGGTACAAATGTTATACTTGATGTCGTTAACTTTTATAAATTCTTAATTGTTATATATTACATTTTTATTATCTATCACACACTACCTTTTGACATAGGAAACACCACAGGGCATTGTGCAAAGAAAATAAGACAAACAAGTGAAGGGATTTTCACAGTAAAATAAATAATAAATTAACTGAAATGTATGTCAAAGTCTGCTGCTGTATAAGGGCATTGTCAAACTATAATAAAAATGTTGTATCAATCAATCTTCTGTTTTCTAACTTTTATGCTTATTTATTAGGTCCATGCTTATTTATCTGAATTTCGCTGATATCGGGAACATTTGACTGCGATACTGTTAGTATCTCAATGTAGTGCCACGTAGGTACATTATATAACATTGTATCTCAATGTAGTGCCACGTAGGTACATTATATAACATTGTATCTCAATGTAGTGCCACGTAGGTACATTATATAACATTGTATCTCAATGTAGTGCCACGTAGGTACATTATATAACATTGTATCTCAATGTAGTGCCACGTAGGTACATTATATAACATTGTATCTCAATGTAGTGCCACGTAGGTACATTATATAACATTGTATCTCAATGTAGTGCCACGTAGGTACATTATATAACATTGTATCTCAATGTAGTGCCACGTAGGTACATTATATAACATTGTATCTCAATGTAGTGCCACGTAGGTACATTATATAACATTGTATCTCAATGTAGTGCCACGTAGGTACATTATATAACATTGTATCTAAATGAATACTTCATTTTCAATGTTATGCTCAGTCCTACGCAGCCCAGAGGTACTAAACGTCCTCAGTGAAGCGTTCCATAACTCCCGCTGACAGCCGATCATAATGTACGCGTTAATCTTTCCAACATTCCTCTTGGTCGCTCCTAAAGCATGTTTTTATTATCTCTAGAACATTGTCACCATTAAGACAATCCATTCATCCCTCTCCACTTCGATCTAAAAATACATCCCTTCACGATGCGCCCTAGTAGCTGCTTCGTATTCTGTGCGCCGCGCGCCGGTACTGTCGGCTGCATAGACAGTGGTGGGTATGCTGTGGCGCGGGTAATCACCGCTCATCAGCTTGTTATCGCGCTGAGTGTACGGGCTGAACAGATTTTAAGGTGGTGATGGACTGGGCGAACATGGCTCACGAGTTATGTAGACCTACTAAACCAAACTTAGCAGAGACGAAATGTTTATGACCGTGTCGGGAATATTTTGAATGTTTGCTTCTCGAGCACGAATGGGACGGCACAGCACCAAAAAGATTTGTACAGGCACGAATAGCGGTAATATCTTAAATTATTATATTTTTCAACGAATGTTTTCATTACACCACAACAGCTCTACTATTATTTAGTATCTATTTGGGATCTTTAGTATATTTTGTCCGTGAGTGGCGCCGCGCCGCGGCTCGGCCGGAGTAGGTGTTTATTTATATTTACGTACAAAGTGAACTGAACCGTCTGTTGTTCGTCACTGTCGCCGCCCCAATAACCAGTGATTTATGAACGCCTCAAAAATACTGAACATCACTTACTAGTTCAGTCTAATTTAGTTTGTTAGCTTTGTTCAGTTGGCTCTTGCAATTGTTCAACAAATGTTCGGCAGTGCGCGGCTCGCTTACTCAAAACTATGGCTCATTTATTTTATTTCAGAACGAATTTAGAAATTTCTCTTTTTATCTAGAGCTAAAGTTTTGACTTGTCTAAAATTGTTAATCTAAAGTTTTAACGTTTCTTATTCGTTTATTTAAATTGCATCTGTAGCATTTAGTGGGTTTAATAGAGCCAAAACACATTTTTTAAACTGAAAGCATTTGAATGCGTTGAAAAATGATTGAAAATAATACATCAGTTTTGGGCGTGTTTGTTCTTGGAAAGTACGCTGCGCGGGCGCAGACTACTGGCAGTGATCGATGTATCATGCACCGATGGCATGTCCCTTTGTGAGAAGCTACGTGTGAAAGGTAAAGTGCCCACCTCCTCGCACAGGTGGCCCGTCATTCTTGGATATCTCTCATCCTTGTCACTTCATTTTATTTGGTCCTGGATTTAGAATAGACTATATAAGTATTTTCAGGTTTGTCAAGTCTTCACAAATGAAGCGAAATATTGTCGGTGTCAATAAATAAAGGACTCGTTCCGGGAAGGATTTCATTTAAGCCAGGCTATCGCCATTTTGATATAAATAATATTAATAAATCTGATAAACGAATGTGAAATGAAAATGATACGACTACAATGGGACATTACGACAAAGCCAATGAAGGGTTTATCATTTCCATAGATTTCTATAGATATTTAGCATCGAAATTAAATAGCAACTTTATGGGAGTAAAACAAAAACGAGTCTTATTAACTTCTTTCCAAGATGACACATCGATATGCGTTATATAGTGATGTTTTATCCGAAACACGGCTTTCGTTAATAATATTTAAATAAGTAAAAGACAAAAACATAAGTGTTTTACCAGATTACCTCCGGACCTCTACATTTTAATGGCATAATAAAAATTCATTACAAATTTGTCGATACGTCCCTAGGGACTGATGCCCTCGATTTAATTAACTGTAGCGAATGCTTTATAAAACTGAGGCAAAGGAATTTAATTTTACAATCAAATATTGTAGCATTGATCTTATTGGCTTTATACGACAGGTTAATAAGATAGTAAGCCGTATCTACAAGTTGTGAACTCTATACATTCCTGGGTGCATATTAAATGCCTAGTGGCAGGTAAACATTACTTATGGCATAATAAATCCCGCAGTTTCGGTTTAATATCCTGGCAGCGGAGATGACGCGCCCGGTTAAGCTCTGCTCATGAAGCACACAACAAGTTTTGCTGCTTGCAACTTCTGTTCTGGCTTTATTATGTTTGGGGAACATCCTTCGCATAGTCTTATTAAAACTTAGAGTCGACGTAAAACAGCCAGCGACTGAATAACACTATATGTTTTTCCGACCAATTAGGGCACAGGGGCTCTTCTTTACGAGTAAATCTGAAGAGGAATGAAGACAAACATAGACAGCTGCTCTGACCCTGGGATTGAAGCGATAACCGTTAATCATGTTCTAAATTATTATCGATCTAGTTTAAAAGTCTGGTGGACAGACTCGAACCTGAATGAAAACTTAGGCTCGGAATAGCCTCAGCTAAGTGTCTAGTCCACTGTATTCGTTTGTTTTCGGACGCCATAAGTATGTAGATATATTTAGGAGCATTTGCACGCCCCAGTGAGAAGGCAGCTTTACCCGCCGCAATCTCAAGCCGTGCTTCTGGATGCCGCATAGTATTCCTGTTTTAATAGTTGTTGCTGCATGCTGCCGAATATTCCTCTGCCATCACGGCTTGAGCAGCATTCTACCTCTAATATTACGAGTATATGGTACAGTTATTATTTCTTGGTATCTTTCAACAGTGGTGTTTCCATAAATATGTTTCGATTTAATTTAGTCATCTGAGATTTGTTTGATTCCATCTTCATTCTTACTAATTGTTTTCCATAGCACTCGAAGTTGTAGATGGGTTGGTACTGTAGAGATATTGCATTTCCGTACCTGAAGCTTTGTAATAAGTTTATAACAAAGAAGAAAGGTGCAAAAGAAACCAGAGTTAAGTCGCAGCTTCCAGTGTAGAGTAGCCAGTAGAGATGACTCCCTCGGCGTGACTTGTTTATATGTGAACATGTCATGTCCGAGACCGCAGCCCCCCGCGCGCCGCGCGCCGCTCTCCCCTGGGGCCCGGTGACTAACATCACACTCATTACACTAACTTGACAGAAACACTCGGGATCTGGTTAACAAGATATTGAATTTTTTTTGTTGATTCGGTAAAAACATTGTGTCGTGGGATTCAAGTGTTAAACGTCAACCCATGGTGTTTATGATGGTAATAAACACAATTTAAGGCCAACCGTCCACCCAATGGGAAAACCAGAGAGAATATCTGTTAGTAGGTAATATACAATGTTCAGTATTGTCATGCCAACAATATGAATCACTAATGCCCGAAGACCATTGACTGAAATAATTGATCACAATATTAGCAAAAGCCAATACTTGAAACAATCCAGCCCACGTATTATAGTACTACACTACACGCCCACGCAGTGAGCTCGCACACAAACTGTTTGGTGAGTTTCAATAGCGACAGTCCAACAGAGATCCTGAATACACCCTCACTCGGTATTTACAGGAATCAATTGAATGACAACATAAACTAAACGTATGTATCAATTGGACAGACTAGGTACCGACCAGCGAAGCAGCAACAAAGCAATATAATGAATAACGACAACAATCCACAAGTTGTGAGTACCTACTGCTGCGGCCAATTACAAGTTATTGACGAGCGAAGTTGCTCCGCTACAGAATACACGCCACTTTGTGTGGCGGTGGCTGTGGAAGAGCGAGAGCATAGCGACGAGCGATACGTATGCAAGTGTGACGTGATAGCACTGCAGCTTTGGGCTGTCAAATGGCAATAGGCTCAACCAAAACTCCGTATATTTGTTTTTATATCATGAATAGACAAGACAATCGGTTGACTTTGGATAATGTCCAACAGTGGGTAGGTATATCACGAAGCTCTATCAGACATGTCACTGTGGTTCTGTTTGCCAAATCGCTCAGGCCATCGCTCCGCTCGTGTCGGTCCAGTCCTTCCCGTGTGCTGTGCACTGGTGGTGCTGATTAACTCCCGCTAATTAGTCAGTTGGTGGAGATGGATGTGCGGCGAGACGCTATCCCCACCTGCTTAGAGACTGTTTCATTGTGACGTCACCTGCTTTGTCTCATATAATCCAGAGATTATTTCAATGTTTTGGGTTATTGACCCAAACAAAGTACAGTAAAATTGTTATAAATGCTGTTCAATTTTAATCAAACAATATCCTATCCCTTTTAAGTTAAACAGTGAATGAAACAATCAGCAAGGTCGCGCCAGTTCTTGCAGATCTGCAATAAAAATGCCCATCAATCAGAGACAGAGCGATGACCCCTTCTCCTGCGGGGAGGGGGGGGGGGGGGGGGGGTATTTGGGGGACAATTAATAGACAATCGTTAAAGGTTCAATAAGGAAGTGTTCGTTCAATACGAGAGGGATTCTTTCGTAAAGAGAGGGTAGCGGCGCTGGTTTCCAATTACCATAAGATTAGAAACAGCCATAGGGGTTAGAATGAAATTCGACAAGGTGTCATGCCGTAATCCGATCCCGGCATTGGCAAACATGTCGTTTATTCCATTTCCCGAATTGTTTCTAAAATAATTCAAGGAAAATAAGAACTCGCGGGACAGCCAAATAAAGAATTGTCGGAAAACAGTCACTAAGTTCTTTTCCACCAAACGATTGTCATTCCGATTAAAATTTGATTGCTTCTTGGAATGGAAGTAAACATAAAGAATCGGAAACGTCCGCCTGTCTAGATAATTGTGCGGAAGAAGCCTCATCAAATATTTACAAGAGGTTATCCATTCTCATTCGTCGCTGACGCTGAATCATTGATGCGCTGAACGTTGGAATTCCGGATGCCAAACAATGGGTGTCTCTTAATTGTTTGGAATAGGGAACTCTCTTATTATTTGCGAAGAGGTCTGAAAAGGCCTCGGCTAAGAGGCCTCTCCTTTTTTCATTGTTTTGTTACAACACCAGCTATTACAAGTAACTTATAGAATTTAGTAAACTGCGAGGAGTAGGCAGGCCTCCGCCGGCTGTTTGCACACAGTCGAGAGGTTCTACGTCTACATTAGGTACCTCCCACAAATTTATGTGCTTATAATAAATTTAACAGTTTGCGCAATTAGAAAACAAGGAAATATACTAAAGAAAATATTCATTAATTGGACAATATAAAAATATATCGCCATTTTTTAATTCTAGGTTATCCAATCCATCCTTTGTTGGATTTACGATATCGAACAAAAGAATGTCAGAAGTAACCTATAGCACAGGGAGCTATTTTTGCTCCTCGTGTAACTGCTAGATAGGCAACAAAATAAAAACAGTTCAAACTAGAACAAAAAGCCAGCCACTTTATAGTTCGCAGGCGGAGCGGGCTCCCAATTTATAAAACAGATCTAGTGCTGTAACGAGACCAAACCACTCGGAGCACAAGACGAAGAACAAAAGGCATCGCAATTAATGTAGCCAATCGGAATGTTTCTGTTTACGTTCGCCTTCGCCCCGGCGCGGCCTTACGTCCCGCCCCGGCCTTACGTCCCGCCGCCGCGCCGCCGCGGGCTGCGGTTACAGAATTTCCCAATTCATAGTTCGAGTTGAGGCTTAATTGGATTTATTGAAAACTAGTTTGATTCTAAATATCTAATGATTTATGTTTTGGGTTCTGGCATTGTTTTTATTTATTGGTATCGGTTTGTCATCTAATTTGAAAGTAAGTAAGTACTTCGATATAAACTTATAGTCTGGCTGGAATACAATGAAATGCCGTTTTACACTCACAAGAGTATCTGATGATGGAGGGACCGAAAACATCCCTTGACTTCCGGAAAAAATGGATTGGACATTTTGTAAAAGGTGTAAAATGTGTGAGGTAATGAAATCGGCATGTGCCAGCGCCGGCGCGGCGGCGGCCCGAGCCTCCGCGGCATAGCTCATGCATTATTAATGGCGAGTACACTGCTTCTAGCACCTCTTTTATGGTTCCGAATGGGCCGGATAATTGCCAGGCGATAACTTTATGTTGTACTTGAACGAAAGGTACGCGCTCCCTCCATGTGCGGCGGCCAGTTACTATCAACGATAGAGTTCTTTTCAACTTCAACATAGTTTATCTCATTTTTATCGTCAATGTGTCTTTATTTTACGATAGCACTTATTCAATTCACCTTACCTTCAGCATTGTATTTTACATTTGATTGAGAGTATAATTTTCGCTATGCTTGCATTGCAATAGATAAGTATGAGTCCTTAAGCATGTTCAAGTTACATTCCCCCCCGTGTGCCCTAAGCCGACGTTTGATCTCACGAACAACAAACCATCCCCACATCATGGTGATTGCATTACTCCGAGGATCAGACAATTACCATACTACTGAACCAAATTACAACATCGAGTGTCTGACTTGAAATCACAATGATCCCGATTAGCGAGCCAATGCTAAATTAGCTAAGTAGTAACCCAACCATTGCTTCTGATTAGTGGCGAGCGGATTCCTGTGATTAGTCCGATAGGGGCCGGGGGGGGGGGCACCACCCTTCATTATACGCGCCAGTTATAATTATTCGAGATCATCGTGCCGCCATATTGATACAGACTGATAGAACAGCAGGCTCAGGCTTGCAACACGTCAAAAAACATAATATTTAAAAGGTAAAACTGTCAACTATCCTCCTCGTTATAAAGTGCTCGCTCGTACTCCGGATAAAAAGTTGTTTTCTAGAAAAAACTTGAGAGAAATTGGTTTCAACATCGAAACTGTGCGAGACAGCGTGCCCTGTGTAGCTTGGTGTCAGACATATTCCGGAATAAAATCAACAACTACCTATTTTTACAAGATTTTATTTTTGTCTCGTTAGTTTGTGTGGGATACATCTAGATACTGAATTTTAGACAAGTTATCATCAATCGATTGAGTTGGAATTTGGCATTCTTATTTATTTATTGGATGACAAATGTGACAATGCAATATTATGGTACCATCGAGATGGTCTGATGATGGAGACAGGAGGTGGTCATAGGAACTCCTAAACGAAACTAGTTAACCCCGTCGAGTTTGGATTCGTTGGAATTGTTTTTTCAAGCACTTCGGTCCTAGATGATATGACGTGTAAAAGTTTATTTTCGATTATAAAAAAAACAATGTATATATAAAGGTACCTACTGTATTTTTAATACCTATAGTTTCAGTTTGTCGACCATTTGAGCATTTAGAAGTATGACGGACAACAGTTGGGTCGTACTAGCTCGTGGCGCATCACACACTCGTCTGTGGATCTCGCGTAGTGGACTCGACACTAATATTAAACTAATCTTTAGTAAACTAAGTTTAATCTTTTATTTTAATTATTTATATTCTGAGTGACATCTTTATTGGTAACGTAGGCAGAGTAGTTCCGGAACAATAAAAGCGAGGCGCGCCGCCGGGAAGTCACTCGTGTCCCGACTGTGACGTGTGACACCACGCTTCTAATAACCTACTAAGGTTGCTTCTCGGGATACTGCTTAGATGTCTGCCACTAAATAAATATTGAATACAGTTCGCGATCTTAACTAGACTCTATAGCTTTCAGACATTTACCTATACCCTAGTCAATTAATCAATTATAATTATCTTAGTATTCAGTAGAGTCTGCGTAGATCTGTATATCTATCTATACTAATATTATAAAGGTTAGATTTTTTGTTTGTTTGTATGTTTAATGTTTGTAAG
Organism: Eupithecia dodoneata; assembly: GCA_947044415.1. Lineage (NCBI taxonomy): Eukaryota > Metazoa > Arthropoda > Insecta > Lepidoptera > Geometridae > Eupithecia > Eupithecia dodoneata. The sequence continues at coordinate 14,381,007 of OX345656.1, read as the reverse complement.
TTTGTTTGTTTGTGTAACGAATAGGCTCCGAAACTACGGGACCGATTTGAAAAATTCTATCACCGTTAGGAAGCCACACTATCCGTGGTGAACATAGGCTTTATTATATTTTCAAAAAAGTAAGGGATCCTTACTAAAACTCCAATAATGTAACCCAAGGTGTGAAAAATGTAGGTACCTATAAAATTCCTTGCATATCAATACGCATTTTTTCCTAAATAAACGTGGTTGCCTAGCAACGCCTTGACAACAAAGGTCTGATAACCTTTTTTCTAAATATTTATTGTATGGAAACTCTTTTGTTAGGTTGTAACGTAAGACCTAACAAAAGAGGTTCCATACTTTTAGTAAAGCGTTTACATTATCTTTGATTTTGTATTTGTAGACAGGATAATAATTTGTTGTGGTTGTATTGTTCAGTGTTGATCTTTCAGATAATTTGCGAAAACTGAATACAAAACCTAATACATAAGTTATCTTCTATAATAATGGTTGAGACAGACTGGCGAGAAATATTGAGCTTCTCACAGCGAGAGCTCGGGCAGGCTGATAAAGAGAAACTGCGAAGGTCTATCATGGATGGAACGGACAATATTGAACTTATCATTTCAGATATGAAGATACTGTTTAGACTCGCTCAAGATATCTTAAAATACAAAAACGAGCAGCCATGTTCCCGTTTTAAATACCCAAGTGACATCCTTTATCTTACTTAATATGATAAACGCGAAAGTTTGTAAGTATGGATGGATATTTGGTACTCTTTCACGTAATAACTACTGAATGGATTTTAATGAAACTTTACAGTAATATGTATTATAGCTTATACATCAGAATAACACATATAGGCTACAATTTACAAAGATATCCTACTAATATTATAAACGCGAAAGTTTGTAAGTATGGATGGATGGATGGATGTTTGTTACTCTTTCACGCAAAAACTACTGAAAGGATCTGGATGAAATTTGTCACAGAGATAGATTATAGTCTGCAATAACACATAAGCTATATTTTATCCCGGAATTCCCACGGGAACGGGAATTACGCGGGTGAAACCGCGAGGCGCTGCTAGAGTAGTTATAAACCTGGCTACTTTGTAAAATAGTACTTGCAGGAAAGTGGCACTCCGTTGCAGAACGAAAAGAATGGCATGGATTCTGTTCTTTTAGAATAAACTGAAAATAGGCAAAATTAGGATTAGGAATGTCAAATAAACGAAAGCTATTCTATGTTTGAAAAATGAGTCTGATAGGTTTGAAATTAGCATGACAGATCTAAAACTAGTCCAAAGTTCAACTTAGATATTTGAGCGTTATCTGTATTCTGTTATCTGTATTCTGTTGCCTTACATTTTAGCTAGTATTAAAAAAGTCAACATCATTTTAGAAGGTATTTAATTTGCTAATGGTTATAATGTATAGGCAAAATATTAAAACATTTATTCCTAAAACCTATGGATAAATGTGTGTTGTTACAAGTGCTGATCGATAAATACAGCTGCAGACAAAGTTTAGTAGACGATTTATTTTTAGATAACACCAAAACTGGTATCGATCTGCGATAAAAAAGTTTTAACTCAGATCTGCTGAAAAACGAGCAGATTTTTTTGTGATAAAATGAATCGTGTATTCTGTGGTTGCTCTAGTCCTTGGTGAACTCCAGGCAATGGAGTGTACTTGGGACTAGCTGGTTTGGTACCTACCTAGCCATATTCACGGGCTTCATCTAGCATGCCTACAGTTTTATTACTATATGAGTAGTATATAGTAATATAACTGCAGGCATTGACTGTCGGTTTATACCATCAAACGTAGTAAACTGAATTTATGAATGATGTACCTGAGGTACATCATTCATAAATTCAGTTTACAGTGTAAAGCTAAAACTGTGTAGAAAAATGAAATGAATTAATTCACCATAACCTCATGCACACACCGATGGATGTTTGGATATTCGGAGAAGGCAGGCGGATTCCAACATCGCAGTTTATTTTTTACATGTTTTCAGGCTACGATTTTATTTTTGAAAAAATGGAGTCATGACTTGTATGGCATAGATTATTATGTATTTTTTTGGAACTATTCGATAAAGATAAAAACAAGATAAAGATAAAGAAGAAAAATGTTTTCAATGTAACCCAAATAACGCTCAATTTACAATATCCAGCCTTACAATCACCAAAAACCGCCGCCACCGCGCCACCCCGTGACGGCTCTAATGGCGGACACAGTCGAACACTATCCAATTCGGTTCGGCCGGCTTAAGTGGAGGAAACGGGCCATCGGCGCTTAGCTCTACGGTCTCGAGCATTTCGGCGCCGGGACTCGAAGACTCAGCTGAATACGATATAAAATAAAAATAAAAATAAATTGTTATGATAGCTCGTCCCTAAAACTATTATTATTATTTATAATTTAGGTATGAGTTGTCTGCTCTCTATTTCAAGAAAAAACTTCCTTCAGGGTAGAATCAACGGATGCAGTAATAGCGAAAGTATTTCTAAAACGCTGTTGAAAATGAGTTGTAATAAAATTGTAAATGACGCGACAACAAGTCAAAGCCATCAATCAGATGCGAGCGTAGAAGACGCATGAAAGAGAGGGATTAGTTCTAACAGAGGCTATTAAATATGTCGGAGATGAAGCTCTGGCTGCCTGCGAAGGAGAAGCTATATGAATTGCTTGTTTTAGCTAAATGTGCATTCAACTTTCTAAGAAAGTGACCTAAAATGTATTGTAACTACCTACCTCGGTCAGCATATACCTGGAGTTGCAGGCGGGTTGAGCATATGAAGCAGGCGTGTGGCGCGACGGTCAGCTGCGTGCTGTACCGACAGCATGCCGTGCCGGGGAGCTACCACTATTGATCACGCCTCTAGTAGTAGAAGTAGTCGTTTGAGTTTGTGAGAAAATCTACTTGTATTTTAATGTATTTCTCAGAATGCCCTCGGACTGCAGAAGACGGACAGTCAATAATTATGGTATTTCCATGAAAAGTCAATTCACTATGTAAATGACTAAGAAGTTTCGATAAATGCCTACGTAGACTACTCATGGATAAAACACGTACTTTCTCGAAAAATTGAGATAGTTTTTTAAACGATAAAAGTCTAGAATTGGAACTTATTAAGAATCCTTACAGAATACTAATGCTTTTTAAGTGAAAAACTTTGCTAATTTCCATGAATTCAAGACACTATTATTGAGTACTAAGTAGGTATTACTCGTTCTGTGGCACAAGTCAAAGTCGAGTCGAGTTCTCGGAATCAAAATGAAGAACAGAAACACAGATTACAGTTGCAGATGCAGGACAATGGCGTCCAAACAATACTTTCTGCTAACAAGTACAGTTCGGAGGCAGCTCTTTGATCGGGACGCTGCGGCGTGCCTCTCATGCAGCACACTGCACAGCACAATGCTGTAGCCTGCAGGGCGCACGGACGACAGCCCGGCCACAATGCGCTCGCTCTCACGACAGGACTTGCACACAAGTAACAACAACAGTGGCAATGCAACAGGAATGAAACTTCTTACCGTGATAGCTTTCGGATTGCTTGTGGTATTACAAAGGAAATTGTGGGGTATTTAAGTCCTGAAAACAGTTACGCCTTATTCATCTGTGTAAGAGCGCCTCGAGTTAGCTTCATCACTCTGCAAAGTAAGCTGAGGGCATAATATCTATGCCGAGTCGACAACTTAAGCCACTTATGTATCGAGTTCGCGGGCAACAATAACAACATGTAGCATGTATTGTATAGTGAGCAAGCGGCGCTGATCGACACTCGGTGACCTACTTCCAACGATCTCCGACTCGAGCACTGCCAAGGGAAAAAGACGATATAAAGGCAAACTTATAGAAATCCTATGTTCATCCCGTATTATCCCAGCTGACCGATTCGGGCACTCGTAACTTGTTTCACTTTGCCGCGCGCTGACTTGGACATGTTCAAGTAAGCGAACTCGTGATTTATGTGCCGAGTACAGGCGAGTACCCACTCCCCGGATAGTTTACTCGTTTATTCGAGTGTTTTGTCCCGTGAAGAATCGCTTCAAGTTCTGAATGCAAGGAACACTTTGCGGCATGTATATGAGAGCTGATATGTACGGAGCGGCTTCAGGAATGCTACCTACCACTTTGCGCGGTTCGCTGTGAGACTAACTTTGCATTCGCGACTGCATTTTATGCGCCAACTTCATAAATATTCTCCCATTATTTATGCTACCACTCTACACGGTACTTACACTCATCTGTTCGACATCACGCCACCTTTAGTTCTACTACCTTTGTCTTCATTATTTTAGTTATAAATTGTTTGATATTAGATGCCCTAGCATGTTGGTAAATTTCATTTCCAAGAGTTTTTAAATAGTCTGCTGCGCATCCATAATATACGTATAATAATAATAATAAATCATTTTATTTCAGACCATAGAAATGTAACATATCTTATTAAACTTATTCTACGGTCCATAGTAATATATTGGACTAATATATATATAACCGATTCTTGAATAAAATCAGAGCATGATCAGAAAATAAACAATACATCTCGAACAAAAAGCTCTTATTACGGATGATTGAAAATATATTTTTCCGTTCCAAGAAACACGCCTCAGTTGCTCATTACCGAACATTTTCCAGCATTTACATTACAATAGGTATAATCGGTTGGTAGGTATCCCATGCTTATTTTATTTCAACAAAAGGAATATTTTGAAATTATTTGTGGATATTAACTTCCTTGTGGTCAAAATTGTTCTGCATTTAAAATAATAAGAATATTTATATGTCGTTTCACTGCAGGAAACACGAATATTTGAATGTCGTTTCACTGCAGGAAACACGAATATTTGAATGTCGTTTCACTGCAGGAAACACGAATATTTGAATGTCGTTTCACTGCAGGAAACACGAATATTTGAATGTCGTTTCACTGCAGGAAACACGAATATTTGAATGTCGTTTCACTGCAGGAAACACGAATATTTGAATGTCGTTTCACTGCAGGAAACACGAATATTTGAATGTCGTTTCACTGCAGGAAACACGAATATTTGAATGTCGTTTCACTGCAGGAAACACGAATATTTGAATGTCGTTTCACTGCAGGAAACACGAATATTTGAATGTCGTTTCACTGCAGGAAACACGAATATTTTTGTTAATTTAAAACAGTTGGCAACACGAACTGCCTCTCCGGAGCACGCCGAGGGAAATTCTCCACAAACGCGTTAAATAGATAATATACAAAGATGTTTTTCCCGTGTCGTATCCGCCCCGTAGCCCCGGTACAGTAAAGCTCACGGGCGCGGATCGCCGCAGCCTAATTCAATCAGGAGAGGAACGTGTCCCAGGACGTCGCACAGACCTGTACCTACACTACATTATTGAATATTTGAGATTGTATTAGTGCGGCCGTGAGCCCTCCCCCGTCGACTGAGGATACTCCTGATGCGGACCGACTGGTCGATATTACTTCTGGGGGAAGTTCGATGTTGAAGGATTCCTCAGTAAGCTACATAACATAGAGAATTTGAAATAAATGTTTTCGGCATTCTCATGTACCTAAAGGAAAGTTTACCAGCCGCCTCGTACCTCCACGCCCAATAGGTTTGTAACGCGCCAAAATTCCAATCGCAACTGGGAACTATCCCCAGGAACATTCTCAATCAACGGCCACTAATCTAAGTATGGAGTAGCGAAGTTCGAGCAAGCTCCAAATGACCAAGTTATCGGCCGGTCATTACGCCAATATTGGGAAAGTTCTCGACTAGACTCTGATAGTGTTACGAGCAGTTGACGCCCCTGCCGCGGCCGGCCCTTCGACAACTACTCGAGATATCGCAAGCAATACTTACACGCTGCCGATATCGAACACGTAAATGACTTCAATGTAATCAACAGGCTTTGTGTGATGAAAAATCAGTTTTCTTTATTTACGTTACTCGTGGGATAATTCAGGATAATTAATTGGAACAGATTATTCTGTGGGTTAAAACTCTGCAGCAAAAACACATAAAATATTGTGAATTTAATGTTACCTGCAGAAGTTTTTACATCGCACAGACGCCAATTACCTGCCCCACTCATTAAATGTTTTACGGAGAGCTCATTGCGACCATAATATAAGCTCGAAACATCGTTATATTTTTATTTACAGCTCAGGAATATAATCTTTATTGAGGCATTTTTCAGACATAAGCAGAATAATTTGCTTTCCTCGTAACGATATTGACTGTCGGTAAAATAAGGCAATATGTTGACTCGCACTAGTCAATATGTTGACTATTGCCTGATAAAGCTATATTGAAGAGTCGCAAACCGCTCAGTTCCCGAAGGCATGTTTAGTCAGTCTGCCCTTGTGATGTGACCCAGTTAGGTAATGAGCAATTATCACCGGGATCTATTTCCGACGCCAGGCTATGAAAACGTACCGGGGTGCTACACCTAGCACTCGGTACGTTTCCATTATTCCGGGGTATATATTGTTTGTCTGCATGTTAATTATCGTTTTGTGTCCGCGCGCGCTTGTTTTTCGGACACTCCCGTTCGTCAGTGTCAGCTGTCGACGCTGACGTGCTGAGCTGTCACTAATTCATGTGAATTTGTGTCACATTCATGTGATTTTAGTGACAGCATACCTCTTTTCGACGACAAGTCAACTGGGGATCAACTGAAACATAGGTATTTTTATCAAAAATAATCACGGTATGTTAAGCACGGTTTGATTCAGTTCGCGTTCACAAACCGTATCGCAAACCTTTTTGTATGGCTGGCCCCTCTCTCACCATCATCATCCCCATCATTTACACAAGCTATCATTATTACAAGTAGAGCGCGATGCCCTCAGCCCTCACTAAATCGGTGTCAAACAAGCATAAATAACAATTACTGTAAAGCTAGTGGCCATATTTATGTCCAATGTGTCAGTGGGCCCCTGAGTAAGTAAACTGACGCCGAACGCGTGATCACGACTCATTAACGGACTGGAATTACGATATCACTGTGGCAGTGTCCGGTGACGTCACTTGACGCGTATCTACTCGTGCTAATAGCCATTGTGTTAACGGAGGCAGCCGTGACATATTACATCCTTATTGTAAAGGAGTATGTCAGTCATACTATGAATTTGACAAACATACCTTATGGTTGTAAAGTGCAATCCGTACGTCTCTGTACCGTCAAAAATATTCGATATTTGTTAAAATGGCGGGCGATATTTTAGTAACAAACTCAACACGCTATGTGGCATATTCAGCACACAAAAATATACGTTGAACAAAGTATTCCGAAACTAAAATGTTTGGCAGTATTCCGCGAGTTCCAATCGCTCAATTTAAGTTTAGCCAGTGAACCACGGTATCCTGTTACAGATAGATTTGAAACAAGTTAGGGCTGCGGTGTGGCCCGGTGCGGTGCAGCCGCCCGCCGCAACCAGGCACTAGCTGTTTATTGTATGTACATATGTATATAGCACAACACTATTCAGAGGTTTCAGTCCATTTCGGACAGCTTTCAGCGCGATCAGCTGAGTTACGCCAACATACATTTTCTGTATGTATTAATCTCGCTATGTAGAGGTATTATAAAATACCTATAGAAATAACTAAGTAACCTCAAAAAGTTATATGATATTCTATATTTATTAAGGTTATTCAAATCCACCAAAAGTTTATTTTCTTCTTTCATTCTTAGATAGGTATTAAATTATTTTTTATAACTTATTTTTAAATTGTAAAATGTTTTACTTGCTTTTATGTAACGTAACGGTAAAGAAATGATACTGAAACTAAGAATCGATTTCAATTCGCTGTAAACCGATTCTAAATTTTCCGATGATGTAGGTGCCGACATGTACTTGTACTAGGCATTTGCCAGCCAGCCTTCGATCTCAAATTCCCGCTCCTGAAACTGCTTAGTATCCTGCAACTTCCACAGAAGACCAGCGCTGGAATGATCTGCTCTACCATAGGACATGCTGATTTGAGACCGATTCTGTTAGTTTTTCTGTTAATTTAAAATTTATTTATGTGTATGTTATTCGTCTCTGTTCTGGCAAAATAAAAATCTGTTTACTTTTCAACCATTGATTGTCATAAGGTTTGAGTCTCTGAATGAATACTCCGTCCACGAGTTTATTTTCACTGACTTATTGAAAGAACGTAATATTTCATAGATACCTACCGCTCCATAAATGTCGAAGCTCTCGTTCTCGATATTCTTCGAGTCGACAGATTCATCACTATTTTGCAAAGAGTCTATAAAATATTCATTAATTATTTCTGTTAAAGAAAATAAACGCACGACAGTATAGTAACAATTTCCCGCAATCCTGGATTCGTTCTCTTGCACTTTGCTACACTGCACTTCCAGCCTGATAACAATTTTCCGATTTGATGAAAAACCATCGTTAATAGAACTGTGACCGAGGGGCTATGTGCTAGGGGCGGGGGGAGGGAGAGGCCATTCGATGACATGTGGTGATGGATGCTGCCGCCGCTGGATGGCTCTCCAGTGCTATTGCAACGCGTCGAGCGCTATTATTCCACGCTGATTGGATTCCACATTAACTTACACGCAGTTTCAATTTGTACTACCACTGGGATTTACCATTTATTAAACGTTACAGTTAAATTGCAGCATCAACGTTTGGAACTGAGCTTTGAGGGACGGAGGTAGGTACCAAAAGACGAACCAAGCTCACTATGACCACGGTATTATATGCGTAGTATGATGTGTCGTATATAAAGTATATCTGCCACCCATTTCAGCATGTTAGTTAGCTCATTCTAGAATTTAGATTATGATGCGTGCCTTCTACCAACAAGGAGTGTAGGAATCGTGGCTAGCTCTTCCCAGGATGCTGATAAATAAGTCCAGTAAAGGAACAATAGCTAAATTGTATGAAAATACGACTCATAATGATTTTAATGAGTACGGTTCAAATGGCTACGGTGATGCACTGACCTCCGTAGGCGCCCGCCCGGTCCGCGCTCGCGGTAAGTAACATATGTACGTAAGTGAAACTGCTGATGATGTTAATATACCTACGTGACCGATGTATCTAACAAGGTGGTTGTACTACACTCACCCAACACGCCAGGCGGGTGGAATGGTGATAACAGTGGCGGTGTTCAAAATAGACAGAACATTTTTCCTTCTTCTGGCAGGTTCCCTTAGTGTCCTCTTACGTCACAATGGGCTGACTCGGAGGAGACCTAGTCATGCCGCATGAACACCCTTCTCTCCCCTTTCACTTATATTTTCGACTTAACGCTTTTTCGAAACTTCCTCTGCGAAGCGAACCTTTGGCAAATATTATTTCTAAATTTATCGCTCCGATTGTAATTACCAATAAATTGTGTATTTCTGTAATGGATATGCGCTCGTATTGCGATACAAAACAGATACACATTTAGGACATGTTCATTTTAAACGTCAATGGAATTTGTTTCAGAATTCCCATTTCACATTGGGTTTTTCAGGAATTATAATTACTAGGGGCCATTTATCGAAATATTTGAAAGTAATCATTTCAGGCAAACCGGAAACCACTCATTGAAGGAGTATTTGTTCAACTCCCAGAGTCAAATAGCATAAGAACATATGAACTGAGTTACCAATGCATTGCGTACCTATGTATATCATAGCTATCACAGTACATTTGTACCCGACTTCAGCCGGGGCTCTATGTATATATTTTTTTTATTTATTTTAAGTTAAAATGTTTTCAGTGAGTTTTCTCCAGTCCGCACGTCTGCGCTCTAAGCCGTGATATTGCATAAGGGCTTTTTTCCTGTGATGCGGATTTCCGCCCGCGTGCGGATCTGGTCCTCGTGCGGCCCACCTGTAATTGGTCCAGCCAATCCGCATTCCGCACTCGTGTAGCTCGTGTGATAAGAAAAACATAATATGAAATGAAATTATAGGTTTGATGATCCACACGAGGAGCAGATAAGCACGGGGGCGGTAATTCTCCTGTCAGGAATAGAGTCCTAATGGTGAATCAGACGCGCGGCTGAACCTCCCACAATTCCATTGTGAAGCCATAGACAATACACTTTGTTGGATAACAAATAAAATTCCCCAAATTCCCACTTTCTATTTTCATAATAGGCATTTGTTTTGACTCGCTGGAAAACACGCACATAAATCAAATCAAATGTATTGAAAACGAATTGTTTACACTTGTTTGTTTTCGCGTTGAATGCGAAGATCCTCCTCAGAAATAGTCATTTTATTTTTAAAGAACCCGCACCAACGCCTGTGCGGCCAGACTTATCATGGTTCAAGTTTACCGGGCGGGTCTTGAAGTGAAACTAGGGAACTTTCTACTCGAAAAGACGTGCGCAAAAAATATTCGATAATCAAAACCAACAAAGAGTTTCAATTATTGTAAATCCTAGTTCTAATTAGATTCTATTATTGAACTGAAACTCTCCTTGTTAATAAAGTACTAATTAGCAAATTCAAATATTGGATATCTTATAATTTTGGATTGGTTACACTTTAAAATGTAAACATTAGATCACGATGACAAACTCAGTGTGTCGATGAGTTAACGCCCTCGCTGAGTTATGAACTGATGTGCGCTTTCAGATCATTGAGTGAAGCAAGAAACACATTGACCTATGGCATATGAACTAATCACCATCTTGTATTATTTTATATTATTATGTGAATTCATTAGTTTTGAATTATTTTACTACATAATTAAAGTAGAATTGTCTTATTTTGTAAAGCCGCGTGTCTTAGAATTTGTACCACCCCAACTCTTCCCGCGGGTTTCGTAAGAAGCGACTTGGGGATATCCAGGGGCGAGCGGGTAACAGCGCCTCGTGCAGAACAATTTGCCACCAAACTGCGATCCCTAACCTGCACGCCTAGCGAGGAGATTGTGGGCATTACCCGCATGAGATAAAATCCAACAAGCGCGCCAATCAGGTGCTTATCAGGGGGAGGCTGCGTTCAGCTGTGGACCTCTCCGTCTCCGTCTAATTTTAGTACTGAATAACCAAGTTTTGACTACGATGATACTTATTTGAACAGACACATGAACAGAACTCCACACAAGGACGCGATGACTTTATTACTACATTAAGCTTGAAATAAATTTTGTCTTGAAAATAAATTTGATCTCTAATTTGTACATAAGTAAATATCTATAAGAAAATTGTAAAAGCTTTCTTCAAATCCCTGGGCTCGAAACGTTCTACATGACTGAACAGAATCTTTCATTCCATTAGATTTTCCCGAAAAACTTTCATCAATTATATCCCTATCTAGTTAAAATCATTCGAGCTGCAGATAAAGCATTTTTCGTACGAAAACAAATGAAGTTGATCTAATGAATGGTTCTAAGCCCAAATGAAAGAGCGCAGAGCGAGACCAAGCACGGGTCACACGAATTGTACGGCGCGGCGGCGTGGGGGTCAATGGGGTCGTTGTCAGTGATACTGTCGAATAGGGTTAATGAAGTACAGAGTCGAAACTGCTTTGCTCGCATTAGCAACACGTCGGCAAGGTGAGTCCGACCGAGGTCAGACATACCTGGACTGGTGCAGTCTACGAACCAGACCATACGATAATAACTTATACCTATACCAACGTTATGAACTTACATTTTACTGTGACATAATTTTATTGCTTTCGAACAGCTTTATGTGTTCCGCAGCTGTCTGCCATCTGATGCCGTCAATATAAATACATCAATACAATATACTGCGAGTTAAAGAAAGGCCTATATTTAAATGCAAATTTTTGTACTGCGTGGTAGCGTGCGCCTCTGAACTGCAACCACCAAATAAAAATAAATAGCAGATCTTGCTTTAATAATCAAGCCGACATTTTATTTCTTAGTCAAGATTTATAAACTCAAAGAGTTTCATTTCTATGGCGAGCAACGCTGACCACTCCATACATTTTAAAACTGAAGGTCACAAGGGGTCAGGGCGCTTTAATTATTGTTTACTAAAGAGTTGCGTAAATAGTGTCACGCTAACTTAGTACAACAGCAACTATGTGTAGCGACTCAGCAGTGGAACAAACTTCGCAGACGCCGTAACTACGCAGTTAACTTGTTCGTTAATATTCAACTCTAACATAAAAACTACACGATAACAACTTACAAGGCATGAATAATTGAAAAGTTCTCCGAACTTCGTCTAGCTCAAGATTACAAACCTAGCTGGTGAATACTAACCTAGCGCTGGGCGATCAACACATGCTCTTAGCGAGCTGCCATCTTAGAGAGAAGGTGACTTTACTTGGATAGACACTGCTGCGGATGGATGAACAATCAAATAATATAAGCAAGCTCGCAATACTTTAAGCCTAGCTCGGGGCTACGTTAACGAGTTCATAATGTATTTGATATTGACTTTTTAAGGCTGCCGAATCGAATATAGACCGATTCGGATTCGGCCTCTGCATTTAAACAATAAAACGCGAAACTGTTGGAAGATCTAAATTTTGTCAAGCACATTTCCCTTTCTGTGAACTATAAATGAGTGAAGAGCCTCTAGCAGATGTTCTCCGTTCAAGGTCCATTCAGAGAGTACTAAAATAACATACACAATATTGTGAAACGAAGCTGACAAGATACGATCTCGAGATCAAATGCGAGTCGAGCACAATACTCGTCTGGAGGACTCGGCGTTGCGAGAATACGGTCCCTTTGTCCCGAGAGCCCTGCCTTTGTCCTGCAGAGCCTTGCTTTGTCCGCGCGCCGGAAAATAGACCACATGCGATTTGTCTCGATACCTCGGGGCAACTACTCCCTCACGGGATCAGAGGTGACTCAGGGCGGCTGATGTCTGATAAAGGTATTTGCTGGATTGGTACCTACAGCTGTGAATAGAAAGATACTTGACTGAGAGAGGCCTTTATTTATATATTTTGTAGTATTATTTGTGCAGTTCACCTGTAAACACAAAGTGTAGTGAATTGAATGGACTACACACCAGAGTCGGCAACACATCTCGCCGGCGCCGGCGGGTTGGTGCGATATCTCACTGCAAACATAATCATGTAATAAAAAACCTATTGTTTAGTAACTAGTATCGTATAAAGAAGATTTTTTCGTCTACCGCAACTGGTTACGGACCTCCGGTTTTTCCCCAAGGCTTTATTTATTTGTTTGTCAGCCGGCGTGTTTTGTGTTTTGTGTCAGTGTTTTGTCAACTTATCGATGCCCACTCGATATTGGTGGACTCCATAAAAATAAGCCGTTGAGCAGATTTTCTAATGAGTTATTTTGTGAACCTTAAAACACAAGAGAACTGTTCGTAAGGTAGTCACTGCCTCTAAGTAATTGTTAATACGAGTGATTTGCATTTCTTTACACAAGTAAGTGGTTTCGCTGCGACACAAGGACGCTCGCGGTGTTTATTTCCTCAGTAGATTATGGTTGTTTTATGTGAACAGGGGGAAGTTAGTACATTACCGTGCATGTGTGGGTACTAGAAGTTAGTACATTACCGTGCATGTGTGGGTACTAGAAGTTAGTACATTACCGTGCATGTGTGGGTACTAGAAGTTAGTACATTACCGTGCATGTGTGGGTACTAGAAGTTAGTACATTACCGTGCATGTGTGGGTACTAGAAGTTAGTACATTACCGTGCATGTGTGGGTACTAGAAGTTAGTACATTACCGTGCATGAGTGGGTACTAGAAGTTAGTACATTACCGTGCATGTGTGGGTACTAGAAATTACTGTTTTTATTCCTTCGTATAGCTTGGAAATAAAATAAACATCAAACACTAAGGAAAAAATAAGTTTACTGAAAATAAATGGTAAAGTTAGTAAACAGTGAGGGACACATTAATTAAAGAGAAATTTCTCAGAAATGTGAGAGACGAGAAGAAGCTCTGATAATTTCATTTCATAGCTGTAAATTAGGATCGAGATACCGAGACAATTGTTATTTTATGATTCGTACCACTAATCATAAGGTTTGTACATCGGCCAAGGTATCCGCCGGCCCCCCATTGATTCACAATGACAACATCGAAACAGTCCGTATCAAAAGGAACCATATTTGAAATGTTGGGTTTCTAATGCTCGGACGAAAATGTGTTGCGTATATTTTGAAAATATTAATCTGACAAGGTTCCATCCCATATAGATCACGGCTCATGTAACCACCTACCTGAGTACCGACCTAGTGTATGTGTACCGTGTACAAGGGAAGGGCAGTACAATATCTGACGTTTAAATATAAGCGGATTACAAACAAATACCTTTTTAGTGCTTTGAAGTTGACCGCCAACGAAATTTCAGCCTTTTGCCTTTTTACCGCGTTTGTAATATTTTCCACTTTGAGTGTCTTTTTTATGTAGATAATAATTGTTTTTTTGTTATAAAATTATTTATACACATTGGTTGGTTTACATTTGTTACTACTATTTATTATTTTAAACAATTGCTGTGAGAAAGGACAAGTCATCCGTAGTGCTTGTTGTTATAAAATAATTGAACCTTTGGTTTCCCTTCTTACTGCGTGTTCCTCTGAGAGGGAATCAAGCGATTAGCTGCTTTGTCCAAAACATTGAAATAATTTATCATGAAAAACAACAATTTTAAATGTAAACTTCTACAGACAATCACCAACCTTGATTCATATTCCTAAGGTAGTCACAGCTTAAATATTTTAAAAGGAGGTGGTTCGACAATCAACTTCTATTTAGGCTCGTAAAAGTGATTTTGTAGAGGGCTACGAACGTAGTCCGTAGTATGGTCTACGAGAGCCTACGTGACCACTTACCCACGTACAGGCTCTACGAAGCTGTAGCTACGGCCTACGCGCTCGGACCGTGTCTTGTCTACAAATACTATTGTATTGAGCAACCAACGACATAAGAAACACAGCACGTCTTTGTAAGTCCTAGTAGGAACCTATTGTTTTAGAGAGCTGGTCTTGTTTCCTAGATGATGTATATGCTCAAGGGCTTTATAATGAATATTACTATACACAGTTCTAGAGTCCAAGATATTTTATGTCAAGAAATATATTTACCAATGAACACGTTACGAAAACAATTACATAAAAAAACAAGGTAATAACTAAAAACAAAATATATAAGGACGCATAATTACACAGAAAGAAAGGTTTAAATTTGAGTTCAAAAACAGACAAGACACGAATGATTATGACGAATGAAAGCTTTCAAAATCAAAACCAATTCATCGTCAGTGATTTCGTTTTTTTTTGGCCATTTGTTTATAAAACTATCTATAAATCCTGAGCCAGGTATAGGTAGGTACATCTCTTCAATACGTGACGTCTCATGTTCTTTATTTAAAATGTATAAGCTATTCAGAAGAGCCACTTATTTGAGTATATCTTACTTCAGATTCTTATTTAATAGCAAAAATTGCGAGTCTTGAGCTTTGTTCAAGTACGTTTAAGAAATATTGGTACAAGTGTATTTAGAATTGTCTTTTCCAAGTTTATTAAGCTTCTATTACCTCGGAAGAATAATTTAATTCATCACTAATTTACGATAGGGTTTAAATTATTTTCAAGCAATGTTTAGGTCGCTCTTTTGTGCTAATTTCATCATTAGTTTAAACGATAATTTATTTGGGTGTGGGCAATAAAGCTCTCGTGGAAAGTGTTCCACCCGTGAATTGATGTTCAAGTGTTCTTTTGTACGCCTAGTTTTAATTGTTAAAAGTACACATACATTATTTATTATACTAATATAAATAAATAATTATTGTAATGTGATCTTGAAAATATCCTGATTAAATGGTTTAATAATTCAGAAGCTACTATTCAAGTGAACAGTCTGTACAATCTATCTTTCCGCTATAAGCGAGCGGGGCACCCAATCACTCATCTCCGTGAAGGTAAACGTAAATCATAATCACGGCTATTCTGTAGACCCTTCACCTCGGGCTCCAGAGGATGTTACGTTTTATCTCGAGGCGACAGGAAAGGGCGCGACACTCCCAGGGATTGTACCGATGGACTCCGAATAGGACTTTGATTGAATAGAGTATAGGACATGCCTTGCTTCCATTTTATTCTGTTGGATAATAATCTAGGTAAGAGGGAATCAAGTGTAAGTTTGTTGTGATGGAGCTCGAAGAATTGTAAGGAACTTTGCATGAAAGCGCAGGGTATGATGGCCGCTGCTGGTGGAAACTATTTGGTTAATTGTGGTCGACAAACAAAAGCGTCAAATAATATTTGTTTCCATATTCACGCTCAGCTTTGTTATTTTATATTTTCTCTCTGGCTTTGTTCTGTATAAGAGATCTGAGTTCAAACTCCAGTATATTCAAATAAAATGGTGGCCTCGAGAATGACCACAGAATGCTGTAGATAAAAGCACATTTTGGTCTGAGTTGTCTCCGTGTTACGGCGGCGGGCTGGTGGCCGACGCAAATGAAACCAGATCGGTTTACTGTCTAGGGAGGCATACTAAAAAACCACCACCTCTTTCTATAAACGCGGATTAGTCACAAACAATTTGCATAATTTTACATTCAGGTTCAATTTAAACTTAGCGTTTAATGTTACTTTAGGATAATGTTAATATAACAGAAGAACAATTACAATATACCTTGATTAGACAAGCCGGGAAGCCGGGAAGGGAGCCCCCAGCCACAGCCCTAGCCGTCCTCGAGTTATACGACTCACATCGCATCGCAACCCGACAGTTTACAATGTGTCAGTTAAACTTCATCCAATAAAACGGGGGCAGACTCACCCCAATGCATTAATCTGTATCGTGACCCGCGGGGTCTGCGGTGAGCTCTAAGGTTCCCAACTTTTTACGATTAAGTAAATTTTATTCATACAATCTAGGGCGGATTCAATTTGATCGGGCCCTCTATCGAAACGAACTTTGTAGATAAAACAATTTTTTGCGGTTCGTTCGCCATTTCTGAAGCTTCGGGGAATCTTTAAATGAGGCTAAAAGAGAATTTTGATATCGATCTGACAAGCAGCGAGAGTTTATAACATTCAAACTGTTCTCGGAAGATTGGTCATCCATAACGGTACGGTCGGCTAAACCGCTATTGATGTTCAATTTCAGCATATTGCCTGGGAGGAATTGGAACAGAGTTATATGTATGTATGTACACAGTCGATCTCGGCCTATTTGGGGGTATAATGGGGATCTGGATGGTACTCACCGGGACGAGGTAGATGCGCGAGCAGCAGCAGCGCGAGGAGCCACATGGCGCGGGCCCCTAGCGCGGGGCGCGCGTCCCGCGCCGCATGCTTTGCGCGCGCGCACGCCACGGCGCCACCACACTCACACCGCACCACGGACCATCGCACACTCATGCACCGCACTCATCTACACACTACCCGCGCGCGGACACCCTCCGACGCTGAAACAAAAACAAACTATGAAAAAACACACCCTTATTTTATTCTAGATGTATTTTTGTTTCGAACTTTGGAAACTGAATTACCAGCCCCAAGATAGCAGTATTTATTCAGGCTCCGAAGTTGCGAGCGAGGTTTTGGCGTCCGTTTATCTGAGCGGATAAAGTGTATTTGCCTTGAAAATGTACCGGATCTGCCATATTCGTAAACAGCGGGTGCAGCCGCCGCCGCCGCGCCGCCTCGCTCGCTATCTCAGCGGGTGCAGACGCCGCCACCGCGCCGCGCCGCCTCGCTCGCTATCTCACCAGACATACATACTTATTATAATCTAATGTGAGAATTGCCAGGTTGTGTCGGTCCGTACAGAGAGCGCGCTATCGATCTGACGCTATTAAGGAAACTTTTTTCACCTTAATTACAGGCAAATAAATAACACGGAGCGAAGCAGAACCAATTAGGCAGAGTTCCAGTCGACGATGGAAGTTCTAATGAAATTCCCGATAGAATTCCTACCGAAAACTCGTAAAAATTGCAAGTTAAGTTTGAAACAGCATAGAAGTGACGGGTAATGCGAGCTGCTTAAAGTATAGCCACGTGCGGCGCACGTAGCACGTTAACCTTCCTTTGTTACGTGGCGCTGGCGCTGCGGCGTTCGGAGCAGACCAGATTCCGAATGCTTCGATAGCTTTTAGTCGTAAACTAGGATACTTACTTTACGCCTCTATTATAACTATCGGTAGATAGAGTAGAGAGTTCGAGTTTTGAGAGCTTTTTACCTTTACGTGTCAGTGAACTCTTGAATGATGTCAAGAGTCCTCTAGATTGGAATTTTTCATTCTGTGTATATTCATTACGAATACCTTCAAAAAGAACTCAATTAAACTTCCCATGAACTAAAAACCATTGTTCCTTTACTTTGGTGACACAAAACATTCCCTTCTTCACAATAAAGCCTTTAGAAGTAAACTTTAACTAAGTATCGAGCTGGCGAAGTTACCTGCAGATAGTTTAAACTGATTTCTTACTTTGTAGCATAAAGTTCAGGTTCATTTGTTGTGTCGCGGCCACGTGACCTGCCGGGACTCACAATGGGGAGCTTTGACGTTGAAAACTTTGCTTTTCTATTTCTTTGCGTTTGGGATCCGTCATCCATATTTCAGCAGATGATAAAGAGTGGAGAGGCAGAAACAAACACTGCTATTGAAATTAATATAGATGTTTACTCTTCTATAGGTATAGGGTTTCTTTTCATAAAATATTGACGGGAGCGCAATGAAAGTCGTTATTCATGTGCAAAGGTAACGTATTGCAGCGCCGCGCAGCACGCCGCGGGCGGTGCATCATGACGCATGGCTCGGCAGAGACGCAGTGTCGCCAGATTTTTCATCTTGCTGTCCCGGCCGGATATACGATCAAACTATCGGTTTATGGGACTTCCAATTTGATACATTGCTGACGTACTGTTATCGACAATATCCGCTGAAAAATTTAATTTTTAACATTTTGAATTGTCTTCGATTCGATTACTTTTAGATGTTGTTGGAAAGTTTAGGACAGGCTAGGTTTATCCTGTTCAATGATTTTGTGGTTGACTGAACTGTTATTATTAACAATTGGTATAAATAATTAAATGTGTTATTTGAAACCGAAAATATGTTTTAATTAATCTAGACTAGTGTTCATATTATAAAGAGGAAAGATTTGATTTTTTTTTATATTATTATTTTTTTGTTTGTTTGTATTCAATAGGCTACGAAACCACTAGACCAATTTGATACATTTTCACCGTTGGTAAGCTACACTATCCCGGCGAACATAGGCTATATTATATTTTAGAAATGTGAAAGTTTAATTTAACGCGGGTGGAACCGCGGAAAACAGCTGCTAGTAATATATTTTTTTCTGCCGAGATCTGAACAAAACTTATTTAAAAATAAATAACGATCAATGTCTGCGACATCGTTCCAGACATCAACGAGGACGCTCGAAAGAAACTCAACGGACCCGTCTCCGCGGGCCGAGATGTGCCGAGGCTTACGACAGATGCTTTATTTCTGTATCAAAGAGAAGGAGCAGGCGTCAGCCCTTCTCGGCTCATGATTAGACATGCTCCTAAATAATGTTGACCTATCGAGAACTAGGCCGGATGCGCCTTCACGATGAACAGATTTATTGTACAAATAGAATTGTTGATTATTGTTACGTGTTCGACCTCATTTATTGATATGATGTTAATATCCAGTAGTGTAACTAGTGACTAAAAAGCCAGATGCCTCAACACGTGTAAACAAAATTTCCTCAGTAAACAACTCCTAAATCTTCAATCTTCCAATCTCTGACCACATACTGAATAAATAACGCTATCCGCTGACTCGACCTCAACTCAATATAAAAAATATTTGAGCAGTGTCACCGCTAATAGACGCGACAAGTCAATACGAGGGGAGGCCAATATTGAGGAATCCGTAAAGCTCCCTCGGAGCCGGTGCGGAGCTGCCTTACGGACAGACAGGCCATGAATCTTCGTGGAACTTTCACGAAGCGATAGAAAAACTTCGCTCGTCGCAAACACTCGTAAAAGATAATGATTAATCCGCGAAATGACCCCGTCACGTCACGTCACGGCACGTCAAGGCACGTCACGGGGGTTTAGTTACCGAATCTGTCTTTTATCGAATCTTTTGCGCTAACCTTTACTTAGCTTTTGTTTGTTGGAATCGCTTTATGATTCTCTGTAATTGCAATCACAAAGCTTCTCATTTATAATAACTTTTCCAGTGCACCTCACGGAAACAAGTCCGAACCGATTCCACGGATTTCGTTCAAGTTCGTTCTCCCGGAAAATCACGAATCGATTTCACTAATCGCAGCCCGCTCCAGATCAAAGATATCCGCAGGTCCCAGGTCCGAATGGGGCACAAACCCCTAACGGACCTTTGTTATAAACGTAAACGCAATATTTATAATCCAAGATGGCGGAATTGCCGGGTAATCGGGAATCAATCAGGGCGCTCCCGGCGGGTCTATTTGTGCTCACTCACATTTTAATAATACGCCCCGATCCTCACTCCAACAAGATGATCTAAAACTGATTATAGTAAATTGGACAAACAATGGATATCTCCAGGTATGGAACCAGACACCCGATAGTAAAAACCTCTAGTAAAAAAATATTTACGCTTATTTGTATCGTGTTTTATCTGTTTTCAGGACAAAACCCTAAACGGCTTTAAGTTCTATAATGAGCTTGCCTAAACAAACCTCCAGCCCCCAGTCCATGCCTGCCCCGGGTCCGCCGTGTGAAGCGCGCCTGCCCTCGCTCCGAAGTGTTCCAATTACAGCTCAATTATGTTGCACTCTATCGGACTGTTCTTTTTCTTTTGGCACAAGATTTCTAACTGCTTCCGACTTTTAGTACTTCCACAATACACCAAGTTATGCGCGGAAAGTTTCAGTGAAAGATCATTTACAACTCAAGTCACCTGAACAGTTCTCCAATAACTAGATAGATGTAGCTACGTGTAGACAGAACGTTTGCTTTGAGCGAATGACCTTCCAACGCTTGGGATTTATGATTGTTTGCAAAGTAAATTAGTACATAGCTAAGTAACTTTGTAAATTATTTAAGTCCATAAAACGAGGGCCCGATTGTCGGTCGTCAACATCACAGGGCCCAACATCCCAATTTCAAATATTTATTCAACTTTAAATTTAAAATGAACTCTGCCCCGAAAAGCCTGTTGAGTACAACTACAGCAATATAAACACTCGTAAACCAGAAGAGCAACTTCCT
This sequence comes from Eupithecia dodoneata, assembly GCA_947044415.1. Lineage (NCBI taxonomy): Eukaryota > Metazoa > Arthropoda > Insecta > Lepidoptera > Geometridae > Eupithecia > Eupithecia dodoneata. Next base: position 14,359,861 of record OX345656.1, on the reverse strand, counting down.
AAAAATATTACTTTACGGCTTTGATTATGGAGCTTACTTACTGCCTCCGATCTCGACCCGCCTCGTCAAATCAAATAGGAATTCATTTATTCGGGCTGTTGGATTTTGTCACCTTCGTTACACTTGTATTCGAACCGTGTCGCAATCAAACGTTTACCAATTACCACTTCTGCCAAGAACAAAACAACCAAACATTGTTTTGAGATCAATTCAATTCCATACAAATAATAATCTTATGACTAGAAAAATGCTAATTAGAAAAACATCGTGTCTTGACGTCGTATCGGGTGCAGTGGTGCGCCTGCCGTACGTATTGCGCACCGAGCCAGCTCCGCGCCGCGCCCCGCCGCCGCCGTCCGAAAGCGTGCTGAGAAACTTTCCCGGCATTTTCCGATCCAATCATTTCCCTCGCTGTGATTTTCTAAAACAATTTTTGGTAGTTGGGTGGTACAGTTAGACTGGTCGGAGCGCTAACCGGGTTGCTGTCAAGTGGAAGCGCCTGCCCGACGCCCGCCGGTTCCCTTTGCCTGGAGGTACCGTAGACTGACGTGACGCGTTAATTAAACACGGTTCGGCTTTATCTTATCGAGATGATACTGATCGAGCTATCAACGTTCATTTGGATACCTCGGGTCATACATTTAGGTTTCTACATTAGAGTGTACACATAATACAGCTATTCAGAATGATTGAAGATGGATCGTTGACTTTACAAATCAAACCTGCACAGTCCGATAAACAATGTAAAACTAATGAAAAACGGCGCCTACTCTGTCGTAAGTAATAATAAATGTCGCGTCGCATCGTGAGGAACAATAAATGTCAGCGCCGAGCCTCATCCATTGCATGACGAACGAGCTATGACACTTCAAAGAAAAAACTGTAGACAATTGCTTTATGAAATCCAATATTTTAGGCGTAGAAACAATTCCACCCTCGGCCTAAAAATATTCAATCTGATCAACTCGGCCCCGACTATGAGTGTGATCATCTTGCGGCAAATCTAAAGCTATGGACTGCACCAAGCTCACTCAATTAAAACTATGCTCGGCAACAATTTGTTACGGCTTGGCTCATGCAGGACTTTTAATAGAGTCGTTGCTTTTACAAAAACGGTTTGCGGCTGTATGTAGCAAAGGGCTATAAAAGTTTAAGCATAGCTGTTCTTGATGTCTGAACAATGTACCAATAAATAATGACGGCGCCTCAGATATGTTTCTGATAGTCATAGAAACCCACGATGTTGTCTACATACAGCACAGTCGAACGGACCCTACCGCATGCATATTTTCCGCAATAATAAACCGAAGAGCAGTGAAGTTGAAACAGGTAATAAAAGTTATACGACCGCTGTACAATTAGGTAGAGTACTGTGCACAGACACATTTGGATTTAAACCCAAATCCAAACAAAGAGGGAACAGAACCGTCGTTAAAAGTTTAAAGGAAACTGACCGGCGAAGGGTAGCGCCTGGTCGAGCTCCCCGCCTAAAGTTACTAAAGGTTTTAGCTTCATTTTCCTGTACAAAATGTTATAGTACCTAGATAAACGACACGAAACCCAAACTCAGGAAATGATTTATGACCTAGATATAGATGTTATAGATCTAGCAAAAACGCCGTAAACCGGGTAAAACTAGTTTTAATAACTGAGAAAGTTTCGCAAAAGAATTTGGCAACCTGTTCTTGTACAAATTAAGAATGCACCTTCCCGCTTCCAAAGCAAATTTTATCTCCAATGAATCTTAGTTAGCGCGCATTATTCAACTGCAGATTTATTTAGTCCCATTATTTAGTGTTTGGAAACACTTGGGCGCGGATTAGCGCGTCTAGGCCCGATTTATTCCAGGTTTAAGCAAACTGCGCTTACTCTGGATACGCGGAAATCTATGGATTTTAGAAACGAGCCGGGGTCTGTTCGTACTTATAAGCGTTTAGGTATTTGACACCGATTTTTTGTTAAGTTTTTATGAAGAATAGTTGAACTAGTTGAACTATTTTCTTTACAAAAAGATGCGAGTAATTGATATCTCCCAGTAATTATGACGATAAATCACGCAGGCGTCGCCGTGACGGACGCACGGACATGCCGCCTGTGATTAATATGCGTTCCATCTTTATTCTGAGCGAGAGAAGGTTTATTTTTAACTGTAGTCTCTAGCAGTGCCTGGTCAACTGCAACTAGCTCCTGCTGGGAATAAAGACACTCATTCAATTTCACGTTAGAACATAGGGCATCATACATGCTAATTAGTTCCTACAGTACCATAGTGTTTCTTCATTAGTTTCTGCCAAACTGATATTTGTAGCGCAAGACTTAGAGCCAAAGTAAAGCCATAAGGCCTGCATATACATATCAATTTATCAAGGTTTAACGTTGAGATTGATTCTATTGTAAATACCTAATGTTTCTAATTTGTTTCCATTATTTGATTGTAATTTTCTTTTTGCAGTGCACAGTGTGCACTAGGGGTGCACACTGTGAACTCTATTTAACATAATCGCGTTATATTAAAATGCGCTAATCCCTCTGGAGGTAGGCACCGGCGGCCGTAGATCCTCCTAAATGCCGGATTAATTAGCGATTAGCCGTGTTCCGTGCAGAGCGATCGGTTCATCAATTATTGGAACAATTTTCAATTAGCTCTAAAATTGATTTAGCTTATTTCAACATCGGGATCATTTCAGTTCGTTAATTTGGTCACAAGTACTTTTCACGTGAACACTGCAGTGAGTAACGTAGCGAGGGAGTCCGGGATACAGCTACTTATAGTGTTGCGTTTATATCTCGTTCGCAGTACTCAGAACTAATTATATACGAGTCATCTTGTTGAGGATGCTGCACGTTTTGTCACAGCAGGTAAAGCAGAAAATACGAAACAGCGGAAAGCGTTATTTCACACTTCATACACGTACTCCTAACACGCTGATAACAAAGCATGTTGGAACATCCCTGACGAATGCCCAGCTTAACCCTAAATAGCTCTCTTAACCCTAAACATTAACGAGCTTTACATTCTCCATGCGCCCGCGCACTGTAATTGCTTTATAAATAAACCGGGGAGGTGACGCACAACAATGGAAGTAAGAAATTGATCTTTGGTACTTTGTGTTAGAGTTCACTTAAGATGAAACAACAGTTTGTGTTTGACAGGTATATTTTACCTCGGTCCAAATATTTTTGTTTCAAAATGTTTTATTCCTTACGCCGCCGTTTGTCCATGACGTCGAGGGTGGACGACGAAACGGCATTAGGGGTAGGCGCAGACAAGCCCAGTAGCTCGTCTGCGTCAAGGGTATCCACTATTTCTTGTGTTCTAGGATTTTACTCCTGGGTACTAAAGTGCTTGGCTGATAAAAGAACCGAGTGATCGCCATTTAAAGTGGTCAGTCTACACCGATCCTGAGGAAGGGTTGTGTAACATAAATCAAGGAGATTGTAAAAGCTGGTATTCGATCGAGAACTGTTTCCTGAAATGTTGTACATTTTAAAAATAGCAAGCTTAAACAATGCGCGTCAATGCTATAATTAAGTCGAGCCATTAACGTTTATTGCGGCGGCTTAAAGTCGACAATCCAGCAACAATAACTACGGCTTAATGAGGACAATCAAACCTTAAGCATCCGGTATTGCTCGGTGCACGTTACGGAGCCGAGCGGGAACGGTTCAGCGAAGAGACTTGCCTGATTTTGAATTCAGAGGCTCTCTGCTTAGTGTTTATATTTGAGAAAATATATTCAATCATGAAGGGAATGGAGGTTAGACAATAGAACAGACTCAAAACTAATTTACAAAAAAAATTGAGTTATCTGGTGGACTCTTTCCTACCTTGCTCGGAGCATTATGTAATAAAGTTCTGAAATAAGAAACTTAATGGACATCATGCACATGTACTGAATGAGGAGCAAAAAGAAAACGTGTCTTATTAGCACGTTGTTGAGTGCAGCTGGGTTTTGCACAGAATATGTCAGAAACAGTACAGAAACAGTACAGTGTATTAATTATAATTGTGTATTCAGTGAAACAGTTTTGATCCAAAAATATTTGTGCGAAGCGGTTGTTGCCTCTCTCATCCAATTCCGAAAATGCCATAGCTGTTCATGAATATTTTAAAGTGGACCTAGTTCAGAAAAATCGAAATGTGTTTTTTAAAATATTCCCAAATTATATGAACAACTCAATCCTGTTAACATGAGCAAGGTACAGCGCTTGGTCACTCACATCGCTAAATCAATTAATCTATCACCTTTCTAAATTTTATTGTTATAGTTTTTCGTAGTATATCTGTAGCAAATAAACAAGTTACAAGTTTATATTCATGGATTTTAATTTCCTTTCTGAATAAAGAATGTCTCAACATTGGGCAGAGTTAATAAGTAAGTAAATATAATATTCAGTTGCAATAAGAGTGTGAGTGCGAGAGGCCGCGGGCGCAGCCACACTCGAGTAAGTGGCAATAACGGCACTGAAAAGCAGGCATCTGTCACAGCGAGCCCCCGCCCTGGCCTGCACGTATTCTTACTGGCCACGGCAGCACGGCTGGGACACTCTATTGGAAGAATGCGAATGTCGATCGATACTGGTGCATTTAAAAACATTATAGCTTTAAACACTATATATAACGGTGTGCGAACAACGTTGATGATTGAGTCATCGCATCATCGCATGCCAAGATACACTCAAGTCCTAGTGCCTTAGTAGTAAATTTTTAACATTCAATTCTCCAAGCAGAACAAATATTTATTTGGTTTGCGCCGGACCACAATACAACATATTGTAGAAATAGCTACTTGATAACCAGACATTAAGAAAACAAGCTACCTAGTAATTGCAGTGTTCCGGTAAACAAGCCGTCTCTAAAACTCTGTACCCTAATTTAGCGCGCTTAAACATACGTAAAGCATTTTATTCATTCGTTTTGCGCATTGCAAACGGCCTCGTAAACTGGAATGTGCGCGCCTTTCAAAATGATCTCGTTTGCTCAGAGCGGCCACTGCCAACGCTGCGAGAGCTGCGAGTGACCGCTATGGTCAAACAAATTGATGTGTGCGACTAATGAACTACCTATGTACTGTACGAGTATGTACCTGGTGTGTTCTACATTTGAAAGTTGTCACATTATAAGATGGTGTGAGCTCCGCGGAATGCTGTGAGACCAACATGTCTGCACTGACAGCAATTTGACATTTTAAATTACGTTTCGAACACTATAATACAAAGAAAATAATAAATAATGCTGGACAATCCACACACTATCGATCGCAACGGTCTTCTCTTTTCGGAGGTTTTACCTGAGATCAAAAGCTACCTTCATTTTCTTTATAAAATAGATGAAAAGAAACTCCAAAGGGGCTCCGTAATAACTAAGATACTATGAATACAAGACTTCAAACCAAAATTATAAGGGTTATTCAGCCCTTTCTTAGCAATAAGCCGAGCAGGAGCGACGACCTGGCGCACCCCGCGCACCCCGCGCACCCCGCGCACCCGTACAAATGCGTCTGCAAATTTCCAAAAATGTAATTACCCGCTCTAAAGCCAGCGGAATATTCCCCAAGCTTTAATTCAAACATGATTTGGAAATTTGTTGATTGTTCCAAATTAGAAGCCCGATAAAAACAGCCCAAAGTTATTTTTGTTTCGACGTCAAACTTTTCTATTAGCATTTTATTCAACGTTTGTTAAAATTTTATGCTCTCTTGAGTTTAATTTTCACGGTTAATTATTTTGAAAGGTTTGATAGATCTTTATGAATATGTTCTCCAAGGAGTATAACGTGAAAATATATGTCGTTAATTCTAATTTAGACAATGGCGAGAACCCGTCTCATAAGTTTATTTATAATGTCCTACTGACATTCATTATAAGTTCGTGAATAAACAAGATACAAAAGAGCTAAATACATTACTAACATAAAATATAAATCCTTGTATTATATCCCTTATGCCTAGGTCTCGTAATAGATGCAAAAGTCTAGGGCCGCCTTTTGTAATAAATAGTAAGTACCTAGTGAAAAAGGGTTCTTTGAGAGTCGGGCACCCACTGAATACAACATGAGGCGCGCCTCCACCTGTGATGAACTTGCGGGAGAACGTCCTTGATGGATTATCTTCCCAATTTTGGGCTAAATTGTCTCTACAAAAAACAACCATAAATTATCTAATGTAGTTATGGTGGATGCAAAGCAATACTACCCCGCGCCCCTTTTTACGTCTTTCAGGTCTTTGCAGACAATAAATGTTTTGAATGAGCAGAGTTTGAAAGTAGAGTTGCAAGTGCGAGTCCCGATCACCGCAGCTCCGGCAAGAGTTGGAGCATGTTTGCATTGTCTGTTGTTCGGAAGCCAGCGCCCGCGGAACCGGATCCCTCGAAGGTTTATTGGCGAAGCAGTCTTTGTTTTTGCTTTTCAGTGCGATTGCTTAATTGAAAAGTTCTTTGAGCTCAACTTTATTGCAGCTGTTATTTTATATATACAGTTGTTTTTTGCCAACTTCATTGGCACAACGATCGTTCGATAATTCAATTACCTATACATATATTACAATGTGTATTATCGAACCTTGATCAAACGAGATGTGCGAATACACGACATATATTTATCGATGAAAAACAAAAAATAAAAAATTATATGTTACCTATCTCAAAAATAAAGCCGATTTAATAATGTTTTTAATGAAAACTAATTTATCTGGTTTTTTCTTCGTTTCTTTTTGAGTAAACGGTGTATTTTATTCAAAGTAGTCTCATTTGAAAGCTAGATAGTTTACCTAGCTAATAAAATAAGAAAAAATACAATTTCAAAAGCCTAGTAAAATCAATATTTTTTTAGAAATTTGCAAAAAAAATACGATTTTTGTTTTATTTTTTATCTGTATTTTTAAAACTGGGTTTTGATGTGTTCTTTTTTGCATGTTGTATTAAACTTTATAATTTAATCTACAAATCTCCAAAAATTATTGGTCTATCTATTTTCGTTGTTATGTTATTCACCATTTAAAATAGGTACTTCAAATGAGGCTACTTTGAATAAAATACACCGTTTACTCAAAAAGAAACGAAAAAAACCAGATGAATTAGTTTTCATTCAAAAAAATATTAAATTGGCTTTATTTTTGAGATAGGTAACATATAATTTTTTATTTTTTGTTTTTTATCGATAAATATATGTCGTGTATTCGCACATCTCGTTTGATCAAGGTTCGACAATACACATTGTATATACTTTTAAAAAAGGTATGAGTCGAGTCAAATTGTTGAGATAGAAGATGAAACCAAATAACCAATTATACTCGTATGTTTATTTATTGTGTTAACGCATTTCTGTCTTATATTTGCTTACAATACAAATGATTATACATTTAGTGCCGTGAACTATAATTAATTCAATTCTTTCAATGTTCACGTTAGCGCGCCTGGTTAATGTAACACTCTTCTATTTCGGGCCACCGCAAAAAACTTCAACGAACTATAAACAGTGGCTACCTCCGCTTGTGAATGTTTACATTGGGAGGAACCGGATGTTTTGAGGTTGTTTTGTTGTGTTGAAAGCTTATTTATAAAAGCTAGTCATTTTAATAAACGTGCTTTTAAAGATGACTACCAAAATATATATTTTTTGAAAGAATACACTAACGACCAAAGTATCCTATGTATTGTGTATCTCGGCTATAATCTGCACGAGTGAAAATGAAAATCTTAATCGAATGAGTCGCCATCAATGGATGGAACCATTTCCACATAGAACTAAAACAGTCGGACATTTTCTTTGACAAGGTTCCATTCGACTATTTGTATGAGAAATTACATATATGGAAAATATAAATTAAAACCAGGTTCTTTCCCATTTTGGATTATAGAGCTCGATTCGCTGTTCCCCACGTCTTGTGTTTCAAAATACCCGTTTGTTTACACACAAAACACTAAAGTAATCACAAAGAACAATAAACACATTCACTAAAATGTTTTTATAGGAGCTATCTGGTGTTTGGTGTTTTTGTTGAGGAGATAAATTGAGGCGATCTGCTACTTCGTTCAGTTTACCGCCTTGTTTCAAGCTGGGAATACATTATACCTACTCTTTGTAAACAGGGAAATATTTCGGTAAATGTACGCGTCATTTTGGGAATAGCAAATTGGTTTGCTATTTTTCTTCGTAAAACTAAATTTCATATTGACAAATTAATAAATCACAATATTTCAATAAAACAGAGGGCAGGGGCAGATTATTTAGTGAATAAATATCGTAAACTTAGAAATAAGAAAGCTGTCAAATGAGTTGTATTATTTGTTTACGTCATTACCACGGAACTCCGACATTAACTGAGCGATGTTTATATTTGAAGTAAGTACGTACGTATTCCCAGGTTGGGTTCAATTTTATCGGAACGGAGATTTGTCGATTGGTTTTATGACTCATCCACAGAACTTAAATATGCAGAGATAAAGCAATTATTCTCCAGTACTGAGTGGAGTCGGTTTTGATTGGTGTTTTGTATTATTCTTATTAAAATTGACCTCAAAGCATATTGACTGTCAAATGATGCGATACAGTTCGTTGCTGGTGCATGGTCACTGTTCCATTTCACGGCGAGTGCTCAAAGCACGTTAGGCCGGGACGAGTTCGGTCGGATTTGGCTGCAGAGTGGGTAATTACAGCCGCGGGGGGGAGCCGGTGACCTGTTTGCAGGCATCAGTGCCGCGCCGCTGACTGTACCGACCTCCACCCTGCTTGCCTCGCAGGTGGACGGCGGACGGCAAGTGCGAATCAACCACTCACTAGTGATTGAAATGTACCCATCTCATTGTGGGAAGCGTTTAGTCTGGAATCCTGGAACGGCTGGCTATCTGTGACTCAGAGGAATCAAAACCTCATCTTGTTTATACAAGATTTTATTTATACTTGCCCAGTTAGTTTGTGTGGGATTGTATCTTGCTGCTAAATTTTAGACAAGTTATCCTCAACCGACTGAGCTGAATTTTCGCATACATACTTATGTCAGCTCGGTGACAATGCTATGTCATGGAACTGGTTTGGTGAAGGCGAAGCTCGGTGACAATGCTATGTCATGGAACTGGTTTGGTGAAGGCGACAGACGCAAACAAGTCCCATATACCGACCGCTGCTAACAAACATACAAAGGCTCAAGTAAGTAATTGTCGGCTGGATGTCACGCTCCGGCTCGTTACGTGTTGTCTCCTCCTCCTCCATTATTATATTGATAGGCTCCCCGCGCACTCCGCTGCCTCTGGAGGCCTACTAACGCGTTATATTTCACACTTGCCAGGCCCACGCCCCGCGAGTAGGTATTTGTTTTACAAAGAGTTCAACGGATGCTCACAGAAGAATTCAATTTGCCTGCCAATATCAAGTAAACTGAAAATGGTAGCTAAAAGCCTTTCTTTATATATCTTTTTGTGAAAATAATATTCGGCTAAGGCAGTCAAAGATGTTATTGTCTAAGGTAAAATAATGATATTTCATGGAATGATAATTCAGGGGTAGAATTCCAAACTAAGTTACAAGTGAATGTTCAAGTTTAACTGTTTCTGATAAAATAAAGTAAAAAAAAATGGAAGCGGCCCGTACACATTGGGCCTACGCGCCCTACGGCCAACATGTTGGGCCAACTATAAACAGCGGATCGCATTTCATTCACACGCGCACCGCCGCAGTGGCGCTCTGATAATTCTGTATTGGCGCTTCGACAAAGATGGACTTTATAAATTAAAAATACTATTATACACGTATACAGTACGTCTAATTACAAATGCGTTAGTTTGGATGGATGTATGGATGAATGAATAAATAAATAATGCTGGACAATTCACACAGCATTATCTAGTCCCATGGTAAGCAGAGTTTGTGTTATGGGTACTAGATAGCTGATATACATAATGCAATATATTACATAGATAGATATTTTTTATTATACATAGAAAACGACCAGAACACCCGTAACAAATATCTACAGATCGTACACACAATTGTTCCGAGGCGGGAATCGAACCCGCAACGTCCTGCGTCGCAGCGGACCTTCGCCCACCGCGCCAAATCAGGCGTCAGGTCGATTAAACAAGACGGTAACGTGACAAGACTTTCGCGGAGTGCGCCAAGATCCTTTGTTGATTACACGTAAAACCGACACTAGTCGATTTGACGTCAATGTTGGCCGCCAAGTACGTCGTGCACGTTGGCCTAATGCGTATGCCTAGCGCTTTGGCCCAATATGTACAGACCGCATTACATTCAATAAGATAAGTGAAGCCATAAATCAATGGCCTAAAACGTGTGTATAAGTAGCTTAACACAATGTCTTCACGTTTGACCGCTTGCTTTATCTAATTAGCAGCTCAGTTGATATACTTTAAAATTAAAATTGACTAAATACTTGTTACAATATCTGGTCAGTCTGACGCTAGCCACCACCCGGCAGTCTCTGCGAGCGCGCGTGTTGCATGCAAGCGTTCTGGTCAGTCTGACGCTAGCCACCACCCGGCAGTCTCTGCGAGCGCGCGTGTTGCATGCAAGCGTTCTGGTCAGTCTGACGCTAGCCACCACCCGGCAGTCTCTGCGAGCGCGCGTGTTGCATGCAAGCGTTCTGGTCAGTCTGACGCTAGCCACCACCCGGCAGTCTCTGCGAGCGCGCGTGTTGCATGCAAGCGTTCTGGTCAGTCTGACGCTAGCCACCACCCGGCAGTCTCTGCGAGCGCGCGTGTTGCATGCAAGCGTTCTGGTCAGTCTGACGCTAGCCACCACCCGGCAGTCTCTGCGAGCGCGCGTGTTGCATGCAAGCGTTCTGGTCAGTCTGACGCTAGCCACCACCCGGCAGTCTCTGCGAGCGCGCGTGTTGCATGCAAGCGTTCTGGTCAGTCTGACGCTAGCCACCACCCGGCAGTCTCTGCGAGCGCGCGTGTTGCATGCAAGCGTTCTGGTCAGTCTGACGCTAGCCACCACCCGGCAGTCTCTGCGAGCGCGCGTGTTGCATGCAAGCGTTCTGGTCAGTCTGACGCTAGCCACCACCCGGCAGTCTCTGCGAGCGCGCGTGTTGCATGCAAGCGTTCTGGTCAGTCTGACGCTAGCCACCACCCGGCAGTCTCTGCGAGCGCGCGTGTTGCATGCAAGCGTTCTGGTCAGTCTGACGCTAGCCACCACCCGGCAGTCTCTGCGAGCGCGCGTGTTGCATGCAAGCGTTCTGGTCAGTCTGACGCTAGCCACCACCCGGCAGTCTCTGCGAGCGCGCGTGTTGCATGCAAGCGTTCTGGTCAGTCTGACGCTAGCCACCACCCGGCAGTCTCTGCGAGCGCGCGTGTTGCATGCAAGCGTTCTGGTCAGTCTGACGCTAGCCACCACCCGGCAGTCTCTGCGAGCGCGCGTGTTGCATGCAAGCGTTCTGGTCAGTCTGACGCTAGCCACCACCCGGCAGTCTCTGCGAGCGCGCGTGTTGCATGCAAGCGTTCTGGTCAGTCTGACGCTAGCCACCACCCGGCAGTCTCTGCGAGCGCGCGTGTTGCATGCAAGCGTTCTGGTCAGTCTGACGCTAGCCACCACCCGGCAGTCTCTGCGAGCGCGCGTGTTGCATGCAAGCGTTCTGGTCAGTCTGACGCTAGCCACCACCCGGCAGTCTCTGCGAGCGCGCGTGTTGCATGCAAGCGTTCATTGATATTGAATATTGATATGGAAAAGCTTCGAGAACTTATTGATCGCTAGCTCCAGTCGTCGCGACGGACGCTGAATAATGTACACCTTTTATTCAGGATTATTAAAAGCACAAAGCATTATTTAAAGCTTTTAAATTATAAACCGGAGTAGACTTAATTGAATTATGGCAAAAACTCTGTGTTCACTTTAACCTCTCGACTGTTATTGTCAATCTCGAGCCCGGAAACGTTAAAACGTCTTAAAGCTTGGGAATGCAAACAATGCCTCGCATAACTCGGCGCGACGAAATATTAGAATATAAAGTGTGAAATGAAATGCGCAGCCTCACGCGCCCCCCGCTCCCCGCCCGCTCGCGAATAAACAAATCTCCATTAGTATTTCGCGTCAGCCATCGATTAAGCTTTATCTTCGTTCATTGTTCGGCGTTTAGGTGACAAAAACAATAGAAAGATTTTTAATTTCCTGACGGCCCTCGTAAAATATTATTTTAATCCGGCATAGCTCCGATGCTGAATATTCAATGAATGCGGCGGCCATATTTTATTTGTGAGTTTTTATGCAAAGTGCGCGCGGGTCCGGGGCCGCCGCGCCGCCGGCAGGTTGCTGGCTGCTCTGATCTACCCGCGCCCGGCCCGCGCCCGCGCGACCATCCACACTCACTACTAGCGCGGAAACAAACCTATTGCATAGCTTTTGTTTTTTTCAAGTACTATTCCGGTGTTGTGATGGCTTTCAATTTAACAAAGTTTGACAATAACGGTTTCTGTTTGATTGATTTCGACAAACAGCTTCCGTGTTGCGAACGATTAACAACACTATGTCGAAACGAAAATACGTAAAATTTGTGTTCCTAATTGTATCGGAAAGATATCTCATAAAAGTTGTTCGGTTATAAACAAAATATCAATTTTAGGGTTCCGTACCATAGAAGGAAAAAATTGATTCTTGCCATCGGCCGAAAACCTTTAGCGCACTTCCCGTTAAGATAGAATTATAACATTTTAAAACGAATCTAATAGCACAAGCAAGAGAAAAACCCAAAAATCGTAAGTTAAAAAAATATGTTTCATGATTCTCGTAAGGGATCAAAAACTAAGGAGCGTCTACTGCCCGTTGACCTAGAGAATCATGATATTCGGTACGAAATAAGGTCTTATAATTGTACGGCATCCTAGGTGTGAGAGTCCGACTCACACTTGACGTTTTATTTTTAAAGTTGGATAGGCAAACTTTGCGGCTGACAAATCGCGGGACGCACACCAATTTACTGCTAAGATTATTGACAACGCAATAACTTGAAACGAGATTCTTTACAAAAAGTTGAATCAAAAACGTGAGAAGGCGGCAAACAAGAAGCGGGGTGGGGAGGGTGGAGAAAGCAGAAAAAGTGTCCGTGGAAGGATTTATAGCCTCCGCAGGGCGAGTCGCGAGCGCGTGCCAACATCTGGGGTCGCGGAGACCCGGCGCGGCGCTGCAAGGGTTAACGGACTTGCACATATTTAATTAAGATGTTTCCCGTACTTGCTGTATCTCCTCACAAGCACGCTTCACAGCTGTTGATAAAGAATTCGTGCTGGTTTACTGAAACTGGGGTTTTTATTCCTCACGTTACGTTTTTCAATATAATTCAGATTCCTTTTATATTGCCCTCAGGCTGATGTAGTACCTCGTAGCAATAAAGCCTACGCTGCTACGAGCTGCTACGAGCGGCTACGTGCTACGAACCTCTACGAAACCTCTACGAGGCTAAAACTAGGTAAATACGTACATTCTTTGTGGGGATAAAATATATGAATAACGACCTTGTTCCACAAATACAGAGCTGAATATCGTTCCAAGCGTTAGTCGTCGATTGTAGAATATTTGTATCGATTTGTAAGAATACGACAGTTTGATTACTTTTAATGGGTACAATTTAATGATGGCCATCGATTTGTTATTGAACTCAATAAAAATAATCGTAGACAGGACAATTTTAAGCGTAGCCACTTCATTTTAGTACAACATTTTCTTACTTCTAGGCTAGCATAAACATGAAGGAACTAGGAACATTTCATTTTAAAAGCGAATCTTACTTACCCTTACCCTCCAATCAACTTCTGCTTTTCTGGTACTTTGGACACTATCTAAAAATATCTTTCTCAGCTCAAATAAATGATTTCCGCAAAATATATTAGTTTAGCATTTCTACAAAGCATCAGAAAAAATACCAATTACAACTAATCTATCTATCATCATCAGCCTATATCAGTCCATTGCTGGACATAGGCCTCCCCCAATGAGCGCCATAGCGCCCTGTCTTCAGCTTGCCGCATCCAGCATCTACCTGCAGTCTTTCGCAGGTCGTCATCCCTCCTGGTTGGAGGGCGTCCTACACTACGTTTACCGAGTCGTGGTCTCCACTCAAGAACACGTTTGCCCCATCGGCCGTCGGTTCTCCGCGAGATATGGCCGGGCCACTGCCACTTCAGCTTGCTAATTCTCAGAGCTATGTCGAGAACCTTGGTTCTCTGTCGGATGCATTCGTTGCGAATCCCTCAGAGAAGCTCCGAGCACAGCTCTTTCCGCAGCAATCTATCTATCATCTAATAAAAAAAATCTTATCTTCTATCTTTATATTATACTAGCTGCGCCCCGCGGTTTCACCCGCGTGGTGATAGATATTTTGGATAATACAATATATCTTTATAAATTGTAGCCTATGTGTTATTCTGATATATAAGCTTTATTATTGTAAAGTTTCATTAAAACCCATTCAGTAGTTTTTACGAGAAAGAGTAACAAACATCCATCCATCCATACTTACAAACTTTTAATATTAGTAGGATGTATATCTTTATAAGTGTAATCACAGAACAGAGAATACATAGAAATAGTAAGTAGGCGGGGCCCGCGTCTAACCTAGTAGGCGCAGTACTGCGCACTTCAAGCTCCGCTTACATCAGTCGTGTTTTAATTTAGCAGAGTAAACATACTTCAAAAAAAAAACAAATAAAATATAAAAATACCGTATTGTGCCGTTTTAGAGTGTAAAAACGAAAGCCGAAACAAATATTTAACGAAAGGGGGCATATCATATCAACTGTCAGCATTATTTGATTGTTTTTTTGTTAGTTTTGTTCAAAATGCAAAACCGTCAAACAAAAATAGAAAACAGACATAGAAAAATAGACTGTGAGTCATAACACTTAAGGTCGATTTTTCTTAAACCGCAACTTTCGCTACTCAATTAGGGATGTGCCGTAATAAACACAAATGTGCTATCGATAACTTTAATGGTTATGATTTCGTAAACATTACCCATTTAAGTATGTTTTAGGGCGTTAATTTTTGTTTTGTTTTTGTGATGATTTAATCTGGATTTTTATAACGATGTAAAAATATTACGTAAGTTTGGTGGAGAAAAACTGTTCGAAAATATAAACTTTCATCAAGTCGGACAGATTCCCGTATCAAACCATGTCAGTGATTTGATAAAAGCCATAAATGTGCGTATCCATCATTTATTAAAATTAAACGTAAAACTTACGAAAAGACAGTTATTTAACAAGTACGTCCTATTTCAAGGACAATAAATTTTCATTAATTGTCATTAAAGAATAAAAGAAAAGGTAAGATTTTTATTTCGACCACCACAAATATAACCTGACGTACATATTTCGTTATTCATCAGTAGGTAATAATCGATATCGATAGATTCGTCTCGTATTCTCATTGGTACATCACTAAGGCAGTAGCTATGTTTTCTGGGTAATCGATAAACAGCCATTGTATTATCGATCTTATGGCCCGTTGTTAGAGACTATAATAAAAGTCGATAGCAATAGCGCCAGCGCCATCTCTTGTTAAGTAGCTTTGTGTTGTGTATAATCAAGAAAGGCAGCCATTGTATTAGTAATCTTATTTGCTGGGAATAGAGACTATAAAAATATTTGGCAAAAGCGCCATCTTTTGCTAAGTAGACAAAGTAGATATTCATTTTTTATCGCTGTTTATTTTATTGAGTTTTGAACCATGTGTCTACCGAAATAAGGTTTAATATCAATAAAATTAATTTTATGGTTTTATGCCCTTTTAACGTACTCTTTCAACCAATAAGAATTTTTATTTCTATGTGTGTTAGTTTATACATGTGTGAGTTTAGCGACACTAGTTCTCTTAGTAAAAAGGCATCATGCTAATTCTATGTATTCTCTGTTCTGTGAGTGTAATACTTAATAGGTTGACAAAAAGTTGACATAAAAGACTGAGTAGATGTTTTATATTTAATTACGTATACACCAAAAGAGCAGAAGTTGTAATGAACTACAGAATATGATTAGAGATTCTCTGGGAAAGGGAAAACTCAAATGTCAGTTACTACTTCCTTCACGTCTATGCTAGCCTAGTGCGAGTACCTAGTTACCTAAATCTTGTGGTTTAGCGTTTTGTCCCGGCCTACCACTACAGGTAGGCTGGGTCCGTAGCGATTTTCTAGAAGTCAGAATGTTTTTTTTAATATAAATATATTGTTTTGTTAATATTCAATAGCATAGCCGTAAGCTGTGTTATTTAGAAGTGTGTTGTGTGTAGGAGAGGCCAGGGGTCTCGGCGGCGCTGCCCAATCCACTCCACTCAATTATGCAGCGCACACACACGCCTCCTTACCTTACTGAAGACAGGCAAGAGAGAAAGGCTTTTGGGAAAACACTACACATTTTACTACAAACTGTTTAAATGAGAAAGGTAAGTGTAGATAGCAGTTTAAGTTGTTGGGTAAGTGTGTATGGGCTTTACGGTACTCATATATCTCAAAGAATGAGAAAGGTGTTTCATTATGCTAGAAGAGACGTGAGCTTGGCGTTTTGAACAAGTTTTACTTTTTGTAATATATTGTATTCAAATGTTTTTGAGTACTTAGCTACTATTTAGTTTTTGACATTATTCGTTGTTTTCCATCCTCAATTTGTACCTACACTTAAATTTATATTATTTTTTTTATTTCTTGAGTTTTACTAAATAAGCATGTAACAAATAAATAAGAACTGTAACAATTAACTGTAAGAAGATCTTTTGCGAAGAGACAATAAATGAATAATGATTGTAGTTAATATGAGCAAGTGTTGTGTGTAACGCCTAGTTCGTGTCGCTCGGCCGCCGGAGTACGTGAGTAGACATGTACTGATGTTTCCGAGGACATTGCTCACTATGTATGCAGATGGATACCTGATGTATGAATTTCCATCGGTAAATTCGATTGAAAAATAAATAATCATGTCATTATTTAACCTTTTCAGAATCAAGGGGGGTGCGGGACGCGGGGTGCGGGACGCGGGCCGCCGAATAAATTAAATAGCATTACGTGAATGGAACTCCAGCACCAATAATTGCAATAAATGCAAATACAGATGTAAAAGTACACTGTAATCAGTTATTGAGCCGAAAATGCAATAACTTATCGCGCTCTGCAAATATATACCGGTACACGGCATCGCATCGCATCATTGTGATCCCGATAACGGCTTTATATTTGATCTCCCGTTTATTTTACTTTAATGTAATTTACTGTTCAAAATGCGCATATTTGACTAAACATTACGAATCGAGGGTTATTAAAGAGCTGTGCTGACTGAATGAAAGAGGTCATTTTAACGTCGGTTTACTCAAATTCGAGCTTAAAGTGGGCCAAGGAGACGGCGCACATTTGCATGGAAACTGTTTTCTAACGATGTCAGTTTACTGTGTGCGTGGTTGTTTAGTCTTCGTTCGGTACAAGTCCACTGAATCGGATACGGAGCGTACGCAGCATCGGTATTTACAATTTACCGTGATGTTGCGTCTGCTGCTATCGGATTTTACATCGGCAATATTTTATAGCAATAATATCATATAGCTCTTGTATGAATTTGCACAATAATTGTGTACCTATGTACTTCTGGGTGGTCCCATGCGTAGGACTAAATCACGATATTTGTAAAGTGTTGTTTGGGAACTGTATATAAGTATAATTTAAATCTTTGGAATCGTTATGTAACAAGTGCTCCACAGTCAAAGGGTAATAGGTACTCGAAATCATTGACAGAAAAACACACGACAAATTTCAACAAAAAGAAAAGAGACCAGCAAGATAAGACAAGTAATTAAAACAGTTCAGTGCATGAGTGTACAGTGTCGCCGGTCGCCGAGTGTACAGTGTGTGGCACGAGATCGCGCTGCTTTAGGTGTCCCTACCGCTAGCATGGCTCTGCCATATTCTGTTATGTATATACTTATATCAATACAGAACACATCAGTGGCCAGCATTCACCCAACAGTGGGCACAATATATACCAATTACCAATTTCGGGCCCTGTAGTCCCACCTTACAAACATAAAGTAAGAGTAGTTGTGTTGATGTATCACTTGTCCAAGTGCTTATTTAGTAAGCCCAAACAAATAAAATATTTTCAGTTTGAGTTCAGTTCATATCGTCCGGCTGGTCGTCGGCCCACCCGACTGGCGATGCTCCTGATAATCGCCGTCACACAGTACAGCTCTAACATTGTAAAATACCGGTCATTTATTTTTGTTGGTGTGAGTTTAGATAATTTAATACTGGCTGATTCATCATCATCAGCCCGTCCGTCGGTGGGAATACAAATACGTCCACTACTAAACATAGGCCCAAAGGACGCGGCCACGAATAGCGTTCCTGAGTCGCATTGCACCGCGGATAGATCATTAAAATTGTGATAAAGCATAAAATATATTTCAAAACAAATTTTATATTATCTTTAAATAATATCTTGTAATATTATAATATTAAATGAATTTTAAGAACGTCAGAACTCTTAAACAGTCATTTCATTAAAAGGTATCGTTTCGACGTTAAAATGTTATTTTATCGCAGAGCATTTTTCGTTTCCATTAGGGGTTGAACCAAGGGCTATACGAACGGCTCCGGCTTTGGCCAACGGACATTTTAAATGATGAATTACCCCTGTGGCTTGTAAACACGATTACTAGATTCAAGTTCGAATATTTAATGTTAAGTTCATCTGAACTTAATCTAAAATATTATTTATTTTTGATTCAGGTAGTAAATATACATCAACCCCCTGAATCTAATGAGAAATACAAATGTATTTAATTTATATATTCTGGATCCAGTAAAAACTATCGATCCATATTATCGGACGTCGCACGGTCACCTCCAGTAGCGACGGTTCCGTTCAAAATGGTTCTTTCAACTTTCTGTGTGAACGAACACTAGCGAGATTCATCCGAAAATATTTATAAAGTTAACGTGTTGATTTGATTGAAAACAATAAATTGAAAAAAACAATTGATATGCACATAAACATACACTTAATTTTCGGACTAGTTATGGATTCCAATGCGCCTGTGACCGACGCCACAGCCATGTGGAACCTGCAGTATTTTTATGTCTGCTATCAAATATTAGTAGTAGTTATCATAAAGGGCCTAGCGTATGAGCGCCTCTGACTACCCTTCTAATAACTAAATGGACAAGTGAAGTACCTGTCCACAAGCCACATTAATATTGGACGAGGCCAAATTGGCGGTTTGTACGGACACAGAACCCTCAATAAAACTGTTTTCAAGCTCTAATGATTGTTAAATAGAACCGTATCATACGATCGCTGTTAATGTTCTGTAAGGCTGCGCTTCCTGCGGGCACGAGCCGGGGCGGACTGTCGAGGCTGAATAGCTCGAGTTTGTATTAAGAACTCGTCTATACGTCCACCCCCCAATATTAAGCAAATATTTACAGAAATAAATATATGTATATTTTAACATTTAATGGATTTCAGAGATAAGAAAAGGATACGATAAAAGGATAGCGTATGAGCATAGTGACCTCTATCTTAGGTCGCTATGCTAATACGCTATGCTAATACGACGAGAAACAAGGAGAAGAAGGCGTTGGTTTCATTATTAAAAAACAGAAGCATTTACAAATGGTTAACTTTATAGTCGTCTTATTAGAAACAAAAATATAAGAAAAAACATTGAATACTTCAAACATATGCAACAACAGAGAAAGCTAAAAACCTTGGAGCAGGGTTTCACCGCTCTAGGCGGTCCTACCTAACGCAACCTAAGTAAATAAGTTAGTATATAAGTCATTAAGAAAGTTTTTATGTAAAAAAATAGTAGTAAAAATACTTAAGTTATTTTATTAATATTGTTAGCCTTTATATTTTGGAACAATAAAGCTCTTTTTATTTTATTTATTTTATATGTACTTACTTGGTTCTGGAACTCCAGGTAATTTTTGTAGATGAGGTTTTTGAGATACATAACCAAATATATTGGTGGAAAATATTTTACACTGGTGTCACCAAAAGAGAAGAAAAATCTCAAAAGGTAATAAAAATAATAAGCCATATTCGCTTTATAGAACAAACCCTTAAATATAAATGATTTTACGTGCAAAGTTTGGGATTGATTAATTTCATTCGTCGGTTTCAAATTGGAATTTGCGCCCCTTTCGTTGCTAGTGTGGCTATGCCTTTATGAAGATTTCGTATTTAGTTTATAGTGTTGTTTACTGTTTTTATTATCAAGATGAGTAAAGTTTTCATACATACGATACTTATATTAATACATAATTTCAATTTCATTTATTGTGCGAACACGGGGGTGGGTGGGTTCCAGGGATGGCAATTACAATATAAATGGGCACAGCAGGAGGTCCACGTTAGTATGGGAAATAAAATATCGCGTACACATTTGGCCACGCCCTCGTTTTGTAACACATATTACTGTGATAATCTGATGAACAATTCTGCATCCATGTTGATTAGAAGAAATTATGAGTGTTTTTCGATAAAACTTTAATCTCAGCAAATATCACATTTAGAAGATTGAATCTACCGGAGAACCGTGTCACCCGTGACCTACTCAACTTCCATGCCGGCCCCAACACCAAGCACCCTGTATAGCTTGGTAAAAAAAGAAATTCGACGAGTAAGTTCAAAATATTACACACAGATGGATTGCCATACTTGCAACTTTATAAAAGCACATTGTGATTGGTGCAAGTCTTGTGTTTAAGCTATCGACCTGAGAGTTGTGATTGGTGCAAGTGTTGTGTTTAAGCTATCGACCTGAGAGTTGTGATTGGTGCAAGTGTTGTGTTTAAGCTATCGACCTGAGAGTTGTGATTGGTGCAAGTGTTGTGTTTAAGCTATCGACCTGAGAGTTGTGATTGGTGCAAGTGTTGTGTTTAAGCTATCGACCTGAGAGTTGTGATTGGTGCAAGTCTTGTGTTTAAGCTATCGACCTGAGAGTTGTGATTGGTGCAAGTGTTGTGTTTAAGCTATCGACCTGAGAGTTGTGATTGGTGCAAGTGTTGTGTTTAAGCTATCGACCTGAGAGTTGTGATTGGTGCAAGTGTTGTGTTTAAGCTATCGACCTGAGAGTTGTGATTGGTGCAAGTGTTGTGTTTAAGCTATCGACCTGAGAGTTGTGATTGGTGCAAGTCTTGTGTTTAAGCTATCGACCTGAGAGTTGTGATTGGTGCAAGTGTTGTGTTTAAGCTATCGACCTGAGAGTTGTGATTGGTGCAAGTGTTGTGTTTAAGCTATCGACCTGAGAGTTGTGATTGGTGCAAGTCTTGTGTTTAAGCTATCGACCTGAGAGTTGTGATTGGTGCAAGTGTTGTGTTTAAGCTATCGACCTGAGAGTTGTGATTGGTGCAAGTGTTGTGTTTAAGCTATCGACCTGAGAGTTGTGATTGGTGCAAGTGTTGTGTTTAAGCTATCGACCTGAGAGTTGTGATTGGTGCAAGTCTTGTGTTTAAGCTATCGACCTGAGAGTTGTGATTGGTGCAAGTCTTGTGTTTAAGCTATCGACCTGACAGTTCCAACTAAAGATACTTTCGATGTTTATTCCTATATCCATAAAGGCTCTGTAGTGTCGCCATCACTAATGTTGGTTCCTAAATTATTTATATAAATGTTTCTTATTCTAATTAATTCACCGTCTAGCAAAACTATCTTGGAACCTTAAATCGAGTAATAAGTCTTGCATTCTAATATTACATAAAAAAGTAGATTTTCAGCATTCTTACAATGCATAGAAACATTATCTCTAGAACTTGAGCTTCTCAGCCATACGCAAGGGATCGAGCACAACACAACTCTTCATTTTCCAACCCTAAGATGAAATCAAGCAGCCAATACCGAAGGCCTGTGTGCCTCAGCGGGGCCGCAGCCTCCGCTATGAGAGCTCTTGCATTCCTCGCATACAATCTCAAGTTAGCACTATGATTCCATAACGCGCGTTACGGAATCGTAGTGCCAACTTCATTACTAAGTTAAATACCTACCACCTAGGATATCATACGTGTGAGATGCCTTGAGGTTACAGTAATCAATGAGCACTGGTTCATTTCAGACTAACTGAATGCTCGTGACTTTGTTTGGATACAACATAACGAAGCACAGGAATGTCTTTCTATTTCATGATAATATTCTTGGAATCGGATTTCTGAAAATCGTAAAACTCACACTTGTAACTCATCTTAAAATGAAGAACTGCGAGAGACGTTCGAACGATCCAGAACATATGAAGAGTTAGACATGGAGATTAATGTATCAGTTGTCTGCGTTGAAACTATGAACTCCCGTCATTTTTACTTCCAGGAATTTTTAATATCGTCTAAAACTAATATCAGCGGACTTTACATCAGCTTCTGGTATTTTCTGGGAAAAATCTATTAGAAACTTTATTGTTTTCAGGTTCAATTTATATTAATATTATAAAATCTCTAGGAAGGTTTAATTAATTCCGGTTTTCTTTAGTTACAGGAATTTGAAATGTTCAACTAATTAAAGCCTGTGTTATGTCAGTTAATCAAAAAATTAAGAGCAACAACAAAATATAATTGGATATTTACCATGATTGATGATCTTAGGCGCTTTCACTCCTAGACAATGTAAATACCGTTATAAGTTGAAAAATAATTAGTACCTAGCTGTTTTCAGTACATATAGAAAATATCAATCAATATATTTATTGATTGCTAAGAATACACTTATGTACCGTACCAACATAATGTGAAAGGCTGTTAGTAGGTAAGGTATGGCGCATCGTTATGAGGAAGTTCGGCAAAGCTCCACAAGATAGTGTATCTAATGGTAAAACTTCCACCTCGCTCGGAAACAGCGCGGAGCGGACCTTACTGAAACTAGACCAAGCCATTGTGAGGGCAATTGCATTGTTATATACAAAAGACCTATCAAATACATACAAAAATCTATCAAAATCGCATTAAAAGCAGGTTTTAATAAGGAGACTCTTCTGCTATAGAAAGTGATTCAATTCAAAAAGTTCACAGAACGAGTCTGAATGCTGGCTTTGTTTTGAAGTTTACAAAGAAGGTTCAATAAAAAGTAAGTAAGGACTATTAACGGCCAATCAGTTTGAATCCGGAATGGCGCGACCGTCACGCAGCCTGACGGCGATGGCACCGGCGGCGGCGGCGGCGGCGGTCTCATTCTACCCTACAATATTTTGGCGCTTCCTATTTCTATGTATTATTGCCTCAGTTCTAACTTGAGACTGACTTTTTTGGCAATATAATTTTTGGGGCATATGTGGAGAAGAGGTTTCGGTAAGTAAATTAATAATAATTCAAGTGAAATACTGTCTTTAAATACTTGAAAAATAAAATTTAATATCCGTTATCGAACAATAACTTTTATATTATGTATTGCAAAAAAGTACATCTGAGCTCACGCGTGAAACAAAATACTTATTGGGGTAGGTGCGATTCTTGGAAAACCGCATAATAATGCACGTTGTACTCAAATGTAATGGCATATAAATGCAGTTATTTTCAATTAAATCAAAAATCATTTCAGTAAACACTACCACGGTCTCCACGGAAGACCAGCGCGATGTTATGATCTGCTCTACCATAGCGAGTGAGAGTGCTCTACCAGTGAAAACCGATTTTGTCCTTTTTCTGTTAATTTAAGGTATGGATGTAAGTTATTTGTCTCTATTTTGGCAAAATAAAATGTTTATACGTTTACTTTACTTTAAATAGACCATCTAGGTTTGTAAAGACATTATCGAAAAAATGTCATCAGTGGTTAACCGTAACGGACACCGACAACCAACCGCTGAAATGCCTGGAAGCAGGCTCCGCGATCCTGCCCGCAGCACAATCACATGCCAATTCTCACAACACAATACATAAAGCACAACTGGAATGTATACCTATCGCGCAGTGAAGCAGACACTGGCGAATGTTCGTTCGTTCATGGAGAGTCGCGACGTTATCTCGCGTCGAGCGCCGGGCGCGCACTGCCGGAGCGCGGCGCTGCCTCGCCCCCCGCGCGCCGCTCACCCTCCCCCCACACTGAAAATCCCTTTCAAACAGGAATTTCGTTACTCGTATTGAATTAAAAATTATCACGGTGTGTTTATCGGTATTAGTTGTATTAAGGGTTCGGGCGTGGGGAGCCTTTGGGGCTTTCGGGTGTATTCGGAAACGTCTTTCCAACTGTACCTTGACTAGATATTTCAGCGCTTATATAGGGTATTGCGCTTATGTAGGTAGCTACTTGTATGGGGAGCAAAGCGTAGGTCTTGTCCTTAAGGGTAAACAAGTCAACGGCGCGAACTCGTCAGTATGCGAGGCCTAAATGTATGCTATCTCACCTGGCATAGTGTGCGAAAAGGCGCCCTCGAATGAAATGCTCTTAGATTCCTTGCTAAAAAGACGACGGCTAAAAAATGTGGAAGACTTTACCACAAAGGTAAGCAAAAGAAAAACTAAAAAGCTTTTGGAAATAAATTTATTTCAACTTTAGAATATGTAGGCAGACTAGACTTCTACTGTCAGAAAAGGCTTTATTTTACAGTTTTTTCTGCATATTTTATTTGTTTTTGCCGAAGGTAAAATCTGTGTTGAAATACGACAGTTTTGTAGCCTGTACTTTTCTGTTTTTTTTTTTGTTTTGGTTGTATACAAACATAGATAATGACAAAACTAAGGAAATTATCATAAATCTATAAATATAATAATTTTATGATAATAAAATAGTTTGATGGTCAACATCAAACAGGGCAGTCGTTGCCCTTCCATAGTTGTATGGAAAGATGAACGACTAGTTTAACCTTAAGGCAGTATTTCACTTTGTTTTCGCTTTGTCCCTACACCAGAATAGTAATAAGGAGGTGCCTAATTAGTAAACTCAACGACTTATAATTCAAAAGCTTTTTAATAAACCTAGAAGCAAATTAATCAGAAATTTTGTTTTGAATTTTTTATTAGATTAGAATTTAGTAATCTGTCAAATAGAAGCTTTCAAACAAAGTATTAATTCTCTTACCGTCAGAACTCCTCACAAACCTAATTCAGTTGGAAACCTACTAACTATAATAGCTGCGGTACCCATCTACACCCGAAACTACAATCTCACCGAGATGACCACAAACAGGTTCCCCGAAGTCGTAAAATTCCCAATCAAGATGTAAAAAGTCGAGCATCTGGGTCCATCCATAAATAAAAGCTTAGTTAATAGTTTTCCATCCCGTGTCCTCCGAGGTGATCCAGGCCGAGTCTGAGGGAGCCAGCTGTCTCCGAGCCAAGGGCCGTGACCTGGTGAAGTACCTTCAAATGTTTTTATCAACTACTTTTATGATCACAGTCACGTATCCTGAGGTCGATAGGTCGCGGAAGATCATCATATCCTGAAGTCGATAGGTCGCGGAAGCTCATCATGTTTGTTTCACCCGATCGGTCATGTCTGAATGAATCAATGAATTAACACTTTATTGCACTTAAAACTATAATATAACACATTATATCTTAATAGTATACATTAAAAGTACAATAGGCGGCCTTATCGCTGACGATTTCTCCCAGGCGACCTAGTCATGTGTTTATAATAATGTAAAAGTAAAACCTCTAGTACGTGGTTCATTTGAATAACGAGATTTCCACGAAACAAATAATTTTTCAACACGTAAATGTTCGTGGAATTCACGTTTCGTTAATAAGGACTAAACGTACCAGAGCTGGTACTACTACGGTACTACTACTGGTACTAGTACACATTTGTTTGTGTATGATGACGATCCTTGAGTCCAAGCTCCGTGAAAGTGAATAAATTTGTCTGAGACTGTGTTAGCAGGCATCAGTGGAGGGAGGGGGCGGTGTGACGTCACAGTCTAGGGCTGCGCCGCGCCTCGCTCCATTACTCACAGTACTCGCTAATGCTACAAGAGGCTGCGCTGGTATTAACGCCTGGAACGCCTGGGTGCATTGTTTCAACATATTTTATAGAGGATTACATAAAACGATTCTTCATATATATTTCTTTATTCATATAATAGATCAGTGCAAACATTAAGAGATCGCGTCCATTACGTCACCACCACCATTACGTCTTATTGTTACAAAGTTTATTCGAAATATGTGCATAATGAAAAATACGCCATATATTTTATTGACTATTCATGATTCTCACAACCCTTCTGGGTAGAATGGAAATCAGAGCTAAAGCGACTCTATAGCACTTGACATAAAAAGCGGTCGCTGATGAAGCGAAATTAATTAAGAACCATCTTGATATTTTAAGCTAAGTTTTGGATAATTTGTCTGAGTAGATGCTTACGCCCTTTACAAGAATGTTCGAGTCCAGCAGTAAGGAGAATGCTTGACTAACTCAATTCTTAGCTCTTGAGAAGTACTTGCGATAATTATTTACTAAAATCTATTGAAAACCAGCAGAATTGATCTTGTTCACATTTTCATGCCAATTGTATTGTTGTTCACATCAAAGTTACTCCGTTAAGCCCCCGCTACACTCCGCTACACTCCGCAGTATTACGGTCATTCGTTAAATCCAATTTTCACAAAAACAATCTGTCATCTATTTAAACAGAAATGTAAACTCAGTTAATTTCCCTGATATTTCAGACACGTGAATACGAAATAAGCAAATTTCAGAATATGGACACCGTCTCGTTTTCTGGCATTGAGTCCAATGTTTATTTGGTTATCAGTTTAATTAGTGCCTACCTAATGCTCAACAACACAATTGATTTGAGTCTCTCATTCCATTGAGGCTGTTGGGAACCTAATCTCGGAGTTCTAAGTACTTATTTTGTAAGCGATTTTGACTTTGACTTGAGTTATTTTACAACTTTTTTATTACCCTATAAGGTTATGTTTGAGAGTGTTACTATGTGGTTATTATTTCATTTTTTAAAATTCGATCAGACTAGACTGGACAAATATCAGCGACGAGATCTGATTCGTCTACTCAGGCATCCATTTACATTCTAGAGACACAGCAATGCTACACAGCCTTCAACGTAATGTTGCGAGGCACAAATAGACTCAATCAGCATGTGGATTGTGGATGAGGGTGGAGAGTATTCCTTGACATTCGACAACACAAGCTGCAATCACAGCGGAATTAGATCCGCACGATACGGGATCCACTCAGCGCTGGAGCAGCGCCGTGCACTAGTCACTGCACGCAGGGCTCTATGTGCACTGTTGTTGCACAGTGCAGTAGCTCAGTTACACCTACATCGCTCCATACTATACATAGCTAGACAAGTTCTAGCAAACTTGTTCTTTGAATAGTTTATTCTTGCAATCCTCTTCTTAGCTGCCACAAACAACATAACTTCCTATCGAATGATCTAACTAAGGCATTCGAGTACTTTGTGATATTATAACTTATGCATATGGTATTGCTGGCAAATGCATAATATTATGAACTGGTTCATGTATGGAGAGCTCACTCAGCACACACGATTTAACAATGTGGACAGCTAAATGCAAACAAGCACCAATAGATTATCGCATTCATAGCTAATTACCTACGCAAACAACCGCTGCGTACGTACTCCAGTCCTGTTGGCGGCAACAAACAGCTGATAGAAAACATTTCGCTCTACGCACAAATTAATTGAAATCGAGTTTCAGTATTGGTCTCGATAAAATTCAACGGATTAACGAGAAATTTTGATTAGAAAATAAATGAAGTAATTTAGAATAACGATTCTATGATTGCAATGTTGAGAGGGAGATGGAGATACTTCTCTCGAGTCGCGACAGGGCCGCTGGAACTGTAGGCGTAGATACCTAACCTAGATAATCATTTAGATCAGTTAGGTACAGGTCTTAATGGAAACTATAAATGGATATGTCTAGACTCCTAGAAGGTATAAAACTCGATTTCAATGACGAGGTATACTTTAATATTAGTGCGCTAGGCTCGTTGTAGCAGGTTGTCTATCAAAAATTTAAATAAATAAGAGAGATGTGAGTATAACATCGACTAGCCATGGTTAGGTGTGCAATTTGGCGGGAACATTTAAGTCGGATTTCGCTCCACAAACGGCTTATGAGATAAAGCTAAGTTCGGCGTTAAAAGACGTTATCCTCTTTGGTACGCATGTGAAATAATAAAAGAAGGAGCTTTTCATAAAGTCGTTTAGATAAAATGTAGAATAATTCGGGATTTCTGTTCACACGAGCATCGGAGTGCCGAGTTTAGCAGTTAGCGCGTGCCGGGGAGGGCCTCCGACTGGACGCCACAGTTCTATATAAGTCTGTATAAAACAACCTTTGTTTTACCATTTTTTTGTGATACCACGCCAAATAGTTTTGTGTTGGCGGAAGGTATTTCAACTTTGTTGCCATCGATATTTGTGTTTTTCAGGATTTTTGCATTGTTTGTAAATATTGTACTTCAATATTTTCTGACAAATACCTACGTGTGTTTAGGTAGGTGAATTTATGTATGTATATGCACGTACGTTTTATACTTAACGTGCCTGCGTTGTGTAATGAATATACATTAAAATCGTCTGAAAAGTCGCTGACTCCATTTGGGTGCTATGCAATGCGTAAGACGCAGCCCCAGCGCACAGCCGCACACCGCCATCGATTTTATCTTATTATTTTAGACTCGAAAATAGAGTTTAAACAAGTTTCAAACGAAGATCAACTGCGCATTACTGCCTATACTAAATAAAACTATTAAAAAGGCATTAAAAAACCTTATGATACGTCACAAACTGACCAAACACAATATATTTATTAGGTCATTTAATTTATTCAACATTTTTCGCACGCATACACATATCTATATACTTACTAAACTCTACATACATAAACACTTTTGTTTAGCGCTTGATCTTAGTTTTTTTTTTTTTTTTGTTTACTTATACTTATTGTTTTAGTTTTAGATAAGGTAACTGATTTTTGTTTAACCTCGAATTTCGTTTCACTTTCGTTTCGATTTGATGTTTTAGTTATACTTAGTTTTGCTTTTCTTCCAATTGTTCAACGTAATCTATGTTTAAACTATACCTACCATTGTACTTTAGTCGCAATTCCGGTGTCTGTGAGGCAGAGTAGCCCTCGCGTCTAAACACAAGTTTTACTTAGTTAGAGCGAGGAGTCGATGCATTTTCAGCACTAAGGTTTTAGGGTAGAGTACTTTACCTAAAGGTACACTTAAATGTTATAGAGTTAATCGTAATTAGTTTTAGATAAGTACTCTGTTAACCTTTAGAAACCATTTTTTGAAAATAAATACTTTTTATTATTATTATTTATTTAATGGATTACGATAAGTCCTTTCCATAAGGGCGGCGGTGCTCGCGAGGGTCGGGGTAACGCCATTTCAATTTGGTTCCAACTTTTATCCTCCGAATGATTATTGTCTCGAGGTAGAGTATAATGGCGCACGCTTCCATCATAACATTACATTTGTACGTTTTAAACTGAAGCAGAACTTGGAACGGTCCTCAGATGAGATGCTGCTCGTATTTATCTCAACGGGCCAAGACCATAGAGCACAGCTTTAATTCTCGACAATTTATTTAGTATACAACAAAGGGAAATTTTACATAAATCAATATCGAAAACTTTTGCTACAATATAATCATATAAATACAATGAAAATTTATCAAGGAAAATTACAATACAAGAATTGCAACTATTATTAAAACTTTTCCTAAAAATGTAAGCCGTCGTCAGAAGACAGAGTGTCCCATTGCCACGTTAAATGGCAATGCTAGCATAAAAATTATTTAAAGTTAAAATTATTACAACTATTAAAATTTATATATGTATGTATATTTTTTTAATAATAATAATTTAATTGGCTTTCATAATAATGTTTTTACATAATGGTAGCACAAATTAAACAGGAAATTGAAAAATAATTTAAGTGGCTTTGAAACGTGGTTTCTGTGTGAGTGCGATACTATGAATGTGTAAGTAAGTGGTACGTGGAGCCGTGGAGCCGTGGAGCCGTGGAGCACACAGACACATTTATCATAGATCTAACCCAATTTTGAACTGAGAGTCGTAAATTTCAGTTCCATTTCAGAGTAACCCTCTGATTTTCATCAAACCTTCTTTATAACTGTAAAAATCTTCTTTACAATTAGCCCAGTTTTATTCGGATGTATTTAGTGGACGGCATTAGTAAGCAGTGTCCCCGGAGCAGACCCATCGCGTGTTTACCTAAGCACGTGTTGTGTGAGATCAAAGTGAACTCGTCCATTCCGCGTCTAATTGGATCCGTTAGCCCTCGACACGGGCCCTACATGCGCTTCTTCCGCCGACGCCGGTTTTTGGGGATTGAGTTAGAAGTTCTAATTTAGATCGCCGTAAGAATAGAAACATACCTCCGCGGCCTCTGCTCGCAGTTTCGGACGCAATTTTCGAGATAAAGATACGCAGCGTATATTATTGTGTTAACTGTGGAACTACATCTCTCTGTACAAAATGTCAACCCGACGTTTATATAATAATAGTTCTGGCTAGTGTGTGACGGCCACAAACAGCCAAAACGTCGGAGACTCGTTTTGGCGTCGGCTGCGTATAAACACACCTTTTAGTCAAACCCAGGACGGGCGTCAGACTGAGACAACGCAAATCGCTCCTCGAAAAATCGTTCTACTCGATTAATGAGTTGCTGCCAATTTTTTTTTAAATAGTAGTGAAATGTATAATGATATCAATAATTAATTTATATATTATCCTATACATATTTTTATACTGTTTATATAATTATGATATAAAATATTGTTGTTTAAAAAATAACCTGCTACTGTACTGTACCACCCTGTCGAACTATAACTTGGTGTTATCAATACATAAACTGTATTGTTGAGTTGGACCGTTGACAGTCATAAATGGATATAATTTAGTGAGTTACCCATAAATCGGAAATCAGGTACGTTTGTGATTCCCATTGCCACCTGAAGCCCACAAGCTAGAATGACGTCATCAATAACCGATAATGGCAAGTGTCATTATTTCCCAATTGTTCGCAATGATTGATTGCTGGGAATCTTGTCGTCTCGCGCTCTGGGAGTGAACAGACAGACATTATATTGTTACCTACTCATATACAATATACCTCGATGTAGAAGCTAGGATCATAATAAGGACATATAGCTTGTCCAGCGCCAAAACAGCAAGTGGCTGCGAGAGACAGCGCAGGATCGAGTTACCTGGAGAAGTCGTTAAGTCGAAGGCGAACAGCCTATATTATATATGGGTATCTGAGTCATTACGTACATAAGCATCAAAACCAAAGTTGTTTTTCTTATTGGTTTTGAGGTTTTTTTTAACAGACACAGCTGTAGAGCATTTTTCATAGCAATCTCCTTGCCACAACTATGAACAATCAATCACCGGGACGATGTTGTGTAAGTTGAACAGGTAACAATGTTAAAGTGATGGAAGCATGATATAATGTGAGTTTGTTTATACCTAAGTAGATAGGTAAGTACTTAGGCCTCTCGCGAACACCCCTTTAATCAAAGCCATCAAAGCAAACAAACTTCGCGCATCTTTGGAACTACAAGAAGTTACGCTTTGATCACGACTATCAAATATAATTCCCTGATATGCATAGGTCTTTGAAGGAAACTCATTACCTTACTATTTATTAAAATATTATCAGATTGAACAAAACATTACCGCGGCTTCGTTACTAAATGTATGTTTACTTCTCGTCTCTTCTCATCTTTATCGTCTATCTGTCGATCTAAGTTTCATATAAAAAGAAAAAGAAAATTCATGCTGTACAAATGTTCAATTTATAAGTAACCGAAATGGGTTACTTATAAATTGAACTTATGTACATTGTTTGAAGTTTATGAAAACTAAGCTCTAGAAATGATGAAATATTTAATCAAGTTTCTTCTCAAAATCTTTTTTCTGTTGCAGGCTGCTCTTAAAATATAATTTAGACTCAATTCAAAGCATGAATTCAATAAAATATGTAAAATTGAAAACGAAACATGTTAAGGTGCTCCCAGGTGCCTGTCGAATCCAGCCTTTAAATATTCAATTCCAAAAACGGTATGCAATAAAAGAAAATCGAAACACCCTCTATTCAGAGTTCATTCGGCACTTGCCGATGAAGCCTTCTCCTCTCACTCGCCGATGAAGCCCTCTCCTCTCACTTTCCTTAGCATCAGATTGTTCTTATTATTTCTGTAGGAGTAGGTACACATTCCATACCATGACACCATAAATAACCAGAAATTATCAATATTTACTTTCGATTATATTAAAACCATTGTAGTGGGATTCTTCATTTGTAAACATATAGCGCTGTTACGTGACCAGATCTCAAACATTCACATATCTTCAATATAATTGACTCATTCCAGAGTAAATTAAAGAAGTGAAGTGTTTGAGAGTATTGAGTGAATTGTGTCATAGTCAGTGTTCGAGCTAATCTAAATGTAGGCTTCTTTAAATATTTGTGGAAAGAGTAATTTCGAATGTAGATCAGCAAGTGGGCTATTTGAGAGGCGAGGCGGAACAAAGGATTAAACTATTGACATCAGCAGCAATAACGCCTCCGCCCCGCAAACGGCGATATTACGTAATCGTTTCCCCGTGAAATGAGCCTGGCTGGTGCTCCGGTGCTCCGTTCACGCGACTACTAAGTCTCATGAAATTATCCTTTTAAATGTTCCAGTTAGTTCAAATGGCCACAATGTAGTGCCTGGCCAGTTTGAACATAAGCAATAAAAAACTAGACACAAAGATAAAAGTAGGTATCCGTAGAGCCTGGTGCTACGCGAGTCTACGGAGTGCTACGAGGTGCTACGAAGGTCTACGACACGCTGCGTTCTACAAGGCTCTACGAACAGACGAATATGTCTAACAAAAGCCAGTGCATGCATCGCTCCTTGTTTACTGACATTGTATTGATAGTGAAGTGGCTGTTGGCACGAAACCTAAACTACGAGTACTTACACTTTTTTCGTCTAAAAAATTGCGGTTCCTATTTTACGATCGAAAAGTAAAGCATTTTAGGCTAGTTTATCATCGGACATCGGTAGGTATAGGATTTATAGGTTATTAAATGGTAAAATTCTAAAATAACAACATAAATATAAAGGAATTAAAGAACCTATTTTGGGTTAAAAATTTAAATAAAGAGTGTCAACTGGGCCGTGGTAAACCCGCGCCGCAGCAGACGGCGGCTGGTTATTACGCACTACCAGGTACTTTATGCTAAGTCACTGGTGAGAATATTTTATGTAGACGACTGGAACTCGCTCCAATATCTGGGAAGTCGCTTTTTCATACAAATGTGGCAGCCTAGTGAGAGTAACTATGACATTGAATATTATAAATTTAAATTACCTATAAGTTAAATATTGTACGTCCATAATTAATGAATAAACTGTTGTTGGCTTTTAAGATCTTTTTGTGCACAGTTTCCTTCATAAATTATTTGAATTTGAATTCAGGGTAGTTGGGAGCCTTCTACTGGATAACGCAAAGAAATGTCTCTGTAACCTGCGTACTTATAGAATGGGATTGAGAATGAAGCCATCGCTCAAACAGAATTTGAATTGAGCAGAACGATAGTATAGTAATGTTCCCAAAAGTGGCTGCCGCTCAGTATGGTACACAGGTACACTGATTTCTTATTAATCAATGGTTTTGGACCAAAATATAAAGTAATTCGACTTTCAGCGTTCGCTAAATGATTAACTAACATAATTAAGATATGGTTCTTAAAATCGTAAGTATTTTGGTGTAACGACATTGAAATACGAGAGAAAAGGCTTTTATCATTATAGTACCGTGCGTGAGGCACTCATAGTAATGCAATAGAAGTATAACAGGTACTTACCACAACGCGGCCAACATTACAACTATTTATTGATGAAGGTAATCGACATTATCGAAATGATTGGTACATTAGTTTGACAATCAAACATCCCAGTTGTGTGTACGTCAGTAATTGGACGGCGCATGTACCGCCCGCGGTATTTAATTATAGCTGCTATTCCCGGACCAGCATGCTCCTAACTGTAAACACAGCACTAACTATCTGTAACTGGTCAAGTACGAAAATTAACAAATATCCCTCAAAACTTATGACACACATTTGTAGTATTTGTCGTTTGTTTAGAAAGTCAATTTGAAGGATTGAATTAAATTATAACATAATTTAATGAAGTTCTTCAAATTAACTTTCCACCTCTTCGCAGAGTGGTCGACGGGGTCCTAGTGAACGTCTGTGCAGTGCGCCTCTATGTGCCCCTGTTGGATACTGAGGGAGCAGCACTCATCAGGCCAGACCATCTCCTTGAAGATCATCCACAGGAGCTCTTATCCTCAATAGTAGAATTAGATCATGGATCACAAAGAGCTTTGAGGACCGGTCTAAGAAGAATCGTGTAGATCCAATCTCCCGCTCTCCGTAGGTACAACTTCCGGTGTCACCTCGGAGCACTGAGTAAAGGATATCGGAGTCGCAATCAATGTCTATTGAATTGTTACAAAGCTAGGATGTAGCCTCTCAAGATAATCCTACAACATTTCCTCAATGAAACTGCCTTAGTATGCCTCGAAAAGTAGGGTTTTATTGTATGGGAAGGGTAATTTTTAACTTCTGGGAAAAAGGATTGAAATTGACCGGATTGGGATCTATGTGGCACAATGACCCGGCCGGCCGCCCACCGCGCCTCCTTTAATTAACAAAGGTTAAATAGCGAAGCATTCATAAACAAACCCTTACAGTCAAAAATTGTTTACAACTCAATTTAATCTTTACTGCGGTTCGGAATGGCGGCGGTGTCATAACTCCACGTAACGTAATGAAACCTGCCGTAAAGGAAGAATAAACTTCACCAGAGGCCGGTTAAACTTAACCAAGGTTTAACGGCGCGATTAAACCAAAGTCATAAAAGTTCAAACTAACGGGTGATAGGCATTAAAATTATGCAAAACCTGTTATTGCGTCGTGGCACACCTCTAATGGCGGGCTTTGTAATCCACGAAGTGTGTGTCGGCCCTGAGCTGAGAACCTTAGGGACCTACCTACTTCTTGAAGAACAAAAATATAATTAACTTCTTGAAGAACTAAAACATAATTAACTTCTTGAAGAACCAAAACACAATTAAACGTAATTATGTGTTTGAGGCCATCTTATGCACCACGGAAGACCAGCGCTATGGTATGATCTACTCTACCATACCTAAGTGCTTGTCTAAGTGCTTATTTTGTAAGCCTAAAGAAATAAATGATTTTTTACTTTTACTTTTACTTTACTTTACCACATGCTGAGTGGAGACCGATTTGTATTTTTATTGTTAACTAGCAGCCCGCCCCGGCCCGCTTCGTTATTTGTTTCAGACAATTTTTTAAATTTTTCTCTTTTTTCTCTCCGTAAGAACCATCCTCGTACTTCAAGAAATATTCTAAAAAATGAATTAGCGAAATCGGTTCAGCTGCTTTCGAGATTTGCGCTTAGCAACACATTCAGCGATTCATTTTTATATTATAGATTTACAGTCTATTCATAATAATGTACCTATGCAGCACGTCTGTGCTCTGGCAAAATAAAAATATTTTTACTTTTACTATAAATGTAATTCTAAACTTCCTGAAGAGATTCTAACATAGTATTTATGACTTTGTTTTTAATTATTAAACCGTAGAGTACTAGCTTATTTCATAATAAGAAGAGAAGAGACCACTCTGAAAAGGCTCTTAATAGTTTTTTTATATATAATTTGTCTATTTTGGGGATAGTAGGTATGCTTGATTTAAAAAGCTAAATGACATACTCGTATATTGATTCCCCGAAAGTACGAATACTCTAAAATAATGAGTCGAGAGCCGAAGCACAGTAAATATTAGATGGAGTAGTGTCACTACCCTAAAATAGAGTTGCGCGAATCGACCGCCGCCAGACAGGATTTAATAATGGAGCAAAGAACTACATGCTCTGGTTTCGTATTCATGGAGCTAATTATTGTCCTCGACTCCGCTCGCGATCCCTCATTTATTTAGACGCGCAGCCGAGCTTTGCGCGATTCTGAAACTGAAATTATTACCGCTTTACGACAATTCTGTGACATCTCGTGTTTCTTATACGTGCGGTCGGGCTGAGGGGTGCATAATGAAACAACTTTTGTATTATACCTGCAGCTTCAAACCTGTACAAAGATTTACTGCCTTACTTGGATTTGCTAAGTTTAAGTAAAGTATTGCAAGAGTTTTTTTACAGAAATCACTCATATGCCAATTGTAACAGAGAAGCAAATGGATGACTTGTGTATTTCGAACTTCTTCCACTAGTGGATAAACAATTGATGTGAAGAGAAAAACCACCAAGTCTTCGATAACCTAACCTAAACAATATATGTTTTTTCACACTTTATTTTTCAGTAAAACGAGGCAAGTCAATTAAATAATTAACCTAGCCTCTGGAAGTTTCATAAATACGAGCTAGTGGTCATTTTGACCATCACATGCCCCTAATTAAAAACCCCATAGGCAGTAACGCACACCTATTAAGCCCATAATAAACTAGCGAGTGCGCAATTATGGCGAGGCCAGAAAAAAGGAGGTAGGTACCTAAACCGCGCTTACAAATGAGAATGTCCCTTTTATATCTCCCCGGTCCAGGCCCGGCTCCTCCAAATTACGAAGCTTTGTGTCTCACGTAAAAATCCCCACTCAGTATGGAGATGAGTTCTTATCTAAAGGGCAGCGCGAGATACCTACCTACCTACGTGCCCGCATACAACTTTTACACGGGAATTGCAAAAAGACGTGGCAAACCCCCAAGGAAGAACTTGACAGGTGACTATGAGAGCACGATAGCGAGACCTAAGGAAGAAGGTGACTATGAGAGCACGATAGCGAGACCTAAGGAAGAACTTGACAGGTGACTATGAGAGCACGATAGCGAGACCTAAGGAAGAACTTGACAGGTGACTATGAGAGCACGATAGCGAGACCTAAGGAAGAACTTGACAGGTGACTATGAGAGCACGATAGCGAGACCTAAGGAAGAACTTGACAGGTGACTATGAGAGCACGATAGCGACACCTAGTAGACGGATTCACTCATTATCTATTCTTTGGCATAAAGTTCCAGTTCAGAGTTTTAAGTATCTTTCTTTTAATTAATTTTTGTCATTTCTCAAACAAAACTTAAGCCATATTCAAGATGTTCAACATTCCAATTATCTTGTACCAATCGAAGCGATCCCACCGCACTCAGCGCCGCTTGGCGCTTCAAATATTGAAGACGAATTTCAATTTAATATCAAACTTGCGGTTGGCAAATAAAATACAATTTACATAGATTATCCAGTAACTGTGTATTTGCAAACTAAAACAAAAGGCCTAGGGGCGATTGAACTACACTAGTTCAGTGAAATAATTTTATTCACCACTAGCTTCTGCCCGTTGCTTCGTGTTTTTTTCGCAGTAAAAAGTACATACCCCATATGCTATTTCAGGTCCAAACCAGAAAATTGTGTGTTTAAAATTTAATTTGATCAATAAAGTCGTTTTGGCCTGGTCTTCACAACGGCCCTTAGGATTACTAGGATATTAGTAGGATTAGGTTTTAATTCAATATTGAAATTAATATTGACAAATCAACTAATAAATTGTACATACCATACTAGGCAGTCCAAAATAATAATCTGAAAGGCACTTATGATAATGATGATAATTGATGAACTGTTTCATTTAGCCTTTATAAATGTTTGATCCCTGGATACACGCGCAAATCGCAACGAAAAGGATTCGTGTACACACAATGCAGCATGCAGTTGTATCCATCGGTTAGAGCTGTCAATCGGGCGGTTAGGAAGCCTCTACGCCGATAGGCTTTTACGGACGATTCGGCTTAGCTAGCGTGTCGGGCGTGATGCGGGGCGGGGCGGGCGGAGTGGCGGGAAACAAATAGTGCGGCCGCTAATCTCTCGGTGAGCGGATTAGGTCGGCTTGCACAACAATGTGTTGTGATTTCAGCGTTGGTGATTTGGTTTGAATGTGCCTGTCGTGCTTAGCTTACTGGCTTTTTAGCTTTACTTTAATATTAGACAAAATAAATACTAGCTGGTCGTTTCAAAGTAGTAAGTCGGGAAAGAAATGCTAGAGATACATAGTACTTAGTAACTAACTTAGTTTTATAGTGTAGTACCTATGTACTAGTCCTAGTATTGCAAGTAAGATTGGTATAGTATATGATAAAGCCGCAATACCACCGCCACGCACGCTATGCATGGCCACTCGGCGCATCTTAGCTGCGTGAGTACATTTGTAACGTAGAGCTTCGCGTCAAACAAACGAACCCACGCAGATATGAGATACCCCATTAGACACAAATACGCCGCGTGGCCGTGCACAGCGTGCGTGGCGATAGGACTGTACCTTAAAACTTACAATGACGATGCTGTGACATAAACAATTGAAGGCGTTCTCTGCCCAGACTCCAACGCCGCGACGCGCGGGGGCGGAGCGCAGCTAGACTATTTATTTATTTTAACAGTCAGTTCAGGTCGGCCTGGGGCAAGTGCACTTAAACTTACAAGGCTTAAATAAATAACGTGTACCTACGTCGTGGGCACTCCAAGTGTTAATATTTAGATATCCAGTCGTTAACTCGGTGTTAAATCGAATCTAGATCCGGGCGGGTAGGTTTCCTCTCTGTGCTAAACCAAGGGCCACTGCTATATTATATGTACATATCGTATCGTTATATCTTATACCATATGTTATCGTCTACGAACGATTTCATTCCAATACAGAGAACATGGCAAAATAAGTACCTACTACGAATATATAGGTAAGAATAAAGTGAGTTTTTCCAACGATACGACCTAAATACCGCACCAGAATATCTATAGTAAGTACTAACTTGCTGCCTAAATTTAATATTCCTTTATTTCTTTGATAATGCATCTTTGTTTTAAATCATGAGTCTTTAATCTCAAGATAGTGAGTAGAAAACCCGCGAGTCCGCGAGCCGTGTGGCGCGGTGTAGTGTGCCGTGACATACCGAAAACATTCAGCGGAGCCGAGCCGTGAGCCGCGCCGGGGGCTTCTTACACTATCCGACTGAGGGTGGAATCCATCAACTGTTAATCTTTTAACAGTTGATGGATTATACTGGATATATATTACTCTAGAGTTTAAAAACGTATTCGAATAATAACTGTCTATCCGAGAGTATTATATTTTGTTCGAATCCACCCTAATCCATACACTAAATAATACTTCAAATACATTTATAAATAATTTTTGATAATCAAATACTTTTATTGAGAAATAATTTGTAATTAAATAAATTTTTTGCGTAGTTTGGAGGTTGAAACAGGTTTAACAATTTTAATTAACAAGGTACATTGGGACAGATCCAGTACCTAGGCACGCTAAATAATAATATCGTATCTTAATAATATCGAATGTATCGCATCGTAGAATACAAACGGCTCTCAGCCGCTTTTCTTACTATAAAGTAGGAAAAGTTTTTATTTGAACAGTCGCAATTCGGTCGCCAGCTATTCAGAAGTTACTCTCTAGCCGGACGGAGGCAGTTTATATCAGAACGATGACAAAAGGAACTCCTCGGTAGGTACCTACGAGCACGATCTATATGAATCTAGATTCTAGATAGGCATGTGCGACTGTGCGTAGAGGCCACTCGGCGGCAATTATTCGCTTCTTCATACTTTCTGTCGGAATGGTACATTATAGGATTAAAGCGCTTTATAGCATTACAAATAGCTTCGTGTTATCTGACAACCACGCCTAAGCTTTGAAAGGATCTTATTAAATCCTCGGCACCTAATCTCATTATTTCAGTAATGTGTCCCCAACATTCAAAGAGAAGTCTAAAAAAACATTTCGAATATAAAAATAAATCAGCCAGAGATTTATTATGTCCATTCATAAACAATAAGCCATTTGGGTCTATTTGAGTTTAACGTAAAACTGGGCAAAATCTTTCTTTAATAGAGATCCATTCTTTTTAATAAATATCTTTGAATCGGAGGGAGGAGGAGATACGATCCCGAGCGTCGGTGTCGGCTCCCGGAGACCGATAGGTGTACGGTTATTTATAGTACCCACAGGTGAACTGCAGCAGCAGGCAGGGAATAT
Source organism: Eupithecia dodoneata (assembly GCA_947044415.1). Classification (NCBI taxonomy): domain Eukaryota; kingdom Metazoa; phylum Arthropoda; class Insecta; order Lepidoptera; family Geometridae; genus Eupithecia; species Eupithecia dodoneata. The sequence goes on along the minus strand of OX345656.1, from coordinate 14,319,772 downwards.
GTGTTCGATTCCGAAAATTCATATTTCAAACTTCAAACTTTTTTAATGTTAACCATAAAATATTTAAAGAACGCACATTAGTCCTCGCCTTCATAAACATAATTGCAAGTTATAATTTTATCCGCGAAAACACATATTATCTAGTTTTACCCTCGTTAATGAATCATGTTTTATCCAAGTAATCTCGAGGATAAATAAATCAAGTTTATCTTTTGTTTGCCCTTGCTTTAGATACTTGCGAATATTGCCATTAAGATTTTCGTAATTAGTTTTGATAGTTGTGTGTTTGGTGCGACATTCAGCGATCCGCACGCGACTTCAGTACCTATTCCATGGCGGCCTGTGCCACGCATCACGCATGGCTCTGCGAATTACCATTAATGTTCAATACATAGGTCATATTCACCTACCACCTTCCTGCCTTAAACGTAGTCGTAGTAATTAGGTGTAGTAAGTATGTTTAATAAAACTAAATTAACTTCAAAATTTAAAAACAACTTCACATTATTTACTTTGCATTTACACATTATCAAATATACAGATATCATATTTAGTTTATTAGTTTTTTTTCAAGAAATACTATATGATAATAATATACATAGATAATTATTATGTGCTTCCAATGCATACAAGTCCGATTTAAAATTCAGTACCAAATTAGAAATGTAAAGTAAAAATTAATTGCATCAAATACATGTAAATAAGGTACTTAAGTGGTGTATGTTTAAATAATGATACAATGTATTTCTACCATTGTTGCGTGCAAAACCTGGGTACTATAGTCACTTAATTTAAATGTATGCCTACTTAGTAAATAAATCGAATATAATAATAAATAAAATGAACGCTAGCATTCCGACCAAGCCCCAGCCGTCGTTCCTCAGCACGTCAGTACGGCGCGGCGGGAGTGTGATGCTAGTCGCACAACTTGTTGGCTGCTTCGGTAATTGTTTAACTGCCTTCACTTAAGATCATGAGGGAGCTTAGGGATAAGTGCTGCTTGACAGACAATTACTTTGTTTCTATGAATCATCTTAAACTCGTATCGTAATTCTGACTAACTCTTATAATTTCCAGCCAGGTGCTCCGTTTATATTTTGTATTTAATTTTGATGATCAAAGGTAATTTGATATTAACTGGGTCCGTAGGTACCCTCCTGTGTTATGGTTTGAACGTTTGTGATGTGAGCCTGTTTATAAATGAATTAATCAAATTTTAATTAAAGCTTCAAGCAGCAATAACCCTAAAGACTCACAGCACCCAGTACCCCTATATGCTCCTGATTTCACAAAGCGAAATCCTTTCTGAAAACTACGACGAGTTTAATAAGTTTTGAATTCCTTGTGTAAATGCACTCTGCATGTAAATGAACTGGTCAGAGAAGACGCAATTATAAAACCTAACAGAAATATTGAACTGTATGTCGAAGTACGAGTAGTGTAGTGTTTGATTCTTGTATTACATGTTGCACTGTAGTGGTAAGTAACAACGTGTGATCGCTCACTTAGATTTAGTTTTGTCTGTGCAAGATCACTGTATTTATATAAAAGCTCACATTCACTTCGTCTCGGCTTTATGTGTACACTTCACGACAGTATCGCCAACAAACTTCCGGGAGAGTTCTTTTGCCAAAGTTAAATTGGCATTACCGAGTTTTTGAAGCACCTAGTTAGAAGCAAAAAAGGTTTAATGAAGAGTGAGAACGTAACGAGTTTTTGTGGTAAAAATGAATACGAATGCCGAGAGAGAGGCGACAGAGAGAAACAGATTTTTGAGAATACTTGGTTTTATTGCATGTAGGTTACTTATCATGAAGATGGTAGAGAAGGGAAGATGCAATGCATATCAGACGAACAACTAATTGGACAGAACGCGTTTCAAATTGTTATTGAAGGAATCGCATTTTAAATAATAATAAATAAAAATCTTTATTTAGAACATGTTTACATAGGATCATAGATACATTTTGGACGAACTACTAATAAATCATGATTGTCAGGCATGTGGGTGGATGGATTACAATATTTTGGACAACTTGCTTCTGCAATTACATTGAATCAATTAGAAACTCGCACGTCTCGTCATTTCAGTTATTCATAAGGCTAGATACACACGCGGCGATTATTGTCGCCGTGACATTGTTAACTGAACTGACGTCTATGAAGGCACTTTTAGCTCGTTTCAATTAATTTGATTAAGTACCTTGAGCAGCAGCGCAGCCCAACCCGCTAGTCGTAGAACGTAAACGACGTATTCCGGGTAAATTAGTGGGACCTGGCAAACGAACGCGACTTCCGGAAAAGTTTGGGGGCTTTGCCCAGCTATGGGACCACATAGGTAAGGTAAGGTAAGAAATCGTATTTGAGATCAGGTTGGCAAAGGACCGTACAGAATGCCACAGAGGGCCGGCAGTATGCGCTTTTAGGCTGAATAAATATTTATTTACATTTCAGTTACCTACACTTTGAAAATAAACAACTTTCTCAGACCAACGATAAGAGTTAGAATGAATATATTGCGTTGCGTGCACCGGGCCAGTAATGTAGTAAACCGCCCATTTCCGGCGAGCGCTCAGCGCCCGCCCGCTCGCACGCCGACACTCGCGCCCCGCCCGCCCTACGTCTGCTGATACTGATTTAAATAAACTATTTGTGGTTTTATTTTCACAAAAGTAGATAATACATACAGCTAATGTTTTATTTAGCGGTTTACGGGCTAGTGGGGTTGCTGTGTTGGTAAATAACTGCGATTTCAAACTGGTGAAACATAATATCATGCATACAATTAAACGTATTTTGACGGCATTATTACATACCTCTGGGTATACTGTATGATATAATTAGTGCTATAGAAGATAGGGATTGAAACAACAGCCCCTCATGCCGTCCCGCTTAGATCAAACATGATCATACCAAACGTGACGTATACCATGGTACTCAATGTAATGCATCGCGGGTTGGTAGACTTTTCTTGAACTTGAGCTGTAAATAACACTTTAGAATCTATCACGGGCACTCCAATGTTCACGATAAGTTTTTCAATATTTTGTTACCGGTGATTTTAATATTACTGTGGGTACAGTCAGCAACGCCAGTCGCTGAACACGACTCAGCTTATCGGCAGATAATTAAAATCATCCACGATTCCTTTTTCCTTTCTAACCGGGCAGTTTAAAGTGCCCATAAACTATGTAAAATCTGTATTCTTGGGCCGCGGCAGGCGGCGCTGCCCTCCCCTAAATCCTGCGCCTGATAACGTCAGATGGCCGCGAATACTTCGGATTGCATTTCGTGGATTTATTGACTCCCCTCGGGCTTCGCCCTTTTGCGGTTTTAAACAACCATTTATAAACTTTATGGGGACAAAGAGGCTTAGCAACTTGCCTTCAGTCACGTTTCTTCAGAGGTTTATCCGCGAATCAAGGAATCAGAACGGTCAACATTCACATTCAATAACGTTTTGGATGTTTCATGGGCTTACGAAACTCTAATAAGTCACCGTTTAAAACTACTTAAATAATAATAAACAGTAAAGTTTTTTGATTCTCTCATTTGAAATATCATGACCAACGTCTCGTAACGTCGTGTAACTCAATAATGGTAGACAGGGCAAGGCACTTTTGATTTAGCATATCGGAAACAGTGCACAATAACTCATTTAGTGTCGGAGTGAACGTGTTCCTGTTTAAGCGTCAGAGTTCCGTCGTTCTTTTAGTTCTCAAAGCTTTAGCAAATGAAACAAACGGTCCAGTCAGTTATTTCATCTGGCCGTAGAGCCAACAAGCACGAAACAACTGCTATTATTCTGCGGCTAGTTGGAAGTTTAATTTCCGTCGGCGCACGCCGTTTCCTCTGTTGCTCACCTGCATCCTTATTATATGTGGCCGTACAGAATAACACACAGATTATAACGCATTAGCTTATGATATCACTCACACTATCACCACATCACATCTCACAAATATTATTAATGCCAAAGTTAGGATGGATGGATGTCGGTTGTTCACGCCGAAACTACTAAACGGACCTTGCGAATAATTTGCTTGGAAGTAGGTCTTGGCCTGGACGGAATAAAAAACGAATGCCACGAAACACGTTACCAAACTTATATTTACTTACTCGCAAAAAACGTGATGAAATCCGTCTCGAGCTCAGAATTCTAAATCTAGTGAGTCTCGTTTCGCTCGTGAGTTAGTCTAGAATCCTGAAGTTACGCTCGGGATTCAATGACGCCCGAAACGTAAGACACTGCTTCGTGCCCTCGGTGCATAATCTACTATTATACGTTTCCATAGAAACAAAGCGTGTGAATCCGCGGGCAGAAACTGTTTGTTCGTGTATAAATAGGTTTATTGAATCTTGGCGAATGCGGTTCGGTGTTGTCACCACCTAGCAACATGATCGCGGTGCTCTGTCAGGGAGCATGTTTCTAATTTGTACGACATGTTCGATAAGAACGATTAAAAAATTGTTCTTTTGAATAGTGACAATATACACAGAGATTATTATTTTGAAAGCACGTTAACACTATTATATTACACTATTATTATTATTCTAAAGTACAAAACACTAGTTGCTCTCTCTGCTGGTCCTACGCCCAATAATCACCGTCACTCTTACTGGGATGAAAGTTCGTGGTTGGTTATAGCGAATACGGACACACTGTACCAATTGATTCGAGTAATTATCTGGCACCAGAGTGTACAATCTACGAATATAGATTGTATAGCTTTAACTTGTGCTCAACAAAGAGAGAATCCTCCAGCAGTTGGTGTGAAGGCATCATTAAATGAAATCTATTCTACGTTTATTTATTTATCTTGTTCCTTTACGATTCTTGGTTAACATTTGTTTATTTATTTCGTCCGCATTATTCATCTGCAGGATAAATAATATAAATAATGCTGGAGAGTCCACACAGCATCATCTAGCCCCATGGTAAGCAGAGCTTGTGTTATGGGTACTAGATAACTGATATACATAATACAATACATTACATGGATAGATATTTTTTTATTATAGGACCAGAACACCCGGAAAAAATATATTATTATGTAAATCGAACACACAATTGTTCCGAGGCGGGAATCGAACCCGCAACCTTCTGCGTCGCAGGTGGACCTTCGCCCACCGCGCCACAGAGTCAAAACATGACATGTGCAATAATTAATAAAAATCTATCGCTCCAGGATACTAGAGAATAGGTACCTATAAAACCCACGTTGATTGCGAAAATTACAAGCAGGTGCTTTTAATTCCCGTTATTGACTGAAATGGAGACATGTTTGTGGTTTGACCAGGTCGAAACAAAGCGAACCAGTAAGCAAGTCCGGTAAGTCTCTTTAATAAACAACCTTCCGCTGTAAAAAACAGAAAATCCCTATTTCGTTTTCTCCAATTAAAATTAAAAGCTTATCTATTTACTTGTTTGCATTCACTAGTGTTTTTAATTACGTACAGGGACGCTCTTAATTGTTTTTTAATTTGTGTAAGCGCCTCCTTAATTGGAACGCTTATCACCGCCTTAACTTCCTCCGAATTGCCCTGACTGGTAATTTATGTTAATTTTCACTCATCGCGGAGCCCCAGCGGTTTGTAGCTCTATCTCCTACGGCGGCGGCGGCGGCTTCGAACCAACACTCGAAGGATTGTGCCGGGGTGTTATTGTTCCCTTCACTCATGCCTCGACAAAACGTTATAAAAACTATCTAGAATGACCTTATATTGTTATATTAACATAATATCGACTGAACCCGTTCACAGCCAACATTGGATTTAGGTGGCCTTATATTATTTTTTACACAAAATGAGTAAATCTACAGTTTTGAGTAAGACAATTCACTGAGGCATTCAGTATTTATTTGTCTCAGATTTGCCTCGTTAGTCGAGGTCTCTCTAATCCAGCCGCTGTCTAGCTCGTTGTCTTATTAAAGGCCTATCTACGTTGTTTTACGTAGACCTACGTAATTACGTTACGCTAACGCGGTTTCTCTAGTGATTATTGGGTTATTTTGACGTAACTCTGAAACCATTGATTGGTTGGTGTGCTTAATTGGATTTATTTTATTTCGGTTGAAGCCTTGTCAGCTTGGTTTCAATCGATACAATCAATTCAAGGTCCCTTGATACGCAATAGACTTAAAATAATTTGTAATCTTCTGTCTAGATATTTGGCAATAATCTGAGCAAACCATACGCTAATGACTTCAACAGAACCGATAACTATGTCCTATTTATCGACAACATATACAGGGCGTCCCACAGCCATGCCACATGGAGGGAAAGTACCTTCAATATTATAGATAGAACATTTTATACATATACGTTTTTTGTATACCTATATACGATTCAATTACTTTTTCAATTGTGCAAAATGGAAATGCGCTTTAGCGTACATCATATTATAGAAAGGTATCGATAGTGTGCGTGCTACGTGCTACGTGCCAAGCGCCCCGTCATCGCTGCAGGCCTAAACCGATGCGATCATATTATAGAATGGTATCGATAGTGTGCGTGCTACGTGCCAAGCGCCCCGTCATCGCTGCAGGCCTAAACCGATGCGATCATATTATAGAAAGGTATCGATAGTGTGCGTGCTACGTGCCAAGCGCCCCGTCATCGCTGCAGGCCTAAACCGATGCGATCATATTATAGAAAGGTATCGATAGTGTGCGTGCTACGTGCCAAGCGCCCCGTCATCGCTGCAGGCCTAAACCGATGCGATCATATTATAGAAAGGTATCGATAGTGTGCGTGCTACGTGCCAAGCGCCCCGTCATCGCTGCAGGCCTACACCGATGCGATCATAATATAGAAAGGTATCGATAGTGTGCGTGCTACGTGCCAAGCGCCCCGTCATCGCTGCAGGCCTAAACCGATGCGATCATAATATAGAAAGGTATCGATAGTGTGCGTGCTACGTGCCAAGCGCCCCGTCATCGCTGCAGGCCTAAACCGATGCGATCATATTATAGAAAGGTATCGATAGTGTGCGTGCTACGTGCCAAGCGCCCCGTCATCGCTGCAGGCCTAAACCGATGCGATCATAATTGCCCTCATTTCGCTTTTTACACGGAATCATAAAACATCCTGATTTTTAAGAGGACACTCGGCGTTTGTTGGCGATTTTTTAATGTAAAATAACGAAACTCGATGACGTATTTTTGATTGAACCCTCCTCAAACGGCATTTTTAGATATCGCTGTAAAACGAAGCTCGTCATTAAAATAACAAAAAATATTTTACGGATTTCGCATTTGCGGTTGGTTTATCGATAACGATGACATGGAAATGTTTGAATTTTCAACCCGCGAGTGGAATAATCACCGGAGATTTAGTTTTGGTTTTATTAGAGGAGTGTAATGCGAGGTGCGACGAGGTGACACCGACGCAGTTCACAACGAGCGCATCTCGCCCTCGCGGCGCGCTCGACCGCGAACCGATAGCGAAAAATCGTGGCTGCGAATTTAGCGGAAATAAAGTTTCCAACACTCTTGTGTTCTTAAAAAGTCGGATAGATTTAAAATATTTAATGAAAACGCCGAGTGAACTGTAATTCAGTACTGGAGCTACGGCGTAGACCCGGCTAGGAACCTCGTAGCACGCTGGCGATATCGTTGCGTATCTGTGGAAAAAGGAACATGGTCTTTGTACGAATATGAATCTCGTCTTATGTGCTGGAAACAAGTAGGCGCAATGGAGAGCCGGCTAGTGGTCGGTTATGCAAAAAGCCGGACGATCACTTTACCCACTTTACCTGCGCCGTAGAACACACAACAGTAGCCAGTCAGTGTTGCCTATTCCTTGGCGAGGTGCTAAATCAGTTGCCCGTGGAAAGGCTTAGATAAACGAAAACAATTCCTCCGCTGAATTTATTTGACCCCCCTAATTACATTAGCCCCTTGTCTTTGTGCAATGGGGTGATACCCCGCGGTAATAAAGGATTACAAACAGTGTTGAACATTAACAATAGCGAAATAGAAATAAAGCTTAAATATTTATTGTTTTTCCTAATTTGCTTCGTGAGGGTTAGAAGGTCAAACAGTTGAAAAAGAAGGCCGAACAGAATTAAACGAAATGTTTCTAGACAGAGGCTTTTTCCTTACGAACAAAAGAAATAGGTGTACCTATATGTAGCGTAGGTAGACAGGGGCTCACAAACATAATGCAGGAAGAAAGCAATCGACGTAAGTGATGAGATGAAGTCAGATATATTTACTACCGCCAGAACGATCTGCCGTGGTGGACTCATCCGTAAAGAGTTACTATTCGTATTCAGATTATGCGTACAAAGAGAGAATAAAGGCATGGCAACTGTCATCTCTTAATAGATACCTATTCTTCTCCTCGTACAATTTATATTTCTCCTTATTTTCCTCAGTGTCGCAGACCTCTTTGTAAAACTCGTATTAATTTTCCTTTTTCTCAAAAGCGCAGAATTGAGCCTGCTGCCTGCAAATTAGATTTTATAAACAGTCCCCATCCCTCACAGAACAGACCAGTACAAATAATTCTCGCCGTGCTCGCTCGCTCGGGCAATGAATCACACATTTTTCAAGCTCTACTGGGCTGCCACTCGGAAAAGCTTTCACTGATAAATGAGCCTTATCGTGTTGTGTTTAGATTGAATTTGTAATGTATCAGAGTTTGAAATAAGGCCAACGTTCTCAAATTACTATCCCAATAGTTATTACAAAGTGTAGGTATCTCAATTTATAAACTAACGTAAAATATTAAGTGAAGTTTCAGTTCTAGAATCTGAAACTAAGTTACCCTCAACATTTCACGCATTCAAAACTTCTGTGCAAGGAGTTTGGAAAAGCTCGCGAGCTCACAGCAACCGGAGCCCCGCAAGGTGAGATCGCTCGCAAGGTGATTATACAATTACAACAGCTACTGGCTTATAGTAAAGTCTATTCATCGCAAAAGGTACCTCAAATCCAATCAACCCTTTTACAGCCTTTATTCGATTGCACAGAGGTCAAATCCCTCAGTCAGGTGAGGCTTGTGCAAATGTACTCGTACCTACCTAGTAAGGTAACCAAACATTCTTCTGTGTTCTAGACAATATCTCCCGTCATGTGAGTGCCTACATCGTGTACTACAATGATTTGCTTAAATAATGCGCGAGTTGCGACAGGGGCGGACTCTACCATTTATTATTTAATCCTAGATAGGAACAAGTGCTCACTCTAAAAAGACGGACTCAGTACCTATTCTCGGATGAACGGACTCAGCAAAAATAGGTTAACGAATCGCCTTATTTATCATCATTCGTCATATTTCGTCCATCGTTTCTTTTTTGATTTGTTCCCTCGCGCAGTCAATTTATCGGAATCGATAAATCTCACATTACGCAGCATTTGATAAGGGTTGATTACAGTTAACCCGCAACCCTTGGGAATCCCTCTTGATGCTAGGTTAGGTTAACATTAGTTAACATTATTGTTGTGATCCTACGTTTGAAAAATACAGGTGGCGAACCTGGTGTTAGGTTCCGGGCGGGGCAACCCTAGCACGATGCAGGTAATATATCTCGTACCTCCCTGGGGGCGGACTGAGTTTAGTTGGTTATGAATTTTGAACGAGGATTAATGTTATTAACAGTGCGGTGTGGGACGTGTGGTGGAGTGAAGTGCAGGCTTTAGCTCTGACGGAGCGGCGGCGGGACCTGTCGAGAAGGCGTGCCACTCGTGGACTGACTCAAACGGTTTCTATGAGTACCAACTTTAAAGTTGACTTAACCGTGTAGATTTAGACAGAATGATAGTAATATAGAGTTTAGAGATAAACTCATAGTCGGAGTGCGCCATGTCCCGCACTCTTTCGCTGAATTTATCTCTAATAAACCTTTGTCAGATTTTAAACTAGGAATCACGCGCAAGTTAATACCAATATAAGTATAAAAGCAATCTGTTTCGAAATTGCCGGAGACCTTTCTTATTTGTGATTGTCGTACTTTCGAAGGTCTTGTAAATTATGTATTTTGCTCCAATGCGGAGCTTTTAATTGCTAAAACTTATCTATCCTTTCATGATCAATTTACAGCTGTACCGTTAATATTTAACCAGCTATCCATGTAATTATTTTATAGTACCGGTATTATTTGTTTGTTTTGTGCCTAGTAACAGGTTTCATTCAAAAGCTCCCACCGAGACGCGACGCGACGATGTTTGCAGAGGCTAGTAGTTGCGCGATGCGCAGCGTCACGCATCGCCATTATAATGTGTCATACAGTATCATCTAGCCCCATGTTAAGCAGAGCTTGTGTTTTGGGTACTAGATAACAGATATAGGTTCATAGGTAATACAATACATTACGTGCATACATAGGTAAGTCGATATTTGTAGGTATTAAACACAGAAAATAACGGAACAAATAACATACAAACATAGGCGGGAAACGAACCCACAACCACCTGCGTCGCAGGCGGAGTTACAATTCTAACTCTTTGCCTACATAACGTCATCAGGTCTTGGGGGCTTGTGTCCTCTACATCCTTTTTCGAAGTCGGTTCAAAATGTATGTTTATGCAAATAACACAATATGTACCTACCTACCTAACGCAAGCGAAATAACTACAGTTTGACCTAAATCCTGTTTTACGCTGAAAATATCCCGCATTATTAAGCCGCGCCCGATAACACAAACCCCAATGCCGCAAAAAACAAATACTACATTGTTTATTTTAAAGTAGAATAGCACAAAGCTTCATCCCCTGCATTTGGTTAATTCCAGTGATTCCGCTGATACATCCCTCATCCTTCCGGCTGGGTGCACGGAGCGGTGACCGACCGACAACCGACCAACATTCCATTTGTTTCATTCAAACACTATGCCCCCCACAACACACTCGTTAGACCACACACTAACACACCAACCACACTCACATTTTCGCCGTAGGTCGCTGCGTATCCATAATCATTATTAATCGCATTAATCCGAAAGTACCAAATCCGTCTGTCCATCTGTGTTAGTAGAGGTATATATACATATATAGCGGTTGAACGGTTCTAAATAAATAAATAAATAAATATTGCTGGACAATTCACACAGCATTATCTAGCCCCAAACGTAATCGGCAATGAGAAATCTATGGCAAGGACAGAGACTAGGTACTTTTAATCCCAAAAAACCGCGTGAGCAGTTTACATATGTATAACGTTGAAAGCCTCTTACTTCCGATTCAGCACGCTTAGTGGGTACCTAATTATAGTCCACTGGTAGGTGCTTACCTCCCCGGGGGCGTATTAGTTTAACTCGCGTAAAATTTAACGCCGATCCAAACACTCAAGTTTCATAATAACGTCCGAAAAAGGTAGACCACACACAAAGGACGGCGCCGGCGATGCGCGCTGTCCTCACACTAAATAACTTGCCACTTTGCTAATTGATAAAAGCTCATGAAGCTTCAAATTATGATTTTCCCAACCATTCGCTTACAACCGGATATTCATATAAATATTACTTTTTAACTGAATAAACTAGTTACCTACCTACATAATCTGATTCTTCAGCACTCTGTTTTAGTTATCTTACAATCAATAAATACATATAAAGAAGAATTGGTAGTGGTTTCAAAAGTTGGCATATTATTTAACATACACAACCGAAAATGTAGAGATATCGATGCAGTCCTCGTGAGCTCGGTTTGACCCGACTAACGCTAATAACCGGATGAATCCAATCTTTCTAATACCTTTCTTGTGAAAGCTCTATTCACGCAGATACTGGAAGCACCTAGTTACGAGCGAAGCTAAACTAGCAAACTATTATAGAGGCAATCTCACGATAACGACGTCGACATGGTATCGAATCGAGTTATCGAATGGTCTGGAACTGTATAACGGTAAAGAGGTAATGTCAGGTCAACAGGCTTCAAGCGGTGCTGGTGGGCCGAAAATAGTCGCCCTCGCCGGAATCCCTTTACCTCGGTAGGTACCTTACGCTGAACAGGACACGAACATATTTTGGGATGATCTGTTTTTAGCCTCGGATCGTCTAGATCAGGGATTGTCAATGTGGTCGATATCGACCCCTTGGGGTTATAATCGGTTTCTCAGGGGTCGACATAAACGTAAACTGATTTTGGGGGTCAACGAGATCTAAAAATTGACCCATATTAATCAACACGAATTCTTATTTGAAACTTTTAAGATACTATAATTAATTAGTATAAGTTGTGTTCGTGTACCAACTTTTTATAAGAATATGATTTTAGTAGAAAGTATCATTTTTGTACTTCGTACAAGATGAACAACTCGTGTAAGATAATGGTGTTCGAGCGTACAAGTTTACAGGCACGTTTTGAGTTGCTCTGTATTTGACGCATATAGGTACCCACGCTACGTGAGCAGTTGGGGAAAGCCCACACAATTGGAGGGCAGCTTATTTTAACCATTGCGGAGGTATTCAACAATGTTTTGTACAAGCACATGTTATTATAAAGACAATTACTTTAAGCAATAACACCGTTCAGAGACTAATAGAAGAGATGGGTCGCGGCGCGCGACGTAGAAAACATTTTATTCAATTTCTTAGACCAACAGATTCTCGCTCCAGTTGGACGAGTCTACATTACCCGGCAATGAAGCTATGTATATTTGTTAGAATATGTTCGATATGAAAATATGTGTAAAGAACTGCTTTTCGCTATATATTTAGACACCAAAAGATAATTATTAATTTTCCATTTGATTTATCAGGCCGTGGAACGTTTTTTTTTAACGAAAAAGCTATTCCATGGAATAAAATTGTTTCTGCCTGTTCCAACTATTGGTGCACCATCTATTGGTCGTCATCGTGGTTCACTTAAAACGACAACTTCCTGAGATACTGCTCATTTACTGCATGATTCACAGACAGAATTTAGTAGCAAATATCGCCTTACATAGCATCAGTCTTTACAATTTAACTTTGACTTTGAAATGCTATCAACAAGATTTTAAGTAGGTAATTCTTTGAACTCTCGGTTATTTGCTCAGCTATTTGAGAAAAATGATGAAGTCTTTAATCGATTACTTCTGCATGCTGAAGTTCGCTGGCTTTCAAGAGGCTCTGGCTTACCTAATAAGATTTTCAGCTATTTTTGAATATGTATTGCGAGTTTTTACAAGAAAAAGATCCGAATTTGAAAGAAAATCTGAACGAACAATTGTAAAACAGATGTTTATTACTTGAATGATTGATATCTTTGGTATGTTGAACAAAGTTAATTTGTAGCTGCAGGGTCGTCACCCTGCTTGATTATCTTGTTCTGTTCTCTCAATAATATCGGCCTTTGTGTGTAAAGTCATTCTTTACAAACAAAATTGAAGCAAAACAGAATATATACAGTTTCCGCATTTGTCAAAGTTACCTACGTAGTCTACCTACTGTTTTACCTACATCATACATACATATTATTGATGTTGTGTGATGTTTTTTTATTATAATAATGTCACTCGCTTGGACGGATTACACAAAGATGAAAGAAAAAAAAAGATAAATTTACAAAATCCTCAATGGATAATAAATACGTACGATATCATTTTAAATTTAAAAATTTTAAATTTAAATTGTGGAAAGTTGCTGAATACCGGATTTTTTTTTATTAATTACCCCTGATATTTATTTACTAAATATTGTCTTTTTATTTTGTTAAATTAGTGACACGGAGTTGATACCTACAGAGTTTTGATCATTGGACCAAAAAAGAAATCTATTACATATTACTGACTGGTACTTTTTCTTACCATTACTTCTAGATGTTTCGAGCAATTTTTCAGAAGTGTACCGTGCGTGCGTCGTGCTCTTATGGCTCTTATACATATATTTATTACTATTTTAACCCAGGATCGATCAACAATCGGGTTTATCATGAAAGTCTCAGGAGAATTTACCCTTGTCTAGAAAGTTATCTTAATAAAGAAAGCATTGCACCTAATAATAAATAGGAAATCCTATTCCTACCCGTATGAAAACACAGTTTTGCGCAATAGGTATTTTGTTTTATTAAAAATAAACTATGCGTAGGTACCTCTTACTCTGAGTACTTACACTACAATCAATCTTAAAAGAGATAGCATTCATTTATTTGCTGCTGCAGTACGAAAAAAAAAACAATGTATTACATTTTGAATAAAAATGAAACTATATTAACATTATAAACGAAAAAACAATTGCACAAAATATTTATACAAAAAAAACAGAGACTGATGTGTAAAAAATCATAAATATTGTTATAATTTAATTCCATCATTTTCCGCTGCCATCAGACTTCTCTGTCTTCTCCTGAATGGGGATGCTCCTCTCCTCCAAGGGTTCAGCTCTGAAGGCGACCAGCACCAGCTTTCCTTTGTCCAGGTGGCACTCCACGCGCTCCGGGGGGAAACCTTCCGGAAGCAGGAACCTCCTCTCGAAATGACTCCTTGTCCAACCATCCTCACGTTTGACCTCCTTCTTCCCTTCTACGGTGATTTCGTTCCCAACAGTCTTCACTTGAATCTGCTCCGGGCTGAAGTTCTGAACGTCTAACGAAACTTCCACCTTTTTCCCGTCGACTTTGACTTCGGAGTCGGAGTAAACGCCTTCGATGCCGTGGTCCAGACGTGAGATCTGCTTCAAAGGGTCACGGAAGAACGGGTCCCGGGCGAACACAGCGAAGGGCTCTTCAAACACTCTCGCGAGGGGGTCGCGTGGCACCGCATGCCGTAGTTGACGGAGCCAGAACGGTACAAGAGACATTTTTAATTTATTTCTTGATAACACTTTATTTCTTGACTTCTTGTTAACTTTCAAGATATCTGATGTAAAATCCGCGCACTACGCCGCTTTTATACCCAGCCAGTAGCTCCACCTTTCGTCGAGAATTATGTAGAGGTTTCGAGAAACTTCCGAATACTTCCAATCGCCCTCTAGAATGTCGTCGCGGAGTTCGAGTATCGAGACATCTACCGAGCAGTAGCGGTACTAGATAAGCTTGGCCTCTGAATTTGAAAACAGTGCCCTCTGCATAAAAATTATAAAATTAAAATAGTTATATATTTTGCTACAAGATGGCGTAATGTCATCATTTAACACTTATAAAACGCTCTCTATTGCCGAGTAGCAACACTATTGAATACAACGGCGTCAATCTAAATCTAAATTTTGTACGGACAAAAGTTTTACGCCGCAGTTAAAATTATATTTCAGTCTCAAAATGCTATCACTTTCCGAAACATACATAAGTACCCAATTAGGTAGACAAATGTATCACCGCAGTGGAATAAAGGGTAATAGGTTTTTTCTCAGACTACATCAGAAACATTGCAAAACCGTCGACTCCGAAATGAACGATGTAGGTAAGTACTTACCTAACGCATTTTGTAGCGTTTTAATGAAGTAGAGTCGGTGCGATATCTACTTACTTACCATAAAATATAAGACTTCCTAGAGCTGGCTACTTAGGTACATTTTTTCCTTATGGCTTCTTTTGAATCGTTAGTACCTACCTATCCTATTTCTTCCGGTTCTCGCTCTAATTTCTAAACAAATTTCAAGACCTACGTTCAATGATCACTGTTTGAGTTATCAATTCTCTCACCCCTATAACCCCAGTGTCTATTTGAGCATCAAATTAGCCAGTTGAGAAGCGCGCCAATACTGCTGCTAAATAATATAATCCTTACCACTTCAGAGTGTATAAAACGTATGGTTCGGGAAACCGGATTGCAATTTTGATATAAACTTTGGTAGAGAACGGATAAAGTTGAGGTGACGATGGATAAACTCAGTGTGTTAATAGTAGTCGTTTTGGCAAGTCTGGTCTTTAGTTCTCCAATAGAACTATCAGAAAACGGTGAGGATTAGAACCTGTACTTATTCACAGAATACTGAACGACCACCGAAGACCTACTGAAGTCTTTTTCGTTTGTGTAATTACAAGTTTCACTTGTTGTTTAGTTGCAGCCACAGTTGCAGCAGTAGAATCGCAAGGACACAGAATAGAGAAGAGATTTATAAACCCTCTCTTCAGTTCAGGAGCATTGGGAAACGACGATCTTGTCAAAATTAGAACTAAACGAAGGTATGTACGGCTTCAAATTTTAAAACAATTAATTTAGTCGGTAGATATGATAAGTGTGGAGTCTGAATAGGTAGGTATGTCTCTGGTAGTAAAATATAATCGAAGGACCTTGAATGAATGTGATTGAAATAGGTGTAATGCTGTACCAGCAGGTACCTATACAAAGTAATTAGGGAATGTTTTAAGTTGATTGAGTGCATTGTCATTAAAGTAATTCACAAATATATAAAACCTTGGCTCAATGTAAATGGTGTCTCATCTACAGCCTATTTAGATTAGACAAAATACATGTTTATTTTGTCTAAAGACGTATGTAGTTTCGTTTTTCTTAAATGTGATATCGAATATTTTGGTGACTGTCGTCTTTAATGATTGCAAATAAAGTTTGTTGATGGAGAGATATTTATATATTGTGTAAAAATCTTCGAAATGTTTCAGTGAGGAGGATTGTGAAAAGTTACAACTGTGCAAGCTTCACTCCCGCGCCAATCGGAACTTCTTCTCCGCGTTCGAACTCTATTTCGTCAAGTAAGAACACTTTACTTTCATTAAGAATTACCGAACACCGGGTTTCAGACTCACATTGATACCAGTTGATTTTCCTCACACACAAATAACTATACTGAACTACCTAATACAATGTTCGTCATCAAATGATACACGCTCATCAACACGTAGACTACTAGGTTCTTACAAATTAGCATAGGATAGTGAGTGATTTGGATATACATAATGTAAACTCCTATCTTCTTTAATAAATAAATAAATAAATATGAACTGTTACTTTTCTCACTCAGTAAAGAAAATGCGAGACTGTGGGACCACCAGGCTCGCTCGCCGGCTGACTGCGAGCGGAGGTACAGCGGGTGCTACTAGTACACCAGGTGGAAAGACACGAGCATCACCTAGCTTACACGACAATGCAGAGGTTACAGGAAAAATAAAATGACTAACGATTGAAATAGAAGCTATGTAGTCCTATTAATAAAATAACTATGATACAGTAACAGTCCATTTATTTACCCTTATTACATACAATACTTATTAATCACCATAAATGCATAAAATTATAATTGAAAACAACCAACAATAAATGAAATAAATAATATTGCAAAATATGAAATCTTATGACTTTGTTCTCATTCAAACATTACATTACAATAATTCGAAATAACACAATCAACATCAGTTACATTACATTCACACGAAATGTAAACATATCTTAATGGTAACCATACCAATATAGACTGGAGAATCTTATTCTAGACACGGAACATCACTGGATGTTAAAGGTCTCGCCTACAGCCTGTGCTCGTCGACTACTGAACATAGGCCGCGATAAGAGAGAGTTTAATTTATTTTAATGAAGTAATAGGATATAGTGTACTGCCGTTATTAACACTTTGACTGCGATCTTTTTTTAACCTAAAAAATTCGTGCTGCCGCTCTACACAGCGGTTGTGTTGCGCCGCACATGCGTTTCGTTCGAAAAATATTACGGCTGTGCTGAGTCACAAAGATCTGTATTTTCTCAGCCGCTGCGCTAGTGTGGATTTACGCATATTAGTCACTTGTAGAAAACACATACGTGTGATTTCAGCAGTCAAAGTGTTAACACCCAAGAATGTCTCACTGTCAACTTAATAATTAAGCTTGTCTTTTTAAACTACGAGATATGATGCAAAAATACGTCCGAACAAACACTTTCACTTACAAACCTTGCAACTCCACATATATAAATCACAAGTCAGTCTTCAAAGGAATGCCGGCTTCTTCTTAGTGGTTTTCTTTGGTGGATTGACCGTGTTCAGTATGTGGTCGATGCTTGCCTTGTCTAAGAGATCTGGTCGCGGTGCCTTGGCGGCGGGCTTGGTGTTGGCTCGCGCGGCCAAGGCCGAGAGCGACGGCAGCGCGGCTGCGAGGTGGGCGCGCTGCGTGTACAGCACGGCGAGCAGGCCCAGCAGTGGGATCACGAGGAGGGACGTCTGCCTCAGCTCTTGTTCAGATGATTTCAGCTGAAATTATAATTAAACTTCATACAAACGGACTTAGGCCTTATTTACAGATGCCTTTACGGTGAAGCGATTTTACGCGGGTTTGTTTGAAAAGCAGCGTTTTTTGCCGCGGAGCCCGCAGATGGCATCGATGCCTCTCACGCGGGAGGATCCGCCGCGGGCGTAGCGGCAGGCACAGCCACTCTTCACGCCTCGCCTCTTTATAAGCAATAATAAACATCATCGTACATTGCGATATATTTATGTTTATCCTGCCGCGCCGCGGCTTTATAAACAGAAAAAAACTTGACACGCGCTTTAGGACTAAAACTAACCAACCAATGAAAGGAAATGCCTCGATCAACAGCTACACATTGGTGGGGTGGTGTTTGAATACTTAATTATCGAACAACATTTTGTCTTCTAAATTCTATGTAGCTGTACGTGTTTACACTGTTTAGGGGAGCTTAACGTTGTAAACAATCCCGCTAGAAAATCTCATCATCAATCCTCAATCACTCCGCAGAGAGCAGTGTTCTGGTAGTTGTTGTATAGTAGTTCCTAATCGAATACTGCTGTGGTTCTTTAAATATGGCGTTCCAAGTCATTTTAATTACAACTGTTTCTAGATAGATATAAAAGTTTGCAAATTGCCAAGTTGAACAATACACATGATTACATACCTTAGGCAAGAAGTCAATGGTAAAATGTTTGAACTTTCCGTCAGAGTTGAAGTAGTAAGTTTGGTGTGAATAAGAGTGCGTGGCTTTAGAGAGAGTGGACTCTAACGCCAGCACGTAGGTCTTGTTGTCGGCTGGCAGACGCGGCAGCACGTACATTAAGCCGGGGTTCAGTTGTTGCGAGTAACCTAAGAGGAGAAAATTTTTAATTAGTTCTCAAATCACTGATTATATTTGTTATGTATGTAGTATGTGTATAGGGGAGGTTGAGTATGTCTCCCATGGCTGGAGTCACAGCTGGCTGATGCTGGATGCGGCAAAAAGAAGACAGACACTCGATAGAGAAGGCCGTCTTCCAGCACTGGACTAGCATAGGTCACATTATAAGCTTTTAACTCATGGGGGCGGGAGTTAATGCCCACAATACCCACGCTGGGCATGAGGGTTCCCAGTTCCGTTGTAAATTATTCTGGGGAAGCGCTGTGCTCCCCTAGATATCCCGAAGTCGCCTCTTACGACTCCCGCGGAAGAAGTATTGAGGTGGGGCGCAAATTCTAAGCCCGAATACACGGCGAATTTTATTTAACTTTTCGTAGGTAATTATTTAACTTATTTTCAGCTTAACATAACTCGTTTCTGTGACGAGTTTTCCCGTGGTCGTAGTAACGACGACAACAAACATAAAAAAACAACAAATAAATAAGATAGTAACCCGCTGGGTCCAGTTTAGTGGAGTATATGGGCGCGTCGGGCGTGTTCTCCGAGGCGAGCGCGAGCCGCAGCGTGCGGTAGTGCTCCAGTGTCGGAGTGCGCACCAGCACGGCGGTGTCCGTCAGCTGCGTCGGGTGCACCACGATCAGCACCACGTTGCTTATGTCCTTCTTGTCTTTTATCTGGACAGAATTATATATTTGTTATGTATGTAGTATGAGGCTTTGATATGGTGGAAAAAAATATACAGAGTGTTTGTTGCATCATATGCCAAAATGAAATGAGGCGTAGGGGGAGGTTCTTGCTACCTTCTCAACCCCCTAAATTCCTGGCCCCACGGAGGATTTTGTGTGACTTTCACTTTTTTGATAGCGTACAACAATACATTTTACGTGTCGTAAGTTTAGATGCAGACTGCTAGATTTAGTACAGTTTACATTTGTAAATCTTTGTTTGACGATCTTTAGACGAATTTTTTAAAAAGCTTTACTTAGAAGATTCGAGAAGAGCAATGTTAAACTAACTTTTAGCTTGGCGGGCGCCTTAGCCAGCTTCAGGCCTTGCAGGTCGGGCGCGGAGGACTCCTTCAGGGAGATGGTATACGTGCAGTCCGGGAGGAGGCCGCGGATGCTGGAATACACACATTTTATTGAACATGGTTTATTTGTAAAATAACATGCTACTCTACATGCTAGACAGTTGTTAGGACATTCTTTTAACTATGTTATATACAAATAATAATGCTGGACAATCCACACAGCGTCATTTAGCCCCAAACTAAGTAGAGCTTGTGTTATGGGTACCATATGACTGATACACATAATAAAATACATAGACATTTTCTGTTATTATGGGTTCCACATGACTGATATACATAATACAATACACTACATAGATATTTTCTATTAGACATATATAATAGAAAATGATTATTCTGATTATTACTGTAACATAACTATTCCTCCTATACAAATGCGTCAACATAGTGACCATTTTGGTTTCCTCTTGAGAGAATTTTGTATTTCTATATGGCTGTACTATACTGACACTTGGAAGTTGTAAGATGCGCAGGTCATCAATCCCATTGTATGCGAGTACCTCTATATTAACATAACATGTTGTGCTGACCCGCGGCAGCATGCGACTCGGTATGGTACATATACGAAATATAAACAAGGCATACACTACAACTATGACCTATGGCTGCGGTTACGAGGCTAATAATAAGCACGAGAAAGTCGACCAAAGACCCAGTGGATCGACAGACAAAACAGACGAAAGTTTGGATAGCATCTTTCTCTATACAGACTTTCGTCTGTATCGGCTGTAGCAGGAGGCTTAAACAAAATAGTGTGATTATATAAGACAACTGGTTGTGTGTATGTGGTAATTACCGGAAGGCGCCCGTATTGTCTGTGGCGGCCTCCTCGGCGGCGCAGTGAGCCGGCGCGGCGGGCAGCGGCGCGGCCAGCAGCGCGGCGCGAGCCACGCCGCCGCCGCCCAGCGACACCACGCGCCCGTAGCACGACCACGCCACGCGGACACCTCTGGACAACACACGCATTCGTTAAGTAAAGGGTATATTTGAGTAAGTGAAGCGTCGGGCGCTAGGGATACCAGCATATTAGCAGTAAATAGTCGACTTTTTTTGGTTATGATAATGGGAATGTATCATTTAAGCATGACTGGCACTAATATAGAAAACATTGAGTCATAAAGAGTATTTTGGCGTACTCTAAGTGTTATGGATTATAGAGTACGCCTAAATGATATAGAGTACAATACTCTATTTAACTGTACGGTTGGTAACTCTATAGGGCACTAAGATACAAGATGAGTTGACGACACAGAACGCGTCGCGAGCCATCGATAGATGGGGCTAGCGCAGCCTGACGCTCTACGTGATGGATACCATAAACTTCGCCTATAACCGACATAAAAGTCGAGAGATAGCGACGGCAAGAGCAGCGAGCCGGCATCTGGCATTACAGAGGTTTGTTCAATATACTAGTAACCTGAGTGTGAGCGTGTGAGTGTTGCCCTCCTGCACGTGCAGGATGCGGTGCGCGGGCGTGAAGCGGAACTCCTTCATGTTGGGCTTCACGTAGTACTCGCCGGGGGACAGCGAGGGGAAGCGCAGCGAGCCGTGCGCGGGCGAGGCCGCGTTGCGCCGGTACGACCCGCCGCTCACTGACACCAGACCCGCCTGGAAGGAACACAAATTACCTCTCCATTTATATTATTCAAACACAAAGCACAGTTATGTACACAGAAGCGAGCAAGCACATGCCCGAAGAGGCTGGCAAAAGCTAAAAGAGATCAATACTTTATAAGGCCTGAAATATCAAGGCAGTACCGGCGCCACCGTCTTGATATTTCTGACCTGATTTACTATTTTACTCAGTGCCTGATGCTTTCACACCTGGTTGGGTCTTATTTGAATTACATGATCTTTAAAAAATTCTGCCCTATTCTGAATGTGTCTGAGATTCTGATCCATCACCAGAAAAAGAGTCCAAACACGTACTAAAAGTACTTTTTTAAAACATTAATTGCAGCGTCATCTGATGAGTCGATACCATAACAACTTAGCTAAGACCATTGGAAAACAACCCCATACATTTTACAGAACATTATATACATATATATATCAGTTAAAGTACCTCCCCTCACTGCCCCGTCCAAAAATTCCACCCTGTAGAGAGAGGGCTGAGTAATAAAAAAGGCAAGTGTACCTGCAGTGGCGAGCCGTCCGCTTCATCGAGCAGGTTCACGATGATCTCAGCCAGTTTGTGCGCCTGGATGACTCCGCGCTCGTCGGGCTCCGCGAACACATACGACTCCTTGTGCGCCGCGATCGAGTACGACTTGGACGCGTCCAGGGGACCGAAGCTGTATGTCCCATCCGCGGTGGTCACTTGGACTAATTTCACGTCATCTGGAATGGAACATTGGTCTGTTTAGGTGCTGAGGAAGACGTCTTTCTTAGAAACAGCATTGTTCTGAGTGAGCACCTGTTTACCCAGATACCCTACTTAGCTTGGCCGCGACGAGGTAAGAGCTATCACCCTTCCGAAACTACTGCAGTTCTTAACAGCTGCAGGATCTTCGGAAGGGTAATCGAGAGAATGTAAGTAGGTACCTGAGGTGAGGGTGACGGTGACGTCGGCGACGGGCGGCGCGATGCTCCCGCTCAGCGTGAGCGCGGCGCGCGCGCGGAGCGTCAGCGCGGCCGGCTGGCACGCGGAGCTGCCCACTATCTGCTGCGGCTCAGCCGGACTGAACAGGAGCCTGCTCGAGAACGCGGACACGCTTACTATATCACCCTGAAAGCGAAACAGGAACAGTTAATACCATCGTTAGCGGAGCTTCTCTCTCGATAACGATAACAGTACTGCACTTAACGTCAGGTGGGCCGTCATTCCAGTCTGCCACTCAGTGTTGTTGTGAATAGACTAACCTCCGCCATATAGAAGGTATGCTTGAAGACATACATCCCGCCCTCCTTGTCGTGCGTGAGCGGGCCCGCGCGCTGCGCCGCGCCGCGGTCGATCGTCAGCACGAGGTCGGTGACCGCCTCCGGTGACGTCACGCTCACTGTCACCGCGTGCGCTACGGCTACGAAGTATACCGTCTGTTGGGAGATATCAAAAGGTTAATATAAAGATGGTGTATACAAACATGAGCCAAAAATATAAGGCATATACTCGATGTGGCAAGTTGACAGGGCGATAATGGCGCTCCCCCTATCGAGCGCCATTATCGCGGACATCACGGATCATCCGACTTGTATCAAAAAATGGCAAACCATGCACTATTTTTAATTATTCGTTATATCTGTAGACAGAGGGGAGAAAATGTATATCCAGCTGTGAAGTAGCATACTATACTAACAAAGGTTGGTGATGATAACTGATGAGATTTATTTGAGATTAAGATATTAACATCATTACAGGTTTTTTTATTAAGCCCTAAGGCGATGGTATATCTACTTATACTAACTTATTTATTGGGTCTAATTTACAACATATATAACCTACATAATTATATACAATACTAATTAATTTATGAAATGTTTTCAATAACCTGTTGTGCCTTTTCCATGATTTTCGGCAGGTTTTGGTAAAATATATCTACGCCGTTTTTGGACAGAATATTGAGTAAATATGTATATAGCGAGTGACATAGGGGCAAACTTAAGTAGGTTGGTCCTACAAGTGGGCACCTCCAGCATGGCGGGACGGCGGTGCTAGCACCGCCTGGTGGTGCAGCTCCCCGCGCAGCACGCGCACCATGTACTTCACCAGCGCCACGTCGTCTCTCCGCACCTACAGCCTGCAGTACCCTACCATACCTAACACGAACAGGCTCGGGTACATCAGTGGGTAATATGGATAGACTCCGTATTCTTTTAGGTACAGAAAGCGAGTGAATTTATTCTGTATTTTCTCTACCAAAAGTTTGTATTTAGCTTCGTTAGGGTTCCAAATTATTGCATTTGTTTCTAAATGACTTCTCACAAGTGCATTATATAGAACTTTGATAACATTTATGTTATTAAAATTTACACTCTGTCTCAAAATGAAACCTAGGTTTCTAGATTTGGCGCAAACATTTACAATATGGCGCCAGAACCTTAAGTCGGGGACCACAAAAGAAAAAACGCTGCATAAATGTTTATTAATATTCGACTGAAACACCCACCAAGAAGTTAAGCGATTCTATTGGTTGGTTTGGCACAATGTGCTGCAGGTAGGCAACCCTGTACGGCCTTGAGCGAACAAATAATATCAAGTACAGACATCTAATAAAACTCATTCATCTATAAAAATTCTTTCGCTACCATGGTGATTATATTGAAATCGGATACTGTGTTGTGCCCATCAGGTGGTTGACGACGGTATACTTACAGTTGGTGGTACTTCAGAAACGTCAACGGTGGCTTGCGGTGGCTGGAAGTGGTGGCATCCGCGCGGAGTAAGCGTGTACACCTCAGACGAGTCCACACATTGCGTGCTGGGGCCCGCTGCCAGCTTGAACACGCCTTTCGAGGACGGACTGCTGAATTCCACCTGTTCAATATTAATGAATTAATGAATTTTTTGTAGTTTTGTGTCAGGCCATACGAGACACTTTAAACCGCGTACTGTTTTGGCCATTATGAAGGGTTTTCTTTGAATGAATTCTATCCACAACACAGATCAACATAATCAAGAGACTACTACAACATAATCGAGAGACTACTACAACAAAATCAAGAGACTACTACCTAACTAGATAGATAGATAAAGCATTTATTACAGACTTCAGACACACACATACATCTCATCATCAACCTATATCAGTCCACTGCTGGACATAGGCCTCTCCCAATGGGCGCCATTGCGCCCTGTCTTCAGCTTGCCGCATCCAGCATCTACCTGCAGTCTTTCGCAAGTCATCATCCCACCTGGTCGGAGGGCGTCCTACACTACGTTTACCGAGTCTTGGTCTCCACTCAAGAACACGCACACACATACAAAATAGCCTGGGTTCAGCGTAATATTTTGCTAAAGAAGCAAAATAACTGATTTTCAGCCAGACCTTTTGAGAGCAAGCAGAACAAGTTTCAATTAAATGTGTTCCTAGCTACTAAATGTGTCTGTGTAGTAAAATGAAGTCATCACTTATAAGGTGATGTATAGATGGTAGTTTTATTTTTGGCAAACGAAACGCTTAGGAATACCTTCAATTTGTTTCTGTAATAAAAACTTTTTAAATTGTAATTTAAAAGTGATCTTGGTTTTAACATTACGGATCGGGGGAGGAATATTGTTCCAGCACTTCGTTGCCGCATATCTAAAACTTGCTCTGAAGGCTGCGGTCTTGTGATCGTGATAAAACGGTTCAGACTGAGCGCAAAGACTTTTTATCAGAAACAAAATTAAGTTTAACTAACAACCAAACAAAGTTTCTTGTTCGCTTCTTTACCTTAAAAAGATTGAATTTACTGATGAAAGATTGTGATCACTTTTTGTGACGTGTCCAAGAGTCCTGTAAGGTCTAACTAAAGGAAATAAAGCACTTTGATATTTGATTTAGAGATCTGCACAATAGACGAACATACCTCGTGGTCGTGTGTGGTCTGCATCCGCAGCACGTACCCCGTGTGCACGAAGGCGGGCACGTCCGCGCGCGCCGAGCTCACTGCCAGCACGTGGCGCGCAGCGCGCCAGCACAGCCGGTCGGTGGGCACGGAGATCTCCACGGTACTCGGGAGGACCTCCGTGAACTTGTATTTACCCCCTGCAATACAAAACTCTTCAATTACATTGAAGAAACTAAAAAAGCGGTAACACCTTCTGGTTCCATTTTTTCGCATTCAGCGAACAAATTTCAATTAGATGATTTCCAAGGGCCAAATTGCTAATCACTCTAATGAACTCCTAATCAGTAAACTTAACGAGAACTTACCCACAGCATTGGTATACAAAGGCTGTCCAACATAAGCACCGTCCGCCGACAGGGGCCTGAGAGTGACAGGGACGGAGGCGCAGTCCTTCTCTTTCTTACACACGACAGTCCCCGTTAGCGTGCCTTTTAGTTGAGAAAAGTTAATTCCATCCACGGGTGAGTTAGCCACAGTAATCTTCTGTGTGAGAGGGAAAAATCTGGAAGGAGAAAATTGTATTGTATTTCTATGTGGTCAACGTACGACAAAATGCGAGAGACACGGAGTAACTTTAAATCGAAGCTAAAATGGTGTCAAAATAATGAGACCCAAATAAAAATGGATATTATTGCGACACAACACAAGGCTAAAAATTTTGCAAAGTTCTGGAAAGAAACCAACAAACTGAACCCAAAACCGAGTGTCCCGGTGAGCGTAGAGGGTATTAGCGATCCCGTCCAAATTGCTAATATGTTTAAGGAGCACTTTAGGATACAATCCCCATTGGGGCCCGCGACCGTGGGCCCGGGTGGGGAGGGGGCGCGCGGGGGGGAGAGGACCATGCTTATCACGGCGAAGGAGGTGGCGCGAGTGGTGAAAGACATGAAGCGAGGAAAATCCCCAGGCCACGACTCACTGAGCATTGAACACCTGCAAAATGCAGGTGTACTTCTGCCAGGGGTGCTCGCCATGTTCTTCACCCTCTGCGTCGGCCACTCGCATTTACCAGGTGATATGTTAAGAACTGTAGTTGTACCTATTATTAAAAACAAGACTGGGGACGTTTCCAGCATAGGCAACTACAGACCCATATCCCAGGCTACTGTGATGGCAAAGGTATTGGACGGTGATTGATGGGCATCTAACTAAGCATGTAAACCCACAGAACAGAGAATACATAGAATTAGCATGATGCCTTTTTACTAAGAGAACTAGTGTCGCTAAACTCACACATGTATAAACTAACACACATAGAAATAAAAATTCTTATTGGTTGAAAGAGTACGTTAAAAGGGCATAAAACCATAAAACTAATTTTATTGATATTAAACCTTATTTCGGTAGACACATGGTTCAAAACTCAATAAAATAAACAGTGATAAAAAATGAATATCTACTTTGTCTACTTAGCAAAAGATGGCGCTTTTGCCAAATATTTTTATAGTCTCTATTCCCAGCAAATAACATTACTAATACAATGGCTGCCTTTCTTGATTATCCACAACACAAAGCTACTTAACAAGAGATGGCGCTGGCGCTATTGCTATCGACTTTTATTATAGTCTCTAACAACGGGCCATAAGATCGATAATACAATGGCTGTTTATCGATTACCCAGAAAACATAGCTACTGCCTTAGTGATGTACCAATGAGAATACGAGACGAATCTATCGATATCGATTATTACCTACTCATGAATAACGAAATAGGTACGTCAGGTTATATTTGTGGTGGTCGAAATGAAAAGCTTACCTTTTCTTTTATTCTTTAACGACAATTAATGAAAATTTATTGTCCTTGAAATAGGACATACTTGTTAAATAACTGTCTTTTCGTAAGTTTTACGTTTAATATTAATAAATTATGGATACGCACATTTATGGCTTTTATCAAATCACTGACATGGTTTGATACGGGAAACTGTCCGACTTGATGAAAGTTTATATTTTCGAACAGTTTTTCTTCAACATACTTACGTAATATTTTCATTATTATAAATTCTTTTTTTTATACCCTTCCATACTATAAAATACATCCAGATTAAATCATCACAAAAACAAAACAAAAATTAACGCCCTAAAACATACTTAAATGGGTAATGTTTACGAAATCATAACCATAGTTATCGATAGCACATTTGTGTTTATTACGGCACATCCCTAATTGAGTAGCGAAAGTTGCGGTTAAAGAAAAATCGACCTTAAGTGTTATGACTCACAGTCTATTTTTCTATTTCTGTTTTCTATTTTTGTTTGACGGTTTTGCATTTTGAACAAAACTAACAAAAAAACAATTGATATGATATGCCCCCTTTCATTAAATATTTGGTTCGGCTTTCGTTTTTACACTCTAAAACGGCACAATACGGTATTTTTATATTTTTTTTGTTTTTTTTTTAAGTATGTTTACTCTGCTAAATTAAAACACGACTGATGTAAGCGGAGCTTGAAGTGCGCAGTACTGCGCCTACTAGGTGAGACGCGGGCCCCGCCTACTTACTATTTCTATGTATTCTCTGTTCTGTGTGTAAACCTGCATTACGCCCAGTTCGGATTTAGAGCTGGGTTGTCCACAGAAACTGCAGTACTATGCCTCAAACACACCGTCCAGTACTACACCAGGAGAAGCACACCTATCTGCTTTCTCGACTTATCGAAAGCTTTTGATTTAGTGGTGTATGATAGGCTGTGACAAAAGTTGGCAAAGGATACCCGACCTTCCCCGTGAGCTTATATCACTCCTCAAGCACTGTTATGGCAACCAGAGCAACTATGTGAAGTGGGCGGGATCGCTATCGGACGAATACAGGTTGGAATGTGGGGTGCGGCAGGGTGGGGTGAGCTCGTCCCGACTATTCAACCTGTACACGGAACGTCTGATTCGTGAGCTCAGCAGTTCCGAGATCGGCTGCTCTATTGATGGTGTTATGGTCAATAACATTAGCTATGCCGATGATATGGTGCTGCTGAGCCCATCGATCAGTGCTCTCAGAAAATTGATTGAAATCTGTGAGAGATATGCGGAGGCCCACGGGCTCAGATACAATACAAGCAAAAGCGAATTCATGGTCTTCAAATCAGGTACTAAGACATATAACAACATTCCGTCGGTTTTCTTAGACGGCAGTGAGCTGAAGCGAGTAGCTTGCTTTAAGTATCTGGGCCATTGGATCACCGAGTCTCTTACAGACGATCAGGACATGGAGAGGGAACGCATTATCCATCAGAGCGAACATGTTGGCCCGTAGGTTTGCGCGTTGCACTAGGCAGGTAAAAACTACGCTTTTTAGAGCTTATTGCCAGTCGTCTTATACGTGCAGCCTATGGGTCAAGCACACCAAAAAGTCTTGGAATGCCCTGCGGATCCAGTACAACAATACTTTCAGGGTACTGATGGGGCTGCCGCGCTACTGCAGCGCATCAGGAATGTTTGCTGACGCACGAGTAGACGGGTTCGCGGCGATAATGCGCAAAAGATCGGCGTCCCTGATGCGCCGGGTGCGCGACAGCTCCAACAGCTACCTGAAGCTCATTGCTGGGAGGCTGGACACTGACTGTCTCTTTATGGAGCACAGGACAAGAGCGTATATTGCGCACTCTTGTGTTTGTTAGATATTTAAGGGATAATTTAACTGTAATTATGATTTTAATTTGCATTGTAATTTAAATTTTTATATTTAATCATTTTAGGGGGTATAGGGGGTATTATATTTTAATTAAGATTTATTTTATGTAAATTTAATTTTAATTTGTTTTACATTTGAAATATGGACACTTTTATTGTTTCTGTACTATAAACTGATTGTCTGAAATAAACGTTATGAATGTATGAATTTCATTTATTTTAGAAAATGTCGATTATTTCATATCATATCACATACAAATAAAATCAAAATTATGTTCACAGTCAGAAAATACCTAAGTATAACCAGAGAGGGCTAAGTAGGAACAGTTGTGGTACTCACTGTAAGCCTTCGCTCTGCTCCTGTTCGCTGACTTCCACTTTAGCTGTGTAGGTGCCGGGGGGCAGGAACGTGCACCATGCGCCTGACAATAATAAAACGTTGGTCAAATGTTACGCTTTGAAGTTAAAGCGCATCTTGCACGGACAATGGCTTCCGGTGTAGGGAAGTAGTACGAGTACACTCTGTGCTTGTTTTGACGATGGAAGCTGTCGTAGATGGCGCTGCAATGGCGCACCGCACGCACGACAAACTAACTCTTTCATGGCCTACAACACTCACATGTCCATTTCCAAAATCTCCAGCGACGCCAAACTGCGGGTGGCACCGCCGAGGCCGCGCAGGGAATGCGTTAATGATTACTCACCAATAGTTAGATCGATTCCTTACCCTGTGCGTCCGGAGAGACGATAGCCGTCCTGCCGGCCGCCGCCGTGATCGCCACGTGCCGCGCGCCCGGTCCCGCCGGCGCCACGCTCCCGCACACGCGCCAGCGCGCCGCACGTCCCACAGGAGCGGACCGGGGACCGGACGGTCCTACTTCTAGTCGACTGTCTTCGAGTTCGCATTTCTCTGGAATTGGAACATTAAATTAGAATATTGACCGCAGACAAACACTACTCTGAGTCACGTCTCAGCGAGACTCTTTAGGCAAGCGAAACCCAGCAAAACCGCAGAATTTTGCCATGACTTGTCCACTGTACGACAAGTGAAACAGGTGCGAAGCTATCTATTCTGTTCTCGCATAGAATTGACTATGAATATATCTCCAATTTATGTCATCTGCGTATTCATCGTAGGCTTCGTAGTCAGCTTCCGCCATCTTTGAGGACGCGCAATAATACCGTATACACGACAGACCTTCGTCGTCGTAGAAACCAGTTACAATATATCCATGGAAGGTGCCGTACATTTCAGAGCTGAGTACGACGATACAAGAACTCACCATGTTGAAAGCTGACAGTGTAGACTCCAGGGATCAGCCCCGCCAGCGTGAACTTTCCGCTGGCGTCAGAGTTGCCGATGGGAGTCCCGTCCAACGAGACTCGCACTCCGGACAGGCCTTTGTCTGCGGAGGAATGGACTGAGCCCACTACTGTGAATCCTGTTATCTGGAAAATATACACACCTCATGAATACACATGTGCTGTGTCAGACAGACTAAAACACTAGGCTTTAAACTGAGATAGCCAACCAAACTTATATTTAACTTATCTTGTTCAAAAAGTGTATCAATATAGCTAAGGTGGCGTAAAACTCGAGTACCATGCCCTAAGCCTTTTTTTTTATCTGAAATTCCTTTCAGACATTCGTTCTCTCACATAAAGACTACATGTTAAGCGAGTTTTGCATTGAAAAAATGTTGTTCCACAAATTGCCGCGGGACTTATGTCGTGAAAAGCACTTTACATTTCATTAGAATTTGTTTTTGAACACGTAACTAAACGCGCCTAGGTGATTTTTGGATCTTTATAAAATGATCCATTTCTGAGTATTTACATAACAAGAAACCTTACAAAAAAATTGTTATTAAATCTGAATCTCTTGTATAAAAATATCTATACTATTAAGTTAATTCAACCTACTAAATTATCTTATCAACAAAGATTTCAGCTAGACATTCGTTTACATAGTGTAGGAACAGAGAGGCCCCTGTGTTTGCGCACTAACTTGTGCAATTGAATATATCCTTGAGACTGGCCACCATAATGGATATTCAACTGAGGACATCATCACCATCAGTTGATTAAATAAAGTATAAAAAAGTAATAAAATAACTTACCTCAAAGGCATTCTTGATGAACAAACTATCATGCCTCACAGTGAAAGGCACCTCTTCCGGCTTCACATTGTAAGTGACTCCGGCCTGGCCAGGGGTGCTGGTCATCACCCTCAACCTGTACTCCCCAGCGGGGACCAGACCAAACGTGAACAGTCCGTTGCTGTCAGTGGTGACGTGGCAGATGGGGGCATCGGGCACACCTTGCAGTAGAGCTGTTTTGCATCCTTCCACTCGGTACTTGGGATTTTCCTGTAACAAAACAACAAGATAACAAAATTATAAGTATTAATACAACGGGTATTTATCGCGTTTATTTAACTATTTATACCGACGTTTTAACAGGTTAACACGCTGTCGTGGTCACGATAAAATAACGACAAGAAATAAACCCGATTTTACTTGAAATGAGAATGGAAAGAGACTGGCGATGTAATAGCAGTGCGTATCTTTATACTACACCTGCTCAGAAAATTAATTATTCCTTTACCAAAAATGAGGTAGAAAGTACGTCATTGCAGACGTACTAAAATGCGGGACGGAAAACTATATGGAATTTCATTTCTTATGTGTAGCGCGAGATAAAATTCATAGTTGGTTCATAATTTATGGAGAAATCGATGAACGCACCTAAAAATATATGTAGCCCAACCAAGAATTTCCTGCTTGAATTAGTAAAAACAATTAATTATTTACCTCTACAGAATAAAGCAGCACATAGATATTTCCAATAGTGCTTCCAAATGATGAGATGGTTCCGGCCACTTCAAATCCCTTCACTGCAAGCACTCCTATGGGTAGCACCGTGTTGCCTTCCTTCACTTGAACTACGGACTGGGCGGGGTCTAGTTTCCATCTAAAATGATATCATGCTGTTTATTACTATTTGCTTATTCATGTTGATGCATGCATATATGTACATACTGTGGGGCAAGCATGGGGATTGTTAGAATGGAATGTGTAAATTATTTGAAATTAATTACTTCAACTTCAATAATATATGCAATGTCATGATAATGGTGTCATTATTGTCTACTTTAGTGAACAATCCCCGTGCTTGGCCTCCGGTGTCGCTTTCTGAGATGAGAATAGATGGCCAAATCCAAAACTATGAAAGTTTATAAAAATCATAGGAATAGATGTTTTATTGAGGATTGACCCCATCAAAATACAGGCTTAGTATCCTGGCTAGCGGTGCAAGCACACTAAAGGTTTTATTAATTTTTATAACAATGATGCTTAGAAGGGAGAGTTTTCTAATAAAATTGTAAAAAATAGCCATTTACAATATTGCATTTCTTTCCACATTTTTATCCTGCAAAAATAAAGGTTTTTATCCTGGAAAAGTCCTTGTCAGTATACTTTAAATTTATCCAATATATTTTTAAAAGACTGCACTGACTGAGGACTGATCTATCACAGATTCAGGTAATATTTATATTGTTTGTAATAGTTCTAATGTAAGAGAATAAGAAGCCATAGGAACATAGGCCAGTTATAACATTGAATTTACTCAATGTTAGCTAAAATTTATGTCCATAAAAGTTACCTTGGGTGGGAAGCCTTTAAAGTGTACTTCCCAGGTATGACTGGGGTAAAGTGGAAATCTCCACCATTTGTGGTGACAGTTTTTCTCTCCTCTCCTTTGTCATTCACCAGGTGCACTGCTATTCCACCAGGGCCTTGAGTCTGTCCGGCCGTAATCACGCGGCCCGTGATACCGAATCCATTGAATGCGAAGTTGATATCTTGGCCCGTAGAGCATTTGTCAGCTACACCGTCCACATACAACTCAACCTGGTTCGGCTCGAAGCTCCATCCGGGAGGAGGGCGGACCTTGAGCACGTATTCCCCCTTCTCGTACAACGGGAGGAAGTAATAGCCATTAGTGGGAGCGCACTCAGTCTTTTCCTTGAGGCTACCTTCTTTCGTAAACCTGTAATACCATTTTAGTGAATGAAAGCGTACGTAAAACAGGAGTGAAAATGACGTTTAATGCTACTAAAAATCAACCAAAACTTTAGAAAAAAGACTTAGATATTCATTGTAGGTTACTTACAGTGCAATCTCGATTTTGGAATAGTCCAAGCTAACATGACTTTTAACAAATCCCCCACAACCTAGGATGTCATTTGCGTGGCATTTTGCTGAGTAAATAATTAGAAATAAAGCTAAATGAAATATTATTTTCAAATCGGCAATCGCCATTTTTCCCAATAAAAAATTATTTCATTTCATGACATGACATGAGTGAGTATGAGTATGACAGCAGCAGTCAATGACGGCGACGTTTTATTCAATGGTTCCTCTACACGATGGGCCATCATACTTATAATTCACTAAGACGGGCCAGCGTGTAGAGGGCACAGTTGTGTCAGGTGGCAGACCTTTTTAGACATTTCAGAAGGTGAGTTGTAGAAAAAACCGGCCAAGTACGATTTAGACTCGCGCACGAATAGCCACTTTTACCATTATCTTTCAAAATCATGTGTGAGGAGCCCCCTTAAATATTTGTTTCATTTGAATGTATTTTATTTAGTTTTAAAGTGAATATCAAAACTAAATATTTTGTAAATATTTCAAGCGTACCTGTTCCCGTTAGGTTACAATAGATGACCTATCTATATTAAAACTCCGTGGGTCACGAGAGATCACGTCCTGGTGGTTAAGTTGAGCTTTGCGAAGAGTAGCCGAGCAGACCTTTGACATAACTGCGCCCTCCACAAGCTGGCCCATCTTTCTTAGTGAGCTTGTTAGTATTTAGTATGATGATGGCCCATCGTGTAGGGGAAACACGTTACAAGTTTTTTCATTCAACTCGAAGACAATGTTTGAGATACAAAAAGGAAACATACCCCAATGATACTGTAGGGAAATCTCGCGCTTTTATTTTCGAGCAATATTCAAATAATGAAGCAGTACAATGCATAAACACGCGCATCACTGTCACGTGGCAAAAGTTGTCGTATTAATAAAGACAAAATAATATAAAACATAAAAAAAACACTTTCTGCTTGCAAAACACGATTGAATGTGATATAAATTACTACCTGAAAACTTGAGGGCTTGAGTCTTTCTTTCTATAACACAATAATTATAATATCTGCCCTGTGATTGGACATTTACTCAATACGCCCGATAAATGCCCGGCATAAACCCATCTTTAATTACGAGTGGTCACCATAGAGGGGAAGGGGTAAAAAAGGGTCACATCCTCACATCACATAGCACCCAAAGAGATTTTACATATAGAGCTCAGAATACAGAAAGTCCAGAAACCGTAAGCGCGCCTAATACTGACGCTACAAAAACTACTCTTAAATAGAGTAGTTTGACGCGCAACTGATCAGTTACTTTGTGAACGTCGTATCGCGTGACGTATTTTAGCAATGACCAATTTAACTAAATTATGCCGTCCTGTGTCGTTCCTACCTGTAAAAATGCAGCGGGTCTAAAAAAGAAACAGGATGAGATAACATTTCACGTGTAAGTATCGCATTTAGGTATCGTCTTATTTAAATAATGAATTAATTTCTCTGTTTTCAATTGTCATAGAGAGTGATGCGTCCATCTTGTTAGTGTTGCCAATATAAGAGTTTTGATTTAACCTTCTTTTTATTACCTTTTAAGGGCTTTTATTCGTTGTAGAATATTAATAAGTTGTGACGACCTCTGTGGCGCGGTGGGCGACGGTCCGCCTGCGACGCAGGAGGTTGCGGGTTCGATTCCCGCCTCGGGACAAATGTTTGTACGATCTGCAAATAATATTTGTTCAGGGTGTTCTGGTCGTTTATGTAATATAAAAAAATAT
The DNA here is from genome assembly GCA_947044415.1 of Eupithecia dodoneata. Classification (NCBI taxonomy): domain Eukaryota; kingdom Metazoa; phylum Arthropoda; class Insecta; order Lepidoptera; family Geometridae; genus Eupithecia; species Eupithecia dodoneata. The sequence goes on along the minus strand of OX345656.1, from coordinate 14,284,634 downwards.
AATTTATCTAAATGTAAATCTTTGTTAATTAGTTCAAACTACAAGAGACAATATTTTAGAAAGCCTACCCAGCAAAAAGGATTTTTTTTTAATCTTAACCGTGTTTTATTTGATGAACCTATCTATTTTGAGATAATCAGGTAGGTACATAGTTATATAGAAAAGGACAATTTTTATTCTATTATTATCTTGATTCCAATACTCCCAAAATTTACCCCAAAAACGGGCAAATAATGCCTGAGCTAACAACATTACGCGGGTGGGAAGGTGAGGCGGGCGGGGGACGTTGTTTTGTTTTTGGACACAGCGTGTAGCTTGCAATTACAGTTGAACGCGGTTTCTGGACTTTCTGTATTCTGAGATATAGAGACGTCATACTCATTGTAAAGAAATAAAAACATTGCAATATTTAACTATAGCTACATACCTAGCGTCGACGTTCGAACATACAACGCCGCATGGCATTATCTCTGTCACTCCTAAACGTAACGCATTGCTTGTTTCGTTCGTGTTGGTGTTGGTGGCGAAGCGGCAACAGCGCGGCAGTGATTTTAGTTCGAACAAACGAGACGCCGCACGGTATATGTCCTTATCTCTGTCACTCATAAACGCAACGCACGCATTACTTGTCTCGTTCGTGTAGGTAGCAAAACGGCAACCGCGCGGCATTGATTTTAGAGTAAAATTACATTTATTTTATGATTTTCCATTTTAAACAGTACAAAACAAATAGAAGACATAAAAAGACACATCCTTCTTGCTTTTCACAACCGTCCCATAGTAATATTGCACTTTCTAAACGCACAACATGGCATTTTAATATTTTTCATACTCCAAAATCCCGCTTCAACGTACGTCCGCGTCGCGGCCAGGAGCACGACGGACTGAGTTCAATTCAGACACGTACCTGATTTTCATCTTGTTAGGCAGACCTCGGTACAACATATCTACATATATATAACATCATTGATAGTACCTATATTATTGTACCTACGGCTGGGTGGATTTAACCAAATTCTGGTATTAATTGTTATAAGAATGTAACTAACCCTCTATTAAGTTCTCAACTATCAATTACATAGTCATGTCCTAATGCTGATGTAGATTATCTATGTGAATGTTGTACCAATAGGAAATACTTGTCATGTTTACGTGCTTTATTTAATACTTTATAGTAAACCGTATAAAATTGAAAGGTGTAGATGTACATTAATTATTATTACAAAATAAAAATATACTTAAAATACATTTACTAAGTAAGTGCAGGAAGATGTGGATAATGCTGTACTAGAATTTTATGTAGCTACAGCTGTTTTCGCTTTGTTTTGTATGGGGAGGAAGAGCTTGAACTCTGCCGGAAGCTCATCTTCAGAGTACAGTCTATCAGAGAAATAGACTCTGCGGATTCTACAGTTAGCGTGAATTTGCACCCTCAATGTCTCAACATAGTTGGTTCCATAGGCTCTTCTGGTAAAGTCTGCTAAGTTGAATTGGATCTGGTTCCAGCCTTCATCAAGCCGCATGGGCATGGTACATATGAATGGCTTCACACGAGTGGTGGATTGGTAATTACTTGCTCGGAACCGTCTTCGCACATTCTTGTCATCTAGTACCTGTTAACAAATGAATTGAGGTTATTTTCGTATAAGTAGTAAAGAAACAGACAACAGGTCAAAGTTAACAGCAGGCAGTAAAGGCTTACCTGAACTTCAAATGTGAAGTACTTTTTGAGATTTTTGATGATCATAACCAGAAACGGCAATTTGATACCCAGGGTCTTTTTGGGGTCAGCTGGGCACGTAATGTAAGTAGTGCTGACATTGGTCCCCACTATTTCAAGTACGAGACTCTGTATATCATTATCTGTTATCCTTTTTATGTGCCCATTGCGAACCTTCTTGTCCCAGATTTGCAAAGGTTTGCTACCGATGCTGTAAAGAATTGATAGGAAGCCGGACTGAAACGTATTCTTGAACATTTTGATTGAGTTCACTCGCACGTATGTTATACCCCAATACCCTTACATTTACACGCAATTGTTGTACAAAATGTTTGATCAATAATCATTTGCTTGCCGTCGCAATATTCCTTGACAAGATGACATAAACACAGAAATTTAGGGCCGGCCATTGATTGGCCATGCATGCGTTGTTATCAGCGCGCGATTACCATGGCAACGTGTTTTCTACAAATTCGTTTCAATGCACACAGAACGAGAGAAGATTTTATTTTATTCTTATTGCCAAAAAGCTAATGAGTTTGATATTGTATTCTCAACTACTATTAAAATCGACAAATTAATAAAAAAAATTGTCATGTAACTATACAAGCCAGCATTATGTCAACAATAACAGGATTTGCTTGAATGAAATCTATAGGTTTAAATCACAAACTTTGATTCAGAACGTTTCAGTTTCTGACATTGACATTTCTTTGACAGCTGATTTTTGTCTGAGAAGGAAACAAAATCAGAAACAGAAAAAATTGCAAGCTAGCGGGTCGCATCGCATCGCATGTGCTGATGTGCCTGTGTGTGGTATTTTTCTCTGATTTCCTTTGTAATTTTCGTTGAATTTATTTTTGCATCATTACCAAACAATGGTAGAATAGTTCTTTTTTGTGACTACCAAAATGAACTGCTGACTTGGATAACATACACACTGCTGGAGATAAATTAACGGCAAAATGACGACGGAAATGTCATCAAAGAGGCAAGTGTACATTATTATTTTCTTTTTATAAGTCTTTTAAAATACCTCTCACAGAATAATACTGATTGGTTACCGTTGTGGTGGACTATTGTCTGCTACAATTTCGATCATGGAATTGAGAACTTTCAACCATTCGTAATCATTTAACACTTGGCACTTTTGTTGTTCAACATTTTTGTAAAAATCGCGAAAAGTGCAATAAAAATGTAAGGTATTATATAAATTAAAAACACGATTACATTACGCTCGAACGTTATGAGTTGGATATGGATAAACATAAACAAGAAAAGCTTTATGGGTTTCTACTTTTTAAAAATAGAACCTCTTTTTGTTTTTTTTGTAACAGCCATAAAACTCTTTTGATAGACAAGTACATTTACATATATTTTTTATTTCAATATAAGGTTCAGGGGCCGAATTCTGCTAACTGTTCACTTTACTATGACAGTACTTAGTATCATCTCAGATTTGTAGATAAAAAAAAACTCAAGATAGTGCATGCGGTCATATTAGCACGGAAAGATTAAATAATAATAAATAAATAATGCTGGACAATTCACACAGCATTATCTAGCCCCATGGTAAGCAGAGTTTGTGTTATGGGTACTAGATAACTGATATACATAATACAATACATTACATAGATAGATATTTTTTATTATACATAGAAAACAACCAGAACACCCGGAACAAATATCTGCAGATCGTACACACATTTGTTCCGAGGCGGGAATCGAACCCGCAACCTCCTGCGTCGCAGGCGGACCTTCGCCCACCGCGCCACATCGGTCGTCAGATTGGTTGAATAGTTTTAAACTTAATACTTCTGAATCGTGTCCTCGTATCTGTACATGATTTCATCAAGGGTAAAATGTCAAAATGTGTCATTTTGAAGACTACCATTCTTATGCAGCATATAATTTAGTAGAATGAGAGCTCTAGTGTGCACTGTATATCTCAATTTTTTTATACACCAAGTGTGCACAAAATTTGTTGTTGGTTGCACAACAGCTTTAATAATAAGTTAAGTATGAGTGTAATGCATCCTGTACACATTGGCGTATGCGCTAGGCCAGTATGTTGGGCCAACTGATCGAATTGTGTTCACACATTGGTGTACGATCATTCCGCATTGGCGCTTCAACCAAGATGGACTTGGAGTGTCTTGCTTTGGTTCATAAAATTAATAAATAAATAATGCTGGACAACTCACATTATATATACATTCATTATCTAGCCCCATTGTAAGCAGAGCTTGTGTTATGGGTACTAGATAACTGATAAACATAATACAATACATTACATAGATAGATATTTTTCATTATACATAGAAAACGACCAGAACACCTGGAACAAATATCTGCAGATTGTACACACAATTGTTCCGAGGCGGGAATCGAACCCGCAACCTCCTGCGTCGGAGGCGGACCTTCGCCCACCGCGCCACATCGGTCGTCAAGTCCATATATTCGGATCATTTCGATAAATTTCTATGAAATTTAAAGTTTCGGCACTTGTCCATTCCATCATCGTAAATCTCATACGCACGCAACGCGACTGTCTCCGCTGCAGCTGACGACTAGAGACGAACGAACTGAATAAGACGCTAACGTGTGGACACTGTCATGCACAATCTAATGTTCTTCATTAACTGTATTATGTTTTATGCCCTTTATGGGGGAGGGGTCCCCCCTCTGCCAGACAATAAGACAAGCTGATTAATGAGATAAGTGAAATTGAATTAGCTAGAGGTTTCTTTTTCTATGCTGTTGTCTAACAAGCCAGAGAATCTCGACTACATACTAACTTTAAAAGATTGATGTAAAGATAGTTTAATAGAACTCGATGTCCTAGTAAGTAGAATTTATTTTATAAGAATATTTTACCTCTAAAAATATCGTCTACACTACAGTCTTAGGAAAATTTCTAAGATTATTTTCGATTTATATTATTATTTTTTACTTTTCTCGTCTGTCTTTTCAAAAAAGAAACAAATAATAGTTGAAGCTGCGGTAGATATCATCGTATAGCTAATCGCAGTGTCCCGCATGCGCCAGGTACCGACGACCGGAATAAATACAGAGGTTAACGGCGGGCGCTTCTTTTCGTTTTATTTCGCGAAACGGGACGAAAGGATTTTTGATTCACCTGAGCTACAGAATAAAAATACAAAAGGTCAGTCAACTTTGTATTGTCTGTTCTGAACGTCCGATACTGCTAACTTTGATAATATGAAGTTTGTTTTATGTTTTATTCAAATCAAGAATCTATCTGAGAAGTGATAAATCCCACCAAAACATAAATGTAAAAAAGGAGAGCCAAGTTCAATACAAAAATTATGAATGGCTGTGGGCTTCCCCGCAAAAAGAATGGAGATATAAATGAGTGCCAAGTCAAATCTATGTAGGTTAGATTTGACTTTGCCAGTTTTCATTACATCAGTCATTTTATAAAGTTATTCAACGTTTTAATTCTGATAAAAACTGGCCAAGTCAAATCTAACCTACATAGATTTGACTTGGCACTCATTTATATCTCCATTCTTTTTGCGGGGAAGCCCACAGCCATTCATAATTTTTGTATTGAACTTGGCTCTCCTTTTTTACATTTATGTTTTGGTGGGATATCATTACTTTTTGTGAAGAAAACTAGGCAGGTATTGAGATTTAATGTTCATCTTATCTTAATCAAGTAAAACACCTCAGAACACTTAGTGTCGGTTTATTGTACCGAATACATATCTACAACTACGCACTTATTACAAAGTCACTGCACTGCACCCTAACCTACACTGTATTCTATGGCGCAATCGGAGACGTTAGTACCTACTATTGCTTATTCTATGCAATGCTTCGACATAGGTACATAGCTAGGTAGGTATTATACGAACCGGTCCCTAAAAACTACACTGTATTCTATGGCGCAGTCGGAGAAGTAGTACTATTGCTTATTCTATGCAATGCGGATCTATTTTAATTTAAACCTTATTCCATTGACAAAAATTATTATAAGGTCGTTGTCGCTAACATTATTTATTTTTTTACTTTTTTTATTTTTTGATTTTTTCCTACGTTTACTCACTATTACCGAGCTGGATTCCAAATTTCATCCTTCTAGGTCATCTGGAAGTAGGTTAGATTTAGGTACTATATATACAGCCTTGGCCAAAAGTATAAAATTTATTGACTTTTTCGTGTTTAAGGTGGAAAATAAAACTAATTTGTTTTCCAAATTACTATATTAACATAAAATTTTATAAATCACTAATATTTAGTTGGCCCACCCTTCGCATTGATCACAGCAGCAATTCTTTGGGGCATGCTGTTTACAAGATTTTTACATTCGGCTGCACTTATGGCGTCCCACTCTTGAAATAAAGCATTTTTTAGCGTTGTTTTGGATGTAATGCTATGCTGTTTGACTTTGCGCTTCAGAATACCCCAAAGATGCTCGATAGGGTTCAGATCTGGGGACTGCGCCGGCCAATCTAACAAGACAATACTGTTGTTTCGAAACCAGCGCATGGAGGTCGCTGATTTATGACAAGGAGCATTGTCTTGTTGGAATTTGACGCCATCCAAGTTCGTGTCGCCGAAAATGCGCGTAAGCGAAGGTAATAGAGCGGTTTCGAGTACATTTATGTACTTTTCACTGTTCATACGGCCTTCGCAAACGAACATTTTGCCGACACCATCAGCTGCCATGCAGCCCCAGATCATGTTTAACAGTGGAAACCACGCAATCTGGATGATATTCCTCGCCGACGCGCCGCCTCACGAAGGTTACACCGGCAGTTCCGAATAGCTGTAACAATTGAAAAAAGTAGAGCTTAAATGTGTGCTCATTATTTTTATGAAAGCCAACTAAAATAATAGTAATCAGTGTTATCGTTTTTATGAAATGGTATAAGCTTACCTCAAAGTTTGATTCATCGGACCACACAACATTTGACCAATCCTCCTCCGTGAAGTGTTGGTATCGTAGAGCCCATTCTAAGCGATTTTTTTTGTTATTTTCCGAGAGCCACGGCTTCTTTCTTGCTTTACACCCCTTTAAACCCGCATCTCCAAGCCTTCTTCTTGCCGTTCGAGCACTAATAGGGTATCCACTTTCTTCGGATAGGGCGGCAGCGAGCTCAGAAGAAGTTTTTTTGCGAGAGACTCGCGGATGAGTTTTCTGTCCTGGCGCTCAGTAGTCACGCGTTTTCTGCCACTCCGTCTTATATTTGCGTGGGAACCAGTCTCCACAAACCGTTTAATAGCAGATTGCACTGCGTACCGCGAACATTTCACGAGTTTGGCAATCTCTACTTGGGTCTTTCCTTGTTCATGTAACAACTGAATTTTAATACGTTTTGTGTAGCACAGTTCACTTGTTTTTGGCATTTTCGAAAAAAAAGAATGTTAATTTCACTATTAAATCACACACGGAAGCTTCCTTACGCTACGAATAACAAATGAAGACTAATTTGTATTTTTGAATTTTTTGTGTAAAATACCCATAATTTGAGTTTAGCTCACCAGATGTTTTATGGCCCATAGAAAAAGGTTATCTATTGTTTTAATAATCGTTTGAGGGCACCGGCTTGCCCTTTGTTCAAAACATTTGCTATTTTTTTAATGTGTTTTGAGATATGTATGTTTTAGAGGGGTGCTTTATACTTTTGGCCAAGGCTGTATGTCAGTCAGTCAGTGTGAATTTTACGACTTTTTGACCTTCATATCTTTATAACCGTTTGAGCTAGCTTCATGAAATTTGGGCTTCTACATGTCCGTTTTGAGTTATAGAAGGGTCAAAAGTGGCACCAAGTGGTTCGTGTAATGATACACTCGGCGCGTTCCTTTGCTTGAACTTGGCTTGAACACGCTGCCGCGTGTTCTAATAAGGCATGTATGTGACGTCATAAAATTCCCAAGTTCTGTGGTCTGAATTTAGTTTAATAGGTTTTCTTGCTAGGCTATTTCCATGTTACGTTGAAAAGCCTAGGCATTTGATAGTATATTTTTAACAAGGAACCAAACTACTTCATTGTAGACGAGGATGACAATATCGAGTTATAATGCGTGGTTTTGGCTCGAATGAAAAACTCCACTTTTCACTTCTGTTGCTCAAAAAGCCTGTCATTATAACGAAGCTCGGCGAACGAAAACTAGAAACTACACCAAATCAACGATCAGTCAGTATACAGGACATTCGTCCTCTTATTCGTACTTAGAGACTCGATTTTTTGGTATTTTATTTACAGGACTATTTGAAAGGAGATCCATTTCATTTGAATTTATTTTTGAATATGTTAAATCTTTTGTTTCCTTTCGAATAATTAGACCAAGCCTATCTTTAAACTTTCTAGACTTTCTACTCAGCCTGTACCTGCTAGGGAGCCTGATAGATTGCCTGATGAATCTGATGATAGATACGTTTAGTCACTCAAGCAGTTATCTCGGTCAGCGCTCTCATTCCCGTATAACTTCGGAAACTAGATACGGCTATCTGTCATTTCATACAAGTAGTGAGCAAACGTATAGTTTCGTATTTCGTAGAACATTCGATTCAGAATTAAACCCCTGGTGTAGATTCTCATCAAACCTATTGTTCTGAGTTTTTTGCTCACGATTTGTGATTCAAAGCTCTAGAAAATTCCGCGAAATCTCAAAATACGTCTTCTTGCTCTTTTTAGCTAAATAACGGATTTTATTTAAAACATTTCAATGTCGAATGCTTACTTAGTTATAGCCGTTTTATCCTATTTTAGTTTGACTTTTGAATTGGGTTTAGAAGTGGGCTATGTGAAGCATGGGCCATTCCGGCGAAGATGACAGCCCAGGTCAAATAACTAAGTTACATAATTTGTGCTTAAACGTTTGATTACAGCAAAGACAGCGAATTGATTCAATAGGATTCAACCAATTTTTAAAATATATTTGTTTTTGTTTTATATTATTAGTTTTTTTGGTTGATCATGGGAAATTCAGCAAGTACACAAACACATAAAAAAAGACAAACACTTACTTACACACATTATTGAGATTGATACAGTGTCTCACCCATCACAACGGCTCGACAGAGACCTAGTGCGAGGGACAGAGCTTCTTCTATCTATAGGTCTGCTTCTAGGTTCATACATACAATTAAGCCGAAAATATCTCTCATGATAACCTTGAAGTTTACTTGGTTAACATTACATTATTTGTTGTTAAATGTTAGTAAAATTTATGAACCTAGGAATCGAAGCCGCAACATCCTGCGTTGCAGGTGGATCTTGGCCTGCCTCATCACATCAGTCGTCAAGAATGGAATGATCCTTATGAAAATATTTAGTGTACTCATGTATTCGGAAGTATGTTTTTGATAGGAAATCGCGCTGCATATTGCATTATGGCCCTTGTTGTTAGCACCTGCCTAGAAGGGCTTGAATGTGAGTGAGTCAGTTCATCGTCCATTGTGATCGATATGATGGCTGCCGTAACTCTTGATGATTAATAATGACAGGTACCAGAACTCATTGCATTATCTAGCTAGGCATTCAACTCCTCTGACTTGGCTTACATTTTCCTTATTGTTGAACTAGCAATTCATGTTCCTTACTGCCAATACAGCGCACAGAAAGTTTCCTGTTTGTGCAAATCCACTTTTAGGGGAAACCAAACGGAAGAACATTACTACATACCTTCTTTAATCCGCGAATCACCGTGACTCAGCTAAACTATCTCCTGCCCAACCATACACACGGTTGGGCAGGACCGCAATGCCGACGCACTGTAGCGTCAAATTATGGCATTAGTTATTCATAAAGGCAATTATTGAACTGGGGGAAAATGTAAACGGTTTGAAAAGCTTTATGCTTCTATCGAAGGAGCAAAGTGCGAGTGCCACTAACTTTTCTCCCAAGTAAACTTCTTGAAATTAAATGTTCTTTCGTAAAACTACTATGTATGTGCAATCGACAGCGCAAAAAAACTTAAGCAATAAGCATGATTACACGGTCTAATAGTTTCGCATGTGCGTAATGAGTGACTCAGTGTTTTGCTATGCTGATGTTGTATAAACAAAACAATCGTTTATCAATCAGCTGCTTCCAATTGAGAGTCAATGATATCATTATAATACCATTATGTCAACGGTAGACTATTCTCATAGGTGCTCGAGCCCATCACGGTACGTACGATACGAACAGTAGGTACGAACCTGGAATGAGCTCCCCGAACTCATAATGCCGTCATATTCGCAATGTATGTGTTTTCGCATCGAAACTGGTTCACGTAGCGACTAGCGCGTCGCGTGGGGGGTATCGGAAAGCGGGATTATGAACGGTTTTTTTTGTTCCCTTTCTGGGTCGTCGATCTGTGCTAAACTGTCTCGTTTCACGTCCAAACTTCTTTGCCTCTCACTGCCCTTATGTACATATAAGGATTTGCCACACGCTAATCTGTGGTCGGTGCTTAGTCTATACCTACAGAAAAACAATGTTGGGAAACTTGTATTATTACGTATTTCCTGCTATTCATCGAATACCTGTTCCAGTGGTCGTATCATGAGTTGAAAATAATTAAATTGGTTGTACATTATTTGGCAGATAAATCCCTCGATATCGCCAGACAGTGTGTCTTCCAGTTCATTGTCCGTTGAACCGCGGCCGCTAATATAACACAAACGGAAGCTCATGTGTGTCAAACGCGCTCGGTATGCGGCTTCTTTCTCGTCCACTGAGGAAACATTAAATAAAATGACGACACCTCTCTACCTCCGGAATACCATATTCTCGAGGCTAATTGGTGTGAGAGCTCCTATTGTTTACGGTTTTCTTAAGTCCCATATAACTGTAAATATGAAATGATGAAGTCGAAATGTTACGAATAGTAGACTATACTAATGAAAAGGTCACAGTGACGATGAAGCTTGCAGGATCAGTATTTATAGACGGATACACGCGGCTATAGCTAAAGTTATCTAGAGCCGCCGCCCCCACCTCGACTCTACCGTAGTATCACATCAAACTGAGTTTTACTCGCTAAACTAACTGATTTATGCACTCCTTCACAGGCTCAGGAATGTTAGCTTTTAAAATTTTTATGGCGCTTGTGAAGCTTGACCGATGATTCATCGCAAGATTAAATCACATGCAAGAACTTGAAAAATCATCAAGCGTTAAACTATTCTGCTAACACAATTCAGGATGAAGTATTATGATTACGTAGGCACGGTAATCTTTAAAGGTTGCATTACCATAACGTAGGCATGCCATAATTTCTCCAGTCCCATTATTTTCTGTAAAGTCCGGGTTTCAACGAAATCCTGACTAACCAACCACTCGCAAGTTTGAACTTGAAAGCTTGGCTCACGCAAACTAATATGAAGAAGGAAAGGCAGAGGCAGTGTCGTGAAAATCATCACACGGGACAGACGTGTCGCCTCACCTAGCCAAATCTCGTAAAGGATGCGAAAGTTTATTTCTAGACTGAACTTTTGTTGATCGCATTTGGATAGTTGCCGCGGACTTATGTAAATTGTGAGAAGTGCGGGCGATTTCAGCTTCACAGATTTACCGAAGCTCGTGTACTTAAAACATGTGATGTGAAACTGTAAAGTTATTGATACCCAAAGATAAACTATCTAGTGTACGCTGCATCACATGGATCGTTTATTACCCACCCGTTGCGAGATAGCGGGTGACTAACCGATAAACAAACTTTAGGCTGCTATCGTGTTTTTCATTATATGTTCCGTGTGCTTCGATGAATAATTTTGTTTATTTAGTTAGCTTATTCTATGAACTGATTAGTTCCAGTGAGTTTATGTGGAAAATGATAGGCGTTAGATGAAATGATGGTGTAGAGATATGTTTTCCTCATGGATAGTGAGGGTCGTTTAGTGTTTTGGAAAGGTGGCCTGTGGGAGGGGGAAGCTCCCACGTTGAACTGCAACACCTGCAAGAAACGACGAGCTGACAGAATGAGTGCCAACGAGGACCGCCCTCAGGGGTGAGTTCTCGGACCATTTCTTCTTATTGTGCATAGGGCCGGGTAAAGCTATTTATTTGCGAAACGAGACAGATAATGCCATTAAAGTGCCTATAAGCTCAAATGCGAGTATTTACGAATATCTGCACAATGTTAGATTTAAAAATAGGTTGCTATTTTAGTTAATTCGTGGCATTGTTTTGTTGGATAGAGCATCTTTGTACGTTGACCCAATAAGGGAAAATATTTACAAACCAATTATAACAAATTCGTTTCTCGTGCATACATTTTATAAATTCCAACTTATCTGAGTATCTGTACGTTGTAAAAGAATCGGTGTTTTCTTTAAAATAAAGCGTCTCTGTTCCTTCACTTATATTTTCTAGATAACTATCTTGATGACATAAAATTGATTGTATAACAACCTTATTACTGCAATTATTATTATATAAATCAACATGTAGCCGTCTCCATCAATTACTGCCGCTTTGAGCCAGCAGTTGTATAAACACTCTCGCATCAAAATCCAGTCTCATTCAGATTGATAAACTGTTATCCCTGTTGATTTAAAACATCTTCTGGTGTTTTGATAAATCGTCTTCATACTTGTAACTTTTTGTTGCTTAATATTAGGACTGCCGGTTAGTTCCGATTGTTGATTTGAATTTTATTCATGAATATTTACTTTGCTGTGTTGAATCTTAGTTAGAACTCATTTTCCTTTCGTGATGCTAGAATTCGGTCAAAAAAATCTCTTTTGTGTCTTTTATTCCCACATCATGTATTTGAAAATATTCTATCTACACAAACTCTGATTTGTCATGCGTTGTTTGTCTCTCTTCGTTCTATAAATAGCTTAAAAGTAAAATAGTTGACCGCATCTGGCGCCAGTGGTGTCGCTCCATCATAACTATAAGCCACGTCGTCAAAAGGTTAACAGTTACGTAAATAGCATCGCTTCTTAAATCATAACCCCCGTGTGCTGCAGTATTATTAGCTTCCTCACCATCTACTTGCTGTTCTGTGGCTTTAGTATACGAACAGTTGAGTCATCTGTGGTGCTGGAGACATTCCACAAGTCTTCGTATTTAATTACACCACCGCACGGTTACATTTTGGTTTTTATTTACAAGTAATGGTTTAGATTGGACACATGTGCCGACTTTTCCTTGATAGAAATAGCATTAGTATGGAATGGGTTATGTAGCGCTTTTAGTTTTAGTAAAACTCAATGATTAATGTTATTATGTTTATGTAGCATACAATAATGTTAAGGAGAAGATTCTTGGTAATATTAAAATTCTAATTTCAATCATACTCAATGATTCACTAGTTCGAAATGGATTGCCTTTAGTTAAATAAGCTTATGAAATCTTATTTATTACCCTTTATGATATTGATTCAAATGAATATGAAAGCCGATACGATGCGGTAAAGAATCGGCTTATTATTTTTCAGTGGAAGTCGTATGAGGGTGACTGCCGATGCCGGCTCCCCTTTCTCATGATAAGGGGTCATTACCGCACGTTATGACATTTTATTTCCATTTTTATCGGCTATGTCGCATTCATTACTACACATGCATACCAAGTCATGTAACTACATGCTTCATAACAGCTTTGTACTACCGGCAGGCAGGCGCTGCCTCGTTATATCTAGGTACCTTATTTGCATCATGCCATATCGCGGTAACGTGTTTTATGTGCAGTCAACTACACCAATGCTTAAGATTCATACGTTTTCAAAGAGTCAATACATCTGTATATCAGATAGCAAGCAGGTTAAGAATATAGATAAACTATAGATTCAGTAGCTAACCCGGAATGCATTTAAACGATCATTCTCTAATTAAGGAAATCGCCACATAACACGTGACCTAGTGCAGCGCTAAACTATACATAGCTGTGGGTACCAAGACACATGTGAGTGGCGTACGATGACTCAGGCTTGGGCTCCTATCTTTGTCGTCATTTAACCCTCGGCATGCCTGGTAGGGTCCCTCAGACCCACCAACGCAGAAAAACCGTTGTATTGTATCCGAATTCGAATTTCGCACTTTACCGCTCTCAGTAGCTGACCGTTGTGAACCCCTTGACACCAACCACTAGATTTCACAGTCCGGGCCCCACCAGGCACGTGGTGTAACAATTTTAAGTGCAAACTGCTTTCAAAATGAGGCTCTAGAAAACGATGTTTTAAGTGAGGAGGACTAGAGATTTTACTATAAGATATAAGTTTATAGAAGTGCCTAATTTTTCCTGAAGTCTAATCAAGATTTCATTTGTTTTAAGTTGATTTTGCATGTTTGTAATCATAGTAGTTTAATTTGACGTTGAAAACAGTATAAATGTTTAATAACAGATTTTATTAATAAGGACATTTGATTATAATTTTTTTTTTTACTTATCTCCCTTAAATATAAAGCAAGTTTCAATAAAAAACAATAAATTAGGATAATTGTACACAGCATCTACCCCAAAGTTTATTTTATTAAATCCGGGTCCCACAGACCCACCAGGCATACCATGTAACTTTTCACCACCAGGCATGCCGAGGGTTAACACATTATTTGGTATTCATATGTACTTCCTCATCATGTTTGTCTAGCCAGGTAGGTATTACTGTTGCTAAGCCAAAAAACGGAAACTGCTAGAAAATCAAAGAGTCAGTAATCTTACAGCCTTACGAAGGGAGGTGAAACTCGGAAGAAATTATATACAAAAATGTAAATGGATATGTTTTTATTGTTCCAGCGAGCTAAAGAAGCTTTCAGAAGAGAGCTTGACGCGGCAGCCAGAGGAGGTGTTCGACATCATCTGCAAGCTCGGCGAGGGCTCGTATGGCAGTGTTTACAAGGTACCTATGTCAGAATAGAAGCTAACTCATGATGTCACTGAAAACATATGACCTGCTTACACTGGTGGACATCCTTCTCCAAACCTGAGGGTTGCGCCTCAAGGCTCGATAGATTGATACCTCCACTGAAATAATAGAATTATTTTAGATGATGTGCCAGAGAATATGCAAGCTCTGAACCATTAGTCGCCATTTACATAGAACGTTCGATCGAAACTGGTCATTTTGATAGGCTGGAAGGGCTTGGTTTAGTTTATTTAGTGTTTATTTGCAGAACGATTAGCCCACCTCGGCTCTAGACCGGAGGTGGGAAAGGGAATGTGTAGGTATTTGTCTTGCAGTGCAATAGGATGAGGGTAGAAGGTACACAGGCTAAAATTGTCAGGATCGGTGAGCCACTTATCATAACACCCGGAACAAAATATCTGCAGATCGTACACACAATTATTCCGAGGCGAGAATCGAACCCGCAACCTCCTGCGTCGCAGGCGGACCTTCGCCCACCGCGCCACATCGGTCGTCAACTATAACACCGCGTTTGGTCAATAGTGTCAGTTCGTCGCCGTATCACGTCCTCTACAAGTGACAATAATGTTTGTTCCAGGCGTTACACAAAGAGTCTGGCCAGGTGCTGGCCATCAAGCAGGTGCCGGTGGACACGGACCTGCAGGAGATCATCAAGGAGATCTCCATCATGCAGCAGTGCGACAGCCCCTACGTCGTCAAGTACTACGGCAGTTACTTCAAGAACACCGACCTGTGGGTAAGGGACAAGGACGTATAAGGACGATAAAGCGTAGCGAATCTTTATAAAATAATTACTAAAGAATTTGGAAAATGATCTGCACCCAACTGGCTATTTGTAAAGGATTAGTTTATTGTTACCTGCAGTTTAAATATAATGTAAGCCTTGCCTCATCTAAATCTGTCTGCTGGAATGCTCGTAACATCTCGCGGACAATGCCATCCCACTCGGAGCGTGACGCTCGTCCAGCGCAATGAGGTCGCCTATAAAC
Organism: Eupithecia dodoneata; assembly: GCA_947044415.1. NCBI lineage: Eukaryota > Metazoa > Arthropoda > Insecta > Lepidoptera > Geometridae > Eupithecia > Eupithecia dodoneata. The sequence goes on along the minus strand of OX345656.1, from coordinate 14,269,094 downwards.
GTGGTACAATTTGTCACTGTACAGTACAGAATCACATTAAATCTTAATTACCGTAAGGCTTTACTGGACACGATTTAACTACCACTAAAGAGGAGACCCATTCCGAGCAGTGGGTGCGAACGGGCTGAATGACAAAGATAATGAAGCAGGCATAGCTTTATAAAATACGTCTTAGTTTCGTTTTTAAATTAATTCAATTCTATCCAACGCGTTTACTTCAGGTAACAATCAATTATAATAGGAAAAATAAGTTTCCATATTCGAATATGTCGTTATTTTTACATGCAAAGTTAAAAAACACACAACGTCCCAGAAACTATAACTCCGATTTAGAAAGAAATTTTATGTCAACATAGACATTTTTGAATGAAAGGTTAACAATAACAGAAAGGTTATTTTTAAAAACTAAAACACAAACTACAACAATGCATAATCTCACATGTGGAGTAAACAAATATAAAATGAATTCGAAAACTAAAGATTATATGAACAAAACGATGAATGAAAGCTTTCAAAAACAAAATGGTGTCGAGCTTCTATGCTTAGCTTTCATGATACCAATGTCGTTAAGTACTTTCCACCAATATTCGTTGGGTTTTGTAATTCCTTTGTATACAAAAATATCCGGTTTTTTTAATGGGGGTATTGGATATCGATTTCGAACAAATCAAGGGTGTAGGTTACGACAAGGGGAATAGTGCAGGTATCATCGAATTTAAATAGTGGCGTAACCTCGATCGAGACGGTCAGCACCTGCAATGGCGCCAGCCTACCGGCCAAGCCACGAGGCTACAGTATTTTAAACAGTGTCTTACTGCGTGATTGCTTTAATCTCCTTTTTTTCAATTTCAGATAGTGATGGAATACTGCGGAGCTGGCTCGGTGTCGGACATAATGAGGCTAAGGAAAAAGACTTTATCGGAAGACGAAATAGCAACCATACTCTGTGATACACTCAAGGTTAGAAAACTGTAAAACAAGTTTGGTATGAGAACTGCATCGTTCTGCGAAGCTAGTTGTAGTTTAGTGCAACATAGGCTTGTGTATTTAGGTGTTGTTAATAAGTCATGGTGAATAAAACATAAAGTTGTCATAAACATATTACTTATACGTATGTAGATACGTATATTTGTGAAACGATGTAATGTCAGCACGCCAACCCGCTATACATTGTGACGAAATGTGCGGATACACGACATATATTTATCGATAAAAAACAAAAAATAAAAAATTATATGTTACCTATATCAAAAACTATATGTCGTGTATCCGCACATTTCGTTTGATCAAGGTTCGACAATACACATTGTATAAACATGTGTTGTGCTGGTCGGCAGGTAGATAATGCCTCGGCACTAAGCCCACCCTTTGTACCCTTTGTAGTGCAATTAAGTTTTAATAAATACCCTCAGGTATATGCTATTATTGTTCAATAAACAAGAGTGTTTAAAAAGAATTTATGTTTGGGAAATGATTATATTGATACACATATATGTATTTGATATTTGTGAGAAGGACCCCATTTTAATTTCCTGTTATGTTTACAGGGCCTTGAATACTTGCACAGGCGGCGGAAAATACACCGCGACATCAAAGCTGGGAACATATTGTTAAATACGGAGGGACACGCGAAACTCGCTGATTTCGGCGTCGCGGGACAACTCACGGTAAGGACGAAGTTAATAATATCATTATTGAGACCTACGAGTATCTGGTATCACTTGGCTAGAAGATACATTTTGCCGCTTTTGGGTGGAATGTTGCTATTCTGAGACAAATAATGTTAATTGTTGTAAACATCGTCGATAATTTTTAACGACGTAAGGTTTCGCCTGCGGGAGCGGTGCGTCTTGATACCTTTGCGTTGTCGTTTGCTAAATACTGCAGTGGCTTTGTTTTGGAATAGTTTATATCATTCGGTTAGTATTAGTGTTAGGATCTGGAAACGTGGTGGGTCGACGACACCGTGCAGTTTGTGTCGCATGGTCGCGGCGCCAGACCATTCTGGAAGCGTGGTGGGTCGACGACACCGTGCAGTTTGTGTCGCATGGTCGCGGCGCCAGACCATTCTGGAAGCGTGGTGGGTCGACGACACCGTGCAGTTTGTGTCGCATGGTCGCGGCGCCAGACCATTCTGGAAGCGTGGTGGGTCGACGACACCGTGCAGTTTGTGTCGCATGGTCGCGGCGCCAGACCATTCTGGAAGCGTGGTGGGTCGACGACACCGTGCAGTTTGTGTCGCATGGTCGCGGCGCCTGACCATTCTGGAAGCGTGGTGGGTCGACGACACCGTGCAGTTTGTGTCGCATGGTCGCGGCGCCTGACCAGTCTGGAAGCGTGGTGGGTCGACGACACCGTGCAGTTTGTGTCGCATGGTCGCGGCGCCTGACCATTCTGGAAGCGTGGTGGGTCGACGACACCGTGCAGTTTGTGTCGCATGGTCGCGGCGCCTGACCATTCTGGAAGCGTGGTGGGTCGACGACACTGTGCAGTTTGTGTCGCATGGTCGCGGCGCCTGACCATTTTGGAAGCGTGGTGGGTCGACGACACCGTGCAGTTTGTGTCGCATGGTCGCGGCGCCTGACCATTCTGAAAGCGTGGTGGGTCGACGACACCGTGCAGTTTGTGTCGCATGGTCGCGGCGCCTGACCATTCTGAAAGCGTGGTGGGTCGACGATACCGTGCAGTTTGTGTCGCATGGTCGCGGCGCCTGACCATGGCGGATGACACATATCTATTTCGGCAGGTTTTGTAATAATTTTATATGGATTTTTATGATCTGAAATAAACGAATAATATTTTTGTAGAGTCTACACCACTTGTACTAAACAATAATCTCAAAGTATCAATAGTCACTGTAGACTATGGTATTGGGTGGAATACTCTCGGGTATCACTCACGCTTAAGTCCGGCCGCGAAGCAGAAAGTAGTAAATATCATTGTGTCACGCTCGCACAGTCTGTGCGAGCATTATATTTACACGGGAGTGACAGAGACAGGAATAAAGGTCAATGTACGAAATTATTTCTGCTTCGCGGCCGGACTTTAGGAGAGCCGCTGCCCCGCGCCGTCTGATGATGATCGTGCCCGTGGTTGCAGGACACGATGGCGAAGCGCAACACGGTTATCGGCACGCCGTTCTGGATGGCGCCCGAGGTGATCCAGGAGATCGGGTACGACTGCGTGGCCGACATCTGGTCGCTCGGCATCACCGCGCTCGAGATGGCGGAAGGCAAGCCGCCCTACGGGGACATACACCCCATGAGAGCCATCTTCATGATTCCTACCAAACCGCCGCCTTCCTTCAGGTAAATACTACTAATATTATAAACACGAAAGTTTGTGAGGATGTAAGTATGTTTGTTGCTCTTTCACGCAAAAACTACTGAATGGATTTTAATGAAACTTCACAATAATATAGCTTACATATCAGAATAACACATAGGCTACAATTCATAAAGATATATTGTATATTATCCAAAATATCTGTCACCACGCGGGTGTTACCGCGGGGCGCAGCTAGTACTACTATAAAACTTTTGAAACTATCAAGGTTATTATTAAGCCATTTAAACGTACTCGCAGTGCCTTCAGGTATTCCGTGATCATGGCGCATGAAACTGCCGAAATATTGGAAAACTCAAAAATCAAATCATGTTAATATCCCGTTTTAAATGACTTTAAATATGTTCTTGTGACTTTTATCCTCAACATGCCGAATCTAATCCGTGATTCTTCACTCTCAAATCATTAAAAGTGTAAAAGATGGCCGCGTAGGTAATAAAGTAAACTAAGTCAGTATGTTAATAGTATGTGTTTGTTGCAGAGAGCCGGACCAGTGGTCCCCGGAGTTCATAGACTTCGTGAGCCAGTGCCTCGTGAAGATCCCGGATGAGCGCGCCACGGCGGAGTTCCTCCTCAACCACGAATTTATAGGTACCTGTCTACTTCTCACCTTGTGTTTAAAATAATGTTGGTCACTCTCAGTAATCAGGAATGTTTATTCACTAAGCCATGGTACAGAATACATTGGTGGAATGACACAGAAGAGCTGCATATCTCGCGCGAATACAGGCACGTGATTTTAAAAATGAATAAAATAAAACTGGATGTCATTAATTAAATCAAATAAACACCATACGAATTTGAGCCAATTTCTTGTGCGTCATTTTGCTTTCTGAATTATAAGCTAAAAGTTTAAAAAGTTTCTCATAATTTCTGTCATTTGCAAGGTGCAGGGCTGGCCATTATGGCGATCCTGGAGAATGCCGATGCCCTGGACCCAAATTATGCCAACTTTACTATGGCAATGGTATCGTCGCAGAATCGTCGATGAAAGAAACTAGATGCGTGCGGTGATGTTTGCATGGAGAGACTGTTAAAATGGTTTCGACTTTGACATTTTTGACACGTGTCTTTCCATCTGTAGTTTCATTCATCAATGTTAAAATGCCAAAATACTAAGACGACCATTGTTATGATGAAGCGATTCTCTTAGGATCGATCATTCAGCGATTCATTTAGCGATTTATTTATATCATAAGGGCCCCGTGAAGTGTTTTGGCTATGAATTTTTTTGGCACCAATAATGATAATGTTGGTGATAGGTTTTTTGAGTAAACATTATTGTTAATTTTGTAACCTAAAGATTTATCTAATTTTACTTTATAGATGCTATATGTACCAATTCACTTTATTTTCACAGTCTCTTATTATATTATTTGTTATTTATCCGTGAAAACCTTCAATAAGCTTTCTAGTATTTATGAACATTTTATTGTGTTATATATAAGCTTCTGGTTTTCCTTTAAATAAATATAAAAAATATAAATGAGGGTTGGTGATTATGGTGCATGTAATGAACTGAGTATGTAACGTTGCAGGTAACGCTAAGAACCCCACTATCCTGAGCACGATGATAGCGGAGGCGCGCGAGATCCGCGAGACGCAGGCCTTCCGGAACGCGCACCAGACCAACAACGCCAAGACGTTCGGCGCGCACACGCAACCGGTACTGACCATGATTTGTATAAACACACATAGGCCGCCTTGGCGGTCGTCGCGGAAGAATTGACCTCTTCAACCCCGCCAAGCGAGGTGTTAAGAGCAACCTCTTATTTGGGAAAATTATGTTCGACATTAATGTACTCGTACATATTATGTGTGCTACTGATGAGAAAATAAAACAATATCGGGATTTTACTTGGGACACTTTAAAAAAGTCAAATCATTAAAATTAAAAAACATATGGAAATAATGCGATATTTTTTATTTCCTAAGAAGATAACGTTATCTAGTAGAAGTGAATCGTTCGTCAACTCACATCATAGTAGTCTGAAGCTCTTAGTGTAAGATACTCCGTGTTCGTTCCGTTGATCAAAAGTTTCTATTGACGTTTTCTCTGGTTGATGTCGCTACCGTACACACCTCATGGCTTTATTTGAGGTAGACTGCCGGACCGTTAAACATACTCTCCCTTCACATCTTCCCCTTCATCTGCCTCAGCAGCGCGGCTGAGACAAGGCAGTAGTAAATGTATATTGTTTGTGTTATACAGCAGACTGGTACATACGACGAGGCGACGATGCGCGCGGTGACGGACGGCACGCTGGTGCCGCACCGCGACTCCACGGACCTGGCGCACGACCTGGGCACCATGGTCATCAACGAGCCGGACGCGGACCTGCAGACTATGAAGCGTAAGTACATTCTGTCTACACTACATACGACGAGACGACGATGCGCGCGGTGACGGACGGCATGCTGGTGCCGCACCGCGACTCCGCGGACCTGGCGCACGACCTGGGCACCATGGTCATCAACGAGCCGGACGCGGACCTGCAGACTATGAAGCGCGAGTACACTGATATGCATATTAAACATAGAAAAACGACCAGAACACCCGTAACAAATATCTGCAGATCGTACAAACATTTATCCCTAGGCGTGGAATCGAACCCGCATCCTCCTGTGTCGCAGGCGGACATTGGCCCACCGCGCTACAGAGGTCGTCGAAGAAAGTATTGTTCGTGGAGTAAAGAAAGGTTCCTTCCCCAGGACACGACACGGACCCGATGGACACAAACAAGCCCAAGTACCGGCCGCTGTTCCTCGAGCACTTCGACAAGAAGGAGGGCAACCACCTGCTGCCCAGCAACGGGACCGACACCCGCGCCGCGGGGGACAACCCGCCCAGGTACTGGTCTTCTGGTTCATAACAATAAGTGGGTGTCCCAGCGACGCAGGGACGCGCGCCGACTGCTATTATGGATTTATGGATCAGTTGAGCTAAGCCACCTATAGATTGTTTACAACATTCTGCAATCAGCTCAATTGTTTTAATTGTAAATACTAGTTTCTTTTGTTGGATTAATAAAAATATACAACCAATACAACACAGACTTCCTGACAGACAGACATTAGGTCTGTCAGGTAGTCGCTTGCCGAGACAACATCGATTAGCGCCTGTGCTAGAGCGACTACTACTAATAATCTAGTGAACTCAATCGGTCGAGGATTTAACCTTTCTCTAATAAAACATTATCTCATTTCAGCGCGGAAGGCGAGGCGGACGGCGAGGCGAACCCGGCGCTGTCGATCCAGCGAGCGTTCGTGGAAGGGAACTACGAATTCGTAAGTCAGCTGCACGTCGTCACTCTGCTAGCCCTAACCGCGCCGCGTAAGTCCGCCCCCGCCCGCGCCCGCGCGACGCCTGCCGCCCACACAACTAACGTACTAACGGGCGTTGTTGCCAAGATACTCTGCTTTTTGTTTTAGATCCCGTAACCGTACGCTTCACTCACTTACTGATAAGTTTTAGAATATTGTATAGATGCATCTGTATATACATATATATGTGACACTGCGTGGAGTCTCGCTCGTATACTGTACTAACAATATGTTGCCGTAATACTGTGTGTGAAATATTACAAAGGTCAAACAATAGACTTGCTAAACTACTAAAATGCGTTTCTTTTGTATTAGTTTGTTTTTACAAAATCTATTTAGTCCCTACCTGTGGCTTCGCTCGGGTACGTGAAATGACCTTGCACAACATTATATACCTACTGTAGGCTTAGGCATTATTTATCAGAGACTCTGGGTAAAAGTGCCTCGAGTTACGACAACGCAACGGTGCCGTCTGAGCCCTTTTAGTATGGGTGAAATCTATGTGTCAAATGGTTTATAAACCGTCCTCTTGAATCCTCTATCTATTAAAATAAAACCGCTTCAAAAACCGTTGCGTAGTTTTAAACATCTAAGCATACATAGGGACAGACGGACAGATAGCGGGAAGCGACTTTGTTTTATACTATGTAGTGAAGTACAGGTGAGCGACTGTCGCTTACATGAGGAATACGTTCCTATAAAATAATTGTAAATTAAAAGTACTTAGGTAGGTCGTCTTCGTAAGTATAGGTAAAACTTCGTAATGTAGTAATCCATCCAATGCATCCAAAAATAATTATCTGATACATATTTGGATAGTTTTGTGTATGTGAATACATCATTGTGTATGTCAACAGCTGTGCATGCTGGGCGAGGCGGAGCTGTCGCTGTGCGTGGCGCGGCTGGACGCGGAGATGGAGGCGGAGATCGAGCAGCTGCGCGCGCGCTACCTGCGCAAGCGGCAGCACATCCTCGACGCCATGCAGCTCAAGAGGACCACCATGCAGAACTTCTAGCCAGACCCAGCACATAAAAACTACACAGAGGTCCGGTGAACAGACCGGACCGGTCAGCCAGCATTGAAGTCATCATGGTCAGGGAGCCAGGTACAAATTTGGTCAATTATTTCCTCCCGAGCGAAAATTCGTAAAATGCATTAGGGATTAATATTATGAGTACTCGTGACCGTCAGCTGCGACTCCGTGGGTGGGTTGGGCAGTGTCAGCGATGACGACATTATTCCCATGGAATAAGGTTCAAATCGGAATTCTGGAATATGCTAATTTTAATTTCTAAAGAGTACTCGTCCTCCTCCTCATTCAAATTCGAGTTCTACTTATTTACTGCGCACGAGGCACGCGCTGAATACCGCTCAGTTGAATCACGAAAAGCGTGATTTTCCCATCAAACTTAAATATTATGTGCAACGCTTCGACCAACAATGAGTTGTTGTGAAGAAAAAGTGCCTTCTCAGAGGTGTAACCAATATCCACCACTCAACTATTCTATTCATGGAAACTCCACCTTAAGGTGTCTTGCAGGTCATTGTCAAACAATAAATAATCGTACTGGAGTAGTCAGACGGCAAGAAGGAGAAATACATCTGTCATGATCATCTGCATAAATATGATGTTGAAAAAAGATATACCCTTTATGAGGTTGGTACTGTACAGTATGAACAGTATTGGTCCAAGAATTGTCCCTGGGGAACTCCTCATCGCAGTAGAATCATCACCGATGATTCTACTGCATCACCTGCCATCAAGAGAAAACGTGTCAGCTTCCACGACCCACCAGTATCGACTACAATTTCTGTTCAATAGTACATAGAGCCAATATCGCTCATGCGCTCTCCTAAAACGTCAAACGCGCTTGGGAATAAAATCGCCTAAGAAACTTGACATTGCATTTCTTGACTCAGCATTATGTAAGACCATAGAAAGATTCACACCAAGTGATGAAACAGAAAACATTTCTTTAGATGTCACACCAATGGTCGAAATAGTCAAGACGAGTGAATTAAATGACCCAGATCCAATTTGTCTGAGACGAAAGATGGGAGTATATTGAAAATCAACGCCGTATATCTTGGCATGCAGCACAATGCTGAATACAATGCCCTTGCAAATGCCTCTCTCTATCTGTCACTGGCTCCCGGACCAACACGCCTCAAATGAACGAATATGACCCCGTGCTTGTCTTTGATAATGTAACGATGACTTTTCTTATAACGTGGTACAAGATTGGCCTAAATTATTTAGATTTTATATTTTGATAATATGGGTTACAATGTTGGTGTAGATTTATAAAAGTTTGATACTCACAAATCAACAACGAAAATGTAAAAAGCAACTTGATTTGAGCATCGCGTGCAAGTCGAATTGGTATTACAAAGTGTTTGGAGATTTACCTCCCCTCTAGATTGTTAATAAAATGTAGATTATTACTTCTAGGAATATAATTAATTAGGGCTAGGTTATTTGTAAGATTTGCGACATATCTCTGTTGATGGAATATCATGCTAGGGGAAGCTATTAAGTTTGTCAATTCAATGTTGTTACGGCTTTTGTGTGTATACATAAATATTGAAGCAACGTTGTTTAGTTAGGTTCTGTAGAATGGGCACCGCAGCACTCATGCGTTTGGATGGAGCTTACCACTGCTTTGTCAAGTGTTTGTACCACGTCGCATAATATGCTTTTGTCGTAACTTGTTCCATGTATAAAATATACAGAAATGTATGGGTTTCAGTTGCTGTTCCTGCGCATATGTGCAGTGGTGACTTTGTATCCAAATAGATATTTCATCTAGCTAAATATTACGCATATTTTCTTTACCTATGGTACATATTTACAGAAACCGCCTGTCCGTCCGCGGTACACAAACTACCAATTATAATTTGACTTCGTCTGTTGTCATTAGATATCCCATAGGCGAAGAAAATATGTTAATTATCATTACGTAGATACTGTATTTAACTCATGACAATATACCTAATAATTGTAGATACGTAGTTACTATTATTTACGTAAGTTTAGTTTCGTTTTGGTGTATTGTGTTTTGAATGTCGTTATCTAAGTTCCTTATTGTAATAGATCTCAAATTTATTATCTCGGTGTAAATAACTTTATGGTATAATATCTTAAGTGTGTGCAGACTTTGCTTTGGCTTTGTGTACCTTGGTTCGTCTACCGAATGTCGCTAATCACTCCCTGCCCGTGGAATTATTTCATGATTAATCGATATATGTACTGAAATGGTCGTAGAAATAATGCTTTTATAGGCCATAGCGCAAACCAAATGTATGTACGTCATGAAATATTAGTCGCACTAGAACTATGAGTTATACAGTGAGACTTGTCAGGCTAGTTTAATAGAAATGTGCTAATGTGTTCAAAGTCTGCATACAGTTCACTTAAAAAAACAGTTTGTACACAGTAGAGGGGTTGTGAGTTATGAATTTATTGGCAGAAGGTGGAATGGAAGGAGTACAGTCTCACAGTTATCCGATGTATACATTTTATTCGAGATAGTATAGCAAAGATTGTGTGATCTCTAGTGTAGGTAGTTAGGTAGCCTTACGGAAAGTGCCGCCATATGGAAGTATTTTTGAATAGATGCAGTAGGTTCTGATTTGCATTGACAAGTTATATAGAAGTGCCATTATGAAAGAGTTCATAGTATTTTCATACTGAAAAGCAATATGGTAATATTAGAATTTCCTTGGTTTCATGAATTTAAATAGAAAAACCTATTTTTGAATGTTTAACGAAAATATTCTCATCCGTTTAATTATATTATGTCTGTAAAGAATGCATCATATTTATTTACAATTTTCTTTATTTTAAAGTAAGTATATTTAGCCGCTTTATTTGCTGCTAAGTTAGGGTACGTTCACACATCATCCGTTTGACTTTATCCTGTCAAATGGATGCTGAGTGAATGAACCTTCAGGCTGAGTTAGTTATGATCAGTAAATAACCTCAACTGTAAAACCAACAAGGTGCACAGTAGTTTAAGTATTAGGACACAGCGGTAATGGTCTGCAACGTTGCATTTAAAATATTCAGTGCTTGATTTATTGGCAATATTATAATGTACAGGGTAAAACTATATTCGTCGTAATAACGTAAGCTTGGACGCATTTTGCCGCTTCTATCGTTGATTCCATCGGCGTCTGTTGATTCATTCATCAATTAGTTTACCTAAAATGTAATTATAATTCTTAGAACAAAGGTTTATTATTGTAGATGAACTAACTCATTTTGGCCTTATTCGCCATTACAATTCGTATGAACTATTATAACATTGTGAAATAAACTCAATGAGTAATGTGTAAGGTTTGATTTTCAGCAAATAAGTTGTTACAGGATGGTGTTAGTGTGCGTTAGGTTTGTTGTTGAAAGAGTGGCTTCAAGTTAGCGTACAATGAGGTAAGTGGCACTCCTCACGTATCCCCGCAACTTTACGACCGTATTCTCGGACAATGCAGCCCCGTCCGGTCCGTCTAGGGCTCATTATCGTTACGTTAACGACTCGGAACAAAGCCTTGTTGACTAATATTTGACGGAAATCGTCGCGTCCTTACCGTAACGATATAAACAGCTCTTAACACGATAGTCCCTGTAAGTATTGTTTGTGAATATCAATGTCTTACTTAGCTGAGGTGATGTAAACTTACGGCTGGACTAGAATATAAGCACGGCTCATGTGGAGCATTCTTCAAGGGATTGAATCCGTTAAAATATGTTTAATGTTACTATTCAAACTATTGTAGCTAGTCTGACGAACTCCTTATGAATGAGAGCGGGTGAATTGCGAGCCTGTGTGCGTTTAGTATTGTGTAGTGTGGGGTGGCGTGCCGCCTTGTCTAGTTTAAGGATTGTGAGAACGAAGTGCACTTTGTAATTCTGTAGCAAGTTGGTGTTAATAGGTGCATATGCATTATATTTTTGGACAGACTCACTCATTAAAAGATTCATTTATGTATACAAGAACTTTTATTTCTCTTTTGTTCACCTTTCACAGGAAGTAAACTGAATAAATACAAAAATAGGCATTGATTTATCGCTGATTAATAAACTAGTAAACAAACCTGTGTTTACTAGTTAGTATTATTTTACAGAAAGTAGGATCTATTTCGTTAACAAAAACACTGCATTATCGAGGTTATATACAGGTATACATATAATAAAATGCAAACCAACAAATAACAATACATTCAGAATACTAACTTCAGATCTTTGAAAATCCGTTACCTACATCATAGATGAATACTAACAAACCCCTACAAAAGCATTAAGTTTAAATCAATAAACGATTAACAACCTGCTGTGTAATAAGTCCCAGATAGAAGCCCTCAGTCCACAAAGTCTGGTCCCTACTGGCTCAAGGAATCATTTCATAAGCTTGGGGACTTAAGGTTGTATAACTACTGGTTAAATAATAAATAATAGAGCGCTGTGACGCACATCCATTAGTAAATATAACTACCGGTGGGTAAGTAAGACAGAATACTAATGATATCAGTCATTACATTATGTGCCTAGCATTAGCATTAGATAACATTACAACATTAATTGGTACCATTGTTATAGTTACCTACTAGAATGTCTTAACTACTAAATACTTAAAACAAATAAAAAACTTTCAAATCTCCTTGAGTAGGCAAGATTAAGTACTAATAAATAAATACTTTTGATTCTTAAATCATATTTTTATACAAAATAACAAAATAATTTAGATTTATAAAAAACTTCGACATATCAGGTACACAAAAATTATGACTAAATAAATTTTGAAAAGCTTTGCCTATAATTATTTACTTAGGTAGGAAGAATTTTGTATGGAATGCAAAATACTCAAGTAGAATGTAATACAAGACAATACCCAATAGACATACTCCTACAATAGGCTGCCTACTCCTTATGTATCATACATTATTTATCTAATGGAATGGAGTGTGGGCATCTAGACAACTAGCTTATAACGAGACAGACAGACAATGGTACGGAGTGTACATAGGTACATTAACATCAATTGACCTATGTCTTAACAATAAGATTCAAATTCAATACGCAATATTTACAAAAATGGGGTATTTTTGCATTTAAATTATTGCCTTAAAATGAAATTATTGGTGCTAGATAATTAATCATCCATGTGGCTTATGTAGTATGTATGTAGCACCAAAGATGTCCTTATCACTATGACCAAAGCATAGAACATTATTTAAACCTGATTCATCACTCATGACACTTTTTAAGTGTTGCGAAAGGAGATCTTGCAATTAGAATATTTAGATTAATCTAAATCTTTAGCTCAAAACCAACTTATATTGCGGTCTTTAGTCTGTAAACTTAGCCATACAATCACATTAACTTAGGGTATTACTCTTCTAGAATCCATAAATGCTTGATAATCTCAAAACAACAACTAACAATACACTGATTCTAATCATTCAGTAATGGGAGTTTCTAATCAGTTGCTTTAGTCTATGCTAGCCTCTACATAGCTACCTTGTTTGTATAATACCATACAGTCTATAGGGGAAGTAAAACAGGCAGGGAAGCGCAGGGAAAGCCTTCCTCATTGCTTTTTGAGAATCACTTGACAGTACAGCAATGAGTCCAACACTGAAAGACAAGTTAATTATTATATGATATGATGATAATTATATTTGTCTAATGTTCCCAACCCCAGTGGTATTAATGACAGTGGCATGCTGAGGTATTCAACATCTAACTTTCGTGTTGATAATATTAAGTGTGACCATAGTTTGGTAGAATTTAAACTTAATAACCAAGAGGTTAAAGTTGCAATGAGCTGGTAAGGAGCTAGCAATGAGAGGGTACCAGTATCATCGGCCTTTCTTACTAGGATCAGCTTTTCCATACAGGTCCCCATAAAAGTTAAATTAAGCTTGGCAGTATTTATGTACTCACAGTACTGAGCTCCCCCGAGGATCATATCATACATATGCACCGTCCCCACGCTCCGCAGCAGCACTTCAGATATGAACAAGTATAGGACCCGCGCGGTCTCCAACAGGGACTCCAACAGCAGCCACTTGGTGATGTTCTTGTTGTTGTTCAGGTTCGAGGAACGGAACATCACAATGGCACTGTTCAGGAAGCCAACCACTGAGGTCACGACGATCAGTCCACACACAAAGTAATGAAGTGCTGACGACAAATATTTTTTTTTAATATTACTTACATAAAAGGTGTACCTACTTAATAAATATAATAATGATGATGAACAATTTACACAACACAATTGATTACAGATAGATAACACCCCGAACAGATATCTGCAGATCATAATTACATTCGAGTTAGAGATAACCTATGTGGCGCGCTGGGCGGAGGAGGTCCGCCTGCGACGCAGTAGGTTGCGGGTTCGATTGCCGCCTTGGGACAATATAATTATGTCTACAAAATGCAAATCTGTAGCTATTTTATCTAGATGTTCCATATTGAACTCGGTGAAGGTGCTGTATAAGATGGTATGAGTGTAGGAATGGTCAGAGATTATAGTTACCCAACATGCTCCCGATAAGTTCCTGCTCGTAGAACAAGTGAGGGTTCAGCAGGCGGATCATAGCAAATGAGAATGCTGTTACTGCAGATACCTAGAAAAATACACATTCTTAATATTTTAATCCTTAACCCTAGAACACTACTAGTATTTGTTTTTTGAATAACTTTGTAATTGTTCAATTAATATGTCTATGCTTCCGTGTATTTTACTCTAGAGTCACCTGCTCCTGATTGGTCAGTAACGCGGCAATGGCCTGACAATGTGGAAGTGTACAAGTGTGTTGCGGGGTGCCCCATCACCCCAGTGTAGGAAAATCATAAGTATTTTTTTTAGTTTAACACGATGGTTTCCGTATATTACATTATTTTGTTTTTGTATTTGATGTTGAATCATGAAATACTGTCAAAATGCATTTAACAAAAACTTGAGCTTGAAGATCGTTTCTATTTTACTAATATTTTGAGTAATTTGTTTGTTGTATGGCTGCTGGCACGGCTTTTGTAGATGATGAGTTCAACAACATATGATAGGGAATCTGGATGAAGTATTAAGAGGAAAAGGAAACTATGGTGTATCGTTTGCTAATAGCTGAAGAATCTGATGATGAAATAATACATATCTAATAAAATAAATAATAAAGCTTATCAAAGAATATTTGGAATATCGCCTGGAAAAGCCATGTTTTTGAGGAGGGATATAAGAGAAATGGTTTCCGAAATCCTAATAAAACGTATGCAGGATCAAAGGTCTACTATGGGACATCACGCCCAGGGAAGTTATAGTTTCTATCGAAATAATAAAGACCGCAAGTCCAAGACCAAGTGCAACTAGTGCAATATTCCAATTTTCTTGGAACACTAAGTTAAAGTGTGCCAATAGTGTTCAAATACATAAGAATAGCTTGATTTTAAAGGTGATTTGTGATTTCAGTTCTTAATAAATACTAATTAAAAATATAGTTTTAAAAACTGTTCTTATTTTAAAAAAATACAGGACATTATACTTTGGGGTGCCCCAGCACCCCATGTAGTAAAACTAGGTGTGTAAAACCAGTGTAGGGTTCCAGGGTTAAGATATAGGCCACTTAAGCACTCCAGCACTATTATTTTTTCTGTAGTAGCCTTGAAACCTACTGGGAGAAACTAAACTACAGAGCACGCGTGGTTAGTCCACGTACCAACACAAACAAGGTTTTTATCAATACAATAACACTGATCAGCTGACCAGTGGAAAACTGTAAATTATCCACAATGAATACGCGAGCCAACAGATAATACACCTTGCCCAATTATAGCAGTGAGAACTGATTCTTTACTACGAATAAAAAATAGAACGTCGAGTTTACTTACGGAAAATACGATCGCTACAATTCGCACAAACATCGCATAATCTATTTTGCCCATTGTACTAGCTTGTTTTCTATTAAATAATAGTTGTAAGCCTCAAATTACGTTGAACCAAACTTTCTACAAAATATTTACAAGTTATAACACAACGCAAAAATCAATAATTTCGTAACAAACAATTCGGACAGAGTGGACGACACGCGACGACGACATACGCAACGCAACGCACGCACGCAGCTCACCGCGCAAGCAATGCCGCGCAACTCGAACTTATTGATAAATATCAGTCAGTCAACAACAGTCAATTTTGTGTTTCGACAAAAAAAAACAATGAACGAACGAACTACGAAGTGACTGAACGTTTGTCTTTTTTTTAGAAGATATTATGACAATGACAGTAATGGAATAGCAAGGTCAATTTGTGCTGCCACCTACATACTATGAAAAGATTCAAAACCGTCACAAGATGTCGCGTGCAACGCGTCTCAGAGAAGAATGTAAAAGTTCATCGCTAGATGGCCCAACTCGTAGCAAAGTCGTACCGTACGTACTGTGGTACGTACTGCTCGCAGTAATATAAATCATCTCTCCGAATTATTATTTTTACCAATCCCTAAAGCTGTGCGTCCATTGCATAGGTATCGGAATCGAATGAAGTGAAATCCCGGGATTTTACTGTTCATAATATACCGGAAAATCAGAAAACTGATTTCTCCGGAAACTCCCGTAATTTTTGGCCGACACACAGAGTGGTAAAACGACCAAAAACCTGGCCAAAAATATTTTGTTATTTTTTCTTTATCGGATCGATGGCCCATGACGAGAAATGATATTTTTCATAATAAAAAAATACTTTGAAGATATTTGGAGAAGGAAATAAATAAATAAAATATAATTATGCGAGGATTTTTTTTTATTGTGTTAACAAAGAATAAAATACGCGCCGAAATACAGTAAAATTATATTTTCTTTCCGTCAAGCAATCGCTGCGGACTTGCTCTAACTAATTCATGAAGTTCTTTCCTTGTTATAGATTTGACACAATGTAGAGAGTCTGAAACAATAAAATTAATCGTTAGAAAATTGCGGACATAGAGACAGTTTTCAGAGTTAAAAATATTTTTTATGTGAATATATGTGAATGTTTTTGCTACCTAGTATAATTGCACATATCTTCTAGTTTATTAAAATATTACTATAATGCAGTTGCGATGAGTTGCACATGTTTAAAAACACTAATTTTAACAAAAAAACAATGAAAAATACAATATTTTTAGGCATGTTGGTATAATCCCAATTAGGACATGAATAAGCTCTCTTAATAACTAAAATGGATAATAGAACATAGTACATACCTTGATTGATAGAATCCATCACACTTTTTTTATGTTGAACCACTTTGCACATAAATGAGAGCACAGAGAAATAACTATTTTTTAGAGTTGCCGCGAACAGAGACGAGTGTTATCAACAACCGCTAGGTTCCGACGTGTGGTCAACGAGACGGGGACTCGGAAGCAGGTAGAAACTTTGCCTAGTGACGCGGGGATTATCTACCTTTTATGGGAGTAAGTATGAAGTCTAGGAGACCATTTTGAGAAATTTGATTTATGGCCAGGTTTTTGGTCGTTTTACCAGTCTGTGCGACATTAGAAACGGAAAATTTTATGTTTATGTACGTACGTACTTAATCATTTTTCAAGATCCATTACACTGTAATGGATGAGACTGTTATGATTACAGATTTGAAAATAATTCGGAATTGTTTTCCTCATAAATCCTCGCCTCTACCATAATGAGGTAAATGCGGCGCAGTTAACTAGATATAAATAAATTACAGTTTCGCTAGGTAAGCTCTTGCAAATTGGAATGTGCAAAGGGACTGAACTGTCACTACAAAGAGCTTATGATATGTTTTAATTTCTCTGTTTTCGGTTTCACGATGTCGCGAACAGAAGTTTTTTTTATTAGCAGCTTTTGCGAGCATACAGGTACCTACGACTTAGGGTCTAAAATATTTAAATTTATGAGTGAGTTACGGCTACCTATGATGACATTAATACACAAGTAAATTAAACCGAAGTGGCTGTTAAAATAAAATAATGGTTTCTTACTAAATGTACCTAGGTAAATGCTACATACCTACGGTGAAGAAAGTAAAAAAAATTGATAACATTTATGGTCTATTATGCTACTTTAATTTCAGAAAAAGTTTAGGGATTCCGCGCAAAAATAATTCAAACACATGAAATCGTGAATTTTACGCGGGTGAAGCCGTGGAAATAGCTAGTTTATTATTAAAACACTTTCGTTCTAGTCGTCAAAGTTTTTGTCAGCTCAGAAGAAAGGAAAGGGCTAAAGTGGGGATGAAAGACAAGTGAGTGCAATTAGAATAATAATTCTGTAAATTCGGCACGGTTGTCACAATCGGACATTTGAATTTGAAAAAGTGCCAGCGAACAATATCTTTTAGATTATATTAAAATTAATGAAACAGATTAAACTTTTGATTGAGTTCCTTACTCAATCAAAAATTTATCGACGTAGTAAATGGAATAGTTACATACCTACCTTCATTTCGCTCTACCAGAGAATGCTTTACTCCCTCATAGGATAACTAGCTACCTCTACGGTTGGTCCATAGAGCACCTAGTTAGAGCTAGACTACACCTCATATAATGCAGACTCTACGCTGATATAAGGTAAAGCCTAGTACATAAAGTTACCTTACTAGACCAATACATACAAATGTGTAAGAAGGTAGGTACCTAATGAAAATTGAGATCTTTAATTTTTCCGCCATCAAACTTCAAAGTCGCACAGAGCATACCAAAATTATCGCAACTCATTTATTTTCATTGGTCTCTCAGTTTAAATTGGCGTACGAAATGTGCTCTTTAAAGTCGATAGGGTATCAGCCCCGAGAATGGCCCACTAACGGATCTCGGTAATTATCCACCATTCACGGGACAATCGAACCCATCTCCGTTCAATTCAATCACAATTAATTCGATTACAACACAACGATTTGTTGCTTGTTGTAAATTTTGATATTATTCAAATAGTGAAATAATTTTAATTTACGATTTGGTTACAACTGGCGTACTTTACGATTACAGTTTTATGGTTATGACCATTTAAATATTATTGAGATTGATAAATTTACTGAATATTTCACTCGCGGATATTTCTGTATGTATACTAACAGTCTGTTTACGAGTCTGGAACCAAACATGGGCTATTTATTCCATAAAACAGTTAGTTCCCATGGGATAGAATTAGCCTTTAAGCCTTTCCATAGAAACAACGTGTGTGAAGCTGCGGGCGGAAACTAGTTACTAATTTAATATAATTATCGTACTGATTTTTAATATAATGGATATTTATATACCTACTAGCTGCGCCCCGCGGCTTCGCCCCCGTGGAAATCGATTTGTCAAATGGTTTTTTTTAATATCCTATGTTAGACTCCTGGTTCTAACCTACCTTCTCACCAATTTTCAGTCAAATCGGTCCAGCCGTTCTCGAGTTATAAGTGTTGTAACAAACACGACTTTCTTTTATATATATAGACTAGCTGCGCCCCGCGGCTTCGCCCCCGTTAAATCTATGTGTCAAGTCAAATGGTTAAAATGATAAAAAGTATCCTATGTTAGACTCCTGGTTCTAAGCTACCTCTCCACCAATTTTCAGCTAAATCGGTTCAGCCGTTCTTGAGTTATACCTAAGTGTTGTAACAAACACGACTTTCTTTTATATATATAGATTAGGTATTATCTATTTTTGCCATGAAATTTGTAATACCTAACTACATGCATGTAGCCCATTATAAGGTACGTACCTGACTACGAGTTGTAACGAGAAGTAAGTTACCGTCATCTTTATTTGAACTTTCAAGTTAATACAGGATTTTATTTATCTAAAGAATGGATACCCATTGCCACCTGCTGTCTCTGACCAACAGTGTTTTCTTTGACCACTTGTTCACTTGACCACTGTGGTCAGTTGCGTATCAATTATACTAATGTTTTTATATCTAATTGTTATCCGAATACACTGTTGTAAAGTAAACCTTGTCTCTTTACAATAGGGTAACTAACTTATTGGCAGATAGAATCATGGTTCGGTTGATAGGGGAGATAAAGTAATTGTTGTGCAATAAAACGGCATGGTCAGGGGTAGTACACATTAGTTGATCAAATTATTGGACGATACAATTATTATTAAAATGATGATCATCGTATGCTCTAGCTACCGCTTATATGGACAATAATACAATTAAAAAATACAAATAGTGTTTACACTTCGCAACATTGCCTCGTGGAATGGCTAAATCGCTGACCGAAATAAAAGGCAACATTCCGATCACCTGTACTCACCTGTACACTCCAATAGAAGATATTATTACATAGCGTGTGCCCTAGGATCCATAGGACCTAGGGTGTCAGGTTGTCCACCCTAAACGGCTCAAATAGGTGACTTCGGTCAACATTAGCGTAATTTCGCTGTTTGAGAGACTTGACTGATGTTGCTGCGGTCTAAACCTGGAATGGAATAACAAATAGGTTATTAAGGGGCCTCAGGAGGGACGAATTCTTCATACAAACGAAATACCAAAATTATTTCTAATTCAATCATATTTCCACTATAATATTGCATTATTTGTATTAAAATAGTATTTATCTAGGTTCCCAAATAGTTTTTTTTTCAAAATACCTAAAATGAAATGAAAGCCAATCTCATTTTGCATATTTTCGTATTAAAAATATCAATATCTTACGTTTTATTTATTAAGCTTATAGCTTATATTGTCTAGTTACAGAATAACAATACTTTGTGAAGAATACAAAAAGTTTTCATTCATAATTTTTGGTATTACGGAACAAACCAAATTTTGAACGGCTAATATTGCTATCGCGCACGCATGGGGCGCGGCGCAAGGGTTAAACAGGGACAGCGATATTCGAAGCGATTTTTGCAAGCGAGGGTCTTAATTACATTTTATCCCGTAAATCATCGAAAATCATAGAATAAAAATACTCTATAAACGTTTCTATAGAACTTTAATTAGGTAGTTGAATAATGGTTCTTTAAGCTATGTTATATTCCGGAAATAACGCGTGCGAAAGCGCTTACAGAAACTTGTTCTTAAAAAAAACACGAACAACAACACTGAAATAGTTGTCGTATTCAATACAACCGTTCTAAATATAAAATTGCCCCTCAAGTCCATTGAATTGACACGTCAACACCAAAATAACAACCGTATACCCATCATCTACCTCCCCGCACAACACTCTGTTGTGGACATAACTCAATGGTCAATGGGCGAGCGCGTCTATACAAATCATAAAGTGCACATGTCAATATACAATTATAAATGGGAATCGGGATGGCGGGCACACTTGTTATTGTTACATCTGCATAAATTACGCGAACCTAGCAAATTTTAGTTTTGGGCCAATATTAGACGATCTAAAAATGGCATCCTCAGTTGTATGGCTAACAACATCTGTAGCCCTATGTACAGGTTCTGGCTCTCTGTGCACCAGAGTGGGAACCGTAGGTAGGTCTATTTCTATTTCAATGTTTACTTTAATTTATTTATAAATAACCTATGGGTTTCTTTTTATGACCTGAAATAAATGACTATTATTATTATGTCTCTCATTTATCATGATCTCGAGCCATAAAGTGACACGGTCCTTTGGAAGGCTTGCGTGGGGCCGAAGCCAACAGCACAGAGGCTCTTTGAGAAGTGAATCTAAAGGCGATGGCTACACATAGCGGGTATCATCCTCGGGTGCACAATATGATACACCCAAAGATGGTATCCGCCAGGTGTAGAGACTATTGCAAAGAAAAATGAAAGAAATTAAACCAGGCTATTGTGATGGATGGATGGATAATCTGGATAATCGGGTTATAGGGGAGATTGCGGACGTCTGCCATAATCAAGTAAATCATAATGTTAAGAAGAGTGGCAGACGGTGGCTTGCTGAATGCTGGATGGGTTCCTGAAAAAGCCGGAGTAAATTATCGGAGAGGAACAACATCGGCGCAAATGACTGAGGGGAGTCGAGAGGTGCGGCCTCGATTTCACCATCACAAAGACTGCTCGTGAGCGGGTTTCCTCGCTGTTACGCCATTAGACACTTCCACCCCCGAGTCTACATCCTAAGATGCATCTCTCGCGACTCCACTCAGACCGGCCTATGAAGGCAAGCAAGAGGTGGGGATCTGGTTCTCTTGGGATGCCACTCCGCAAGCGGAGACGAGAACCAGGAACTTCCCCGAGAGCACTCGGTACCCGTGGTGTCGCTACTCACCAACAGCTCGACACAAGCTGCCCTGCGGGCTTATTATTATTATAAATTGCTATTAAATTACGAAAAGTAATCGGAAAATCTGTTTGAAAAACGAGCATCGCGAAATCTCGAATCCAATTTTTTTTTTCTTCCACGGGTTTATTATATTTCCTTTAGATTCGCATTTTTATTATAATTTTCATATACATTTTCATATTTAAAGAACAAATTAATTAGTAACAACTGGAAAACGAACCAAAACGAAATGCGTAGGTTGTTTTACGAACCTGTTATTATTCGTAGACCCTCTACGGCGTAGCACCTGTTTTTCTTCAGCATCATTATTTTTCGCAACTTTTTTCTGTTTCTAATTGAGTTTCTCGTTATTTTTAAGTTTGATTCATGATCTGTACAATACAATTATATTGATTGTGTTCCAATCGACACATGTTCACCTCTTCCGCGATACTGTCAACTCACATGATCGATGGAACTCGTTCGATTGGGGATCGTCGTTTGAAATCAATCATAGCAATGCGAACTTTCATTTTCAAATGCACTTGTTTAAATTATCTCATAAAATATAGTAATTTTATTTGCTTTTTGCGCTCGATTACCGGCAGATGTTATAGGAACTTCGCAAAAGCATCTTGTTGCTTAAAATTGTGTATTCTGTGTTTAATGTTTTGCCTGATTCCTTTTGTCCGAATTTTCAAGTACAATTTGAAAATGTATAGTTATTAACATATCCATAATCCATAACTATAATGGCCAAGTACGAGTCGCGCGCCCGCCACACGCCGGCACGTGGCCGTATTCTCCTATTTTTGTTTAACGAGCAAAATGCTTCGCTTGCTCTTTGAAGGCATTGTTGCAACTTTGCAGGCGGTGTTCTGGCCGTGATCTTGCTGAGTGCTGTTTTACGTCATTTAAAATGACGTTTTCGATGTTTGCTCTAGGGTCTGGCTTAGGGGTAGGCTAAATAGGTACCTAAGTCGCAAAATAAATCTAGTACAAACAAAAAATGTATTTGCTATTTCACTTAAATATGTACACATTACTAGTGCTTACGTAGGTATTGATTTACTTTGTAATTTTAATTTTGTTCAGAGGTAAAATTATGTTCATACATTTTTATGCCCTAGAAAACCAAAATAGATTAATCTTTAAAACCGACCCACCAGATCTAATAAATATAAGATTGCTTGCCTGCATTTAAAGATAATACCTATAACTAATAGAATATAAAACAATATATTTTACTATTTCGCCCAAATTGATTGATTGGTAGCTTATCATCCATGTCCACCTCCGACTTAAATTCACCAAAAATAATTGCAGATTGATTCTCAAGTTACTTATATTTGCTCTACGTAAACAAATTGAAACAAACTCTAATGTCTTGTAGATAAGATTGTGATTCCAGCAATGGTGTAGTTATAGGGGGTGTTTACAATGGAGTGTATTCACTGGCACGCGCGGCGGCGCCCCCTCGTGAGAGCGGCGCGCGCGCCAGTTCCCACGTCACGAGACCAACTGATTAGTCATCCTGTGCAGGGAGAACATTAGGTCTACTTAGTCGAACCTAGGTATTAGTAACTTTAGGGCTCATAATTTATAAAACAATAAAAATCAATATCATGTACATTTTAAAGGAGTAACTGACTCACTGAAAGACAACGCACAGCTCGAACCACTGGTACTACACTGGTACACTGGAGACTTGAAATTTTGATTGTTTGTTACTTTGAGGTTATAGCGGTCTAAGTGGGGTGTACTTAAATGTATATAGCAGCTACAGCAAGCGATCTGGTAATCGAGTTGCTAGAATAAATATTTCAAACACGTACTTTAGTGAAAATAATTGGTATTATAATCTGAAAAACTGTATTTTTTTATTCCAACCAACAAATGGGTGAGATCTTACATAAGACAACCTTAGCGAGCCATGGCGATGCTTGCAGCTGTAGAGTCCACGTGATGTGGCGTGGTGAGAACCTGTCAAGACGAGGTATACCTACCAACTTGGAGCATGTCGTCTGCCTCGTGCGTGCCGGGTTGTCGTCTGCTAACGTGGACCAATAATTTCATTGCTCTATTTTTTAAGCGTTTAAGTTTTCCTCCAATAATGAGCGAGTACCTATCGTTATCAAAATAAATTAGTTCAAATCTTATTTCAGTAAACCCTTTACAAAGATACCAATAGAAAATATATGTACATGCCTATTGGCTATTAAATCGTGGAGTAAGCATTCAACTTTATGCGCAGTTATTTTATCCGTTGACCCCGCAATATATTAAAATTGGGAACACTACGCCGCCGCCGCCGCCCGCCACACCTCCATAACAATATTGGCAAACAAAGCGCACATTCTGTTTGTCTGTGGACACTACACATAGCTTCGTACTCTACTCAAATGTCTCGGGAATGCCAAGCGTAGGTGTTTAAATCAAGACCTAGGATTTTCCATCAATCATCTACATATTTTGACTGGCGATAGCCTAATGAATTTAAAAACCTTCTACGATACAATTGACTATAATTAGAAAGTTCTAAGAAGTTCTAGTTATATTCTGGAAAAAGAACGTCTTTAATCTTTACGTAAGTAATGTCCACAATGTGCTACACTGATGTGTCCGTAGCTACATTCAGTGTTTGCTCAGGCGGGATTGTGTGCACGAGTGCCCGGGTACCTATCTCTCCTAGGTAAACGGCGGCGGCGGAGACCACACATAGGTACCTACTAGATAGGGACGGGGATTACGTGATGGATCGCACATTTAAGGTGCCTTTTAATAAACTAGGTGCATAGAGATAATTACTGTTTGCCTTAATGTTAACACATCAGGCACATCTAAAACAGACGCATAATGTTATGAATTATAACATTATGCGTCTATTTAGATGTGCTGTGCTAACAGTATATTTGTAGTGGTGGCTAGCATGATTGAGGTAAAGGTAGGTTCAACAACGTCAAAAAAGGAGTTAGTATTTATTAGACCACGAAGCCCTGTTCCACAGGAAGCTTCATCTTGAAGGCGGCATCTGACATAACCATCAAATATTTTCTTGTTATTGCCATCGATGGGCGATACTTAGTTAAATTCTATTAGGCTCACCAATCTCACATTTCGAAATTATTTTAGAATACGTAACGGATACTGGTTTATCTACCAGGTATGTTTGGTGAATAATTGATAATACCTACCATGGTTGAGGTGTAATATAGTGTACCTTTAAACAAGTGAAACAGCGGGGGACAGCTAGTCACAACGTCGAGTTGTGGAAGCCGAACTCTACTGACCTACATATTAATATTCCTGGCAGTCTTATCATAATCATTTAGAACACATACACTTATGTACTTGCTACTTGCACATCAATATACATCAATTTAGGACAACAAAAATTCGCAATCTAATAAATGAACAAAACTGAAGGTATTTCTCCGTCATCGTACACCTTTATTAAAATACAATGCCAGTAGTAGATAACAATGTACCGTAGTTAGGTTTACTCCGGAGTTTTTGTAATGATAAAAATTCATAAATTAATTAACAAAACAATTATAAAAGGCATAGTATAAAAAAAAAATTCAACTAAGAAGCTACAAACGTACGAGTAGCCTACAGAGATTTTCATAGCGACTTTGCTGCGCACGAGCTATGGGCTACGGGACCTAGCTACGAGCTACGAGGCTACGTAAGCTTTCACGTGAAGAATAACATAAAAGCTACGCAATTGCTAAAATTAAAAATTCATATAATCAGATCGCGATTTGTTGTTCAAAACTTCCGTAAGTAGCCAACTTCTGAAATTGTGAAAGTATTCGTTGCGTGCCCTCTAACGTCAGCCGAGAACAATTCGTTCTGACAGCGGTGTGCGTCACACCTATTTATAACTAAAACTTGGTGAAAACTCATTACATTTACAACACGCTATTTTATAAATACTTTAGCTACCCCAAGTTACTACGGGCATATCAGTATCAGTAGAATTAATAGATTTTGATAAATAAGTACTTATTTGACGTTATTTAGGTACATGTAGCTGAGAGACGATAATATTATGTGAAATCGTTATCTTCTAATTTTCTACTTTACTTTTATTCTGTCCGCAAGTTCACAAGAAATAACTAGCAATATGAAACTACTCGTATATCCTTCTTCCATTAAATAATTTCCATTTAAATTAGGTCCAAAAATAAATACAAAATACAAAAAATTATTTACCATAAAGCTAACAAAAATGGATACTATAATTATTTACATAGTCTTAGTCTTTGATTTTAGAGGTTTCTGGTTAAGGTGATGGAATTTACAATGACCCACAGTATGAATGAATACAGTTTGCTTGTTAAATGACAACCAGTCCCCGCCCGCCATCCTTCCGCTACGTGACGCGACGTCTGCGATAAACCCAGATTATCTTCAGCTCAATGCCGCTGCCCAGTGCCTGACCGCGTCTTCCGTGACGGGACAGTGACGTCACGAGGTCGCGCGGCCGTGACGTCACTGTACGTACATTTCGCAGGCGGAAGCTGGCGGCGACCTCCGCCTATTTGCAACAAGCTTGCCGGCCTAGATAACTTCTTATGTAAGGCTTTATGACGTCATTAGCAAAATTGTAAATACGAGTACATAGATAAAACCATATTTTGTTTTTATCATTGTTGAAACCTCCATTACCATCATTGTCAGTCGGTAAGGGCTTCTCCAATCGCAGCCTTATTTTACTGCAGGTATACCTATATGCAAGTCATCTGCACGGGTTCAACTCAGAAGAGACCTAATTTATTTTGTTTTATTTTATACCTACCTGCTTCAGCCCGTGGCTTCCAACGCGATTTTTCGTTACAGTCATTCATATATGATTATGTTATTCTAGGCAAGGCACACAACTTAATCAATGCAAAATTTCGGGCCGATCCATTCAGTAGTTTTAGCGTTGTCTTCGCACAAACATTCCACAACGGCACAAACTTTCGCCTTTATTATATTTAATTAGGGATAAATGAAAATGCAGGAGACGTGCCAGGATTAGATTATCAACTGAAATGATAAGCAATGCAACCTAAATAAATAAATAAAATAAAATAATCTGATTACAAACAACTAGAATGTTATTTCTCCATTCGTCTCGTACAACAGTATTTACATTTGTTTAAAAAATATGCGACGAATTGAGAAATACCACTTCTTGTTGTTTGTAGTCAGATAATGTTATTTTATTTATTTATTTAGCTTTCATTGCTTATCATTTCGGTTGATAATCTAATCCTGGCACGCCGCCCTTGACCTGGCCGCCAAGTAAGTGGAAAACCCCGAATCTCTGACCTACATCAAGCAGCCGCCGTCGTCACCACTACACTATCGGAGTCGTGGCGTATCGTTGATTACACACAGATAAGGCCCTAGGAGAGTATGGTTGGATGTCATTATTTTTCTGAAGGTATACTTCAGGTTAGACAGTATCTTATTTTCCCGTACGAGCGTGGGTAAGTACCTACCTACTACACCTTTTGATGTTGAACATCCAAAACTAAGGATAATGTCAATTTATCTCGTCATTATCTATGTTTATATAGATACACTCAGAAACGTAAAAAGTAAACATTTCAAAAATACAAGCTTGTCAACATTCGTATTTCAACACTGATTTTAGCTCGACTTAGGGTGAAAATAAATAATATACGCAGAATGATAACTTATAAATAAAACCTGGTCCGACAGTGTTTAATTATAAAAAAATATATATAAATTTTATATCAATAGTTTTTTATAAAATTACATTAAAATACATTTTCACCACTCTCGCATGAAAACGGTGAGTTTGCTCATTTGCTCCTGAATCAAAAACAGTAAGCAAAATGAGATTTTGCTACTCGTACATCTGGAGTAAAGGGTAATGATTCAACTTGTTGAAAAAGTAATTTGAATTTAGAATTGTGTACTAAATTTTGTAATGATGGTGCATTAACTTGTTGATACTCTATGGTCCGCGCCGAAAACAAGAAAAACTACGCGAATATATTGAATATACCTAATATTGAATATGAAGGGCATTACAAGTAAGATCGTTGGCGGGAATCAAAACCGCAACTCTTGCGACTCAGGCTTACCTTTGCTCACTGCGCTAAAAAGGATCCAATTAATCTCAACACTCTAGGATTGATGAACTGATGAAATTAGTTTACAAGGGTCTTTATATTTGTATTTAACTAAGTATCTACTTACGTTTTGATTGTCAGAACTGGTCAACATGGTTTTTAATTAAACTGAAAGTTAAAGCTTTTGCAATAACTTGTATAAATAAATTAGCAATCGTAATTAAAACTTCACTCGGTAATGTGTGCCCTCGGTAAGCGCATATTTGGCGTCATATTCCACTGTAGCTAAAAAGTAAATTATACAGGGTGTCCTCAAATAGCTACAATGCCCAAAATTGGTGAAATAAGATCAAAAATGACCGATGAATATGTTTGAAAAAGTGACCAGAACCTTTTCCTCACTAAATGTTTAAAATTTAGCTTTCCACGAATAGTTATGCTCGCTAACTGGTTATATGCCTTTCACTCAAAGACACACAAGTTACTTTATTTCATTCTTGGAAATATTATCTTGATTGATTTATTAACAAACTGTGAAATAAATTTGTAAAATATATTACATAGTAGACCAACATATTACATAGTAGTTACATTTGTAAAACATATAACATATTACATAGTATAAACATATAAAGTATAGAAAATATGAGGATTACATATATTTTAGGGATAGCCTGTATAAGTACTACTAGCGACCCGCCCCGTCTTCGCGCGGACGTATTATAGAAACGAACAGCACTTTTAATATTACATTGTATTGTTGCTTTATATTTTTTGATCTATTAAATTATATGTATTGTTTATTATACATATTTTTTCATAGCATACAAGATTACTAGCTTAGTTACCTAGGATATTAAAAAAAACCATCTGACAAAATATCTGACTGTCAGTGAAACAGCATCAACATAATTTCGTGGTTAGAGGTCACTCAAGCGGCTAAACTAACAGACAAACGTGGAAAGCTACTTCGTTTTACACTATGTAGAGATGAAGGACTGACATAATGCATATGAAGACTTGACTAAAGTGTCGTGTGTATCATAGAAATAGAAATACAAAATATTTATTTGCGTTTCATATAAAATAATACAAATTAAGAACTAATATATAAAGCTAAAGATAACAAATTAGGAACTAATAAGAGACACAGAAAGGCTAGCTGAGTGCAGCACTAAACACAACACAAATCACCAATAATAACAATTTAACACAAATTAAAACACAAATAACAACAATTTAACAATAATCTATCTAATCATGAAGTCATCCTTGCTTTGGTCCTTGTGCAGCGCTTCCCCGGGGGAGCCATTGTAATGTCTTTGAAGGTAGATAGTTGGTGCGTCATAAATAAGCGAGTTGTAAACAGCCGCTCCAGGCACTTGAGCACTTTGTAGTTATAATGCTAATGAGAGAGAAGATATTGGAAGGAAATTAAAAAAAATACTTAATCCGGTTGAACAATAGTTAGAATTGATGGGTGCGAAATAATTCACCAGATTGTGAATCAAATAAAGGACGTCTAAAATATTTTTGAAAACGCTTTAATTCAAAATTTTATTCCAAACTCATTTAAAAATGGTTCTCAGCAAACAATCTTGTGCTCAATGTTAACAAAACACATGTTTTAAAATTTTGTTTGGGAGCTACAAATAAATTACCTGAGTCTTATGTAATAAATGCGCTAAATGAGATGTCGCTGCCCCACACAGACTGTATTAAATTTTTAGGTATCTGGCTAGATTCTAAATTGACTTGGGCCAACCATATTGAACAACTTAGCAAAAAATTAAGCTCTGCAACATACGCAATAAAAAAAATAAAAGAATTAGGAGGTATGAGTGCTGCTAGGCAAGTATACTTTGCATATTTTCACTCATTGATGAGCTACGGGGTCATGTTCTGGGGCAACGCAGCAGAATCGCAAAGAATCTTTGTCTTACAAAAAAGGTCTATCAGATATATAGCAGGTTTAAAATATAGAGATACATGTAGAGAAGTGTTTAAGAAGCTAAAAATAATGACTATGACCTGTGAGCAAATCTATCAAACCATTATATACATAAGAGACAATCTCAATAATACTTCAAAAAATAAAGAAATCCATAGTCACAACACTAGAAATAAGGAAAATATTGCAGTCCCTCACACAAGACTATCAAAAATACAAAAAAGCTTTATGTGCCTATCTATAAAATTTTATAATAAAATACCATTAGAATTTAGAAATAAACCTGACATTGATCTATTTGTATTTATTAAAAGAATTCTATTGAATAAGAGTTATTATACAATTGACGAAGCTTTGGCTGATAAAAATATATTTTGTGATGTTATAGGTACTAAAGCTAAGGTTGCTGTTAATTAGCTATAAGTTTAAATGTATTGTGACTTATCTAAGAACATATATATTGTGTCAAAAGATAAATAAATGAATTGAATTGAATTGAATTTAAACAACGCAACGCAACCTCATCGAGTTTTGATTAAAATTCTGAATAAAACCTTTTTTGTAATTCCCATGGCCTCCAGCTCCATCACGGTCATCATCTAGAACTTAGATCTAGAAGATGCTCTAAGTCTAGAAGCATAGTGCTTGGGAAAACAAATCCAACGAATCCAAACTCAACAGGGTTACGTTGTTTCGTTTGGAGTTCCTATGGCCACCTTTTGTCTCCATCATCTGGCCAGCCCATGTACCGCCAGTACCATTCATTACATACAAACTTGCACAAGTACCTATGCCATATTTCAGCTCAATCGGTCGATTATTATAAAATTTAGTTGCGAGATCTCAGACCCAGACATACATGCAAGTGAATATGATAGTGAGTATGATGTGGTCCCACCATACCTCCAGGGATATGGCCATGGCCACGGGAGTCTGCAGTGCAATATACTAACAGGGCAAGTTTAATAAAAGCTTTAAAAAATAAATTAGTACATAAGTAAGTACATAATGCGGTTGCTTTGTAACATCTTTAGCAGATATCGCTCGGTTTATGTAGAGAAAGCACTTTCTTACCTAAATTTTTTCTACTTGTAATTGTGAATATTTTAATGAAGTAGTCATGAGTTTTTTCAATGAATTCATTCATTCAAATCACATCACTCTTTCAGGTGACTGTTGTTTGCGATATTAAACAAACAACTTCTCGCACAATCAGCCGTTTACTATTTTATGCAATTTGTAAACACGCTGCAGGTGACATTCATGTGGCGACGTCATTAAATGTACGCACGCTGGGGTTGGAATGTCCCGACCTAAAAGTACTACTAACTTACCTAATTCCTTATCATTATTTGAACTGTAAGACGTCCACCGCTGGACATAGGTAGGTCTACCGAAAATGGGGTTTCCATTAAACACCATTTGAGTACATTTCCTAGTAGTATTGTAATTATATTATCAATATAATAATTAATTTTTAAAAAATTGTGCTCTCCCTTAGCTCTACCATAAACAATAACTCTTTCCCAGAAACAGTCGAAATCCCGCGGCTATAAGTTACAAATAAAAATTCCAAATCCAAACTCAATTAGCTGATTGCACCTTTGTCATATTCTAATTCGATTTGAAAAAGGAACGTGCCAACTCCCCAGTTGCGAATCCCAACGGTCAAAGGACCCCATGGGGTAGGTGTTGGTGTTGCGGGGGCGTGTGGAGGGGTGCGGGGAAGTGCGTTTGATAAAACTGATCGCGCCCGTCCTCCGCCTCCATTCCCTCTGCGACCCTCGGAGCGAGTGCACGTCGTGAAGGAGTAAATATTTTCGAAGTTGTTACGAGTGAAAATGGTTCTCACTGATTTTTTGACTGAAACTAGAAGGCGTTGGTTGAAGGTGAGTTTTGTTTACATTGCTTTACACGTGTTTTACTGGATAAGAAATAGCCGAATATAATATTTTGTAAAGAACTGTCTGCTAAATGTTCATTGAAATGCCCAACAGTCACTATGCACATAAACATTTGTGAGATAACCTGATTTCAATAAGAAAATTAAAATTATACAAGACGATTTTAGAAAATTTTACTTTGCAAGCCCGCTTCATTTACGTATTTAGGGATGTTTGATACCTACCAGTCTGTATTACTTAGTCCAAAAAGGTTATGAAAAATAGGATTGAATTTTCCATGAACAACTTGTTTACATTTGTGATGGTCTCTGTGTATTTATTTGTCAAACATAAGAACATGTCAGAAAATGTTATTCTCTTCACCAGCCCCGCTTGTCATTATATCTTGGCTTTCCATGACACTTCTAATCTCTTCCCATCATAATAAGTCAGTACTTAGTACATCTACAACAACATTCTTATCTGATTTCACTCAAAAATGCCAGACGAAGACGATGATGCCTACCTAAGTACCTACTGACTATCTTTGAGATAGTGAGAGTAAATGAAATAAAGTTATTTTATTAGTACTTATATAAAATAAAGTTATTTTATTTACGTTATATTATTGTTTCAAGCAAGCCTATGTGCCAGTATTATTATTCAGGGTGTTGGTTCGTTGGATTGTTATCAGATATCCACAACAAGTATCCACTTGTTGTGGATATCTGACAACAATCCAACGCCAAAGGTAAGAAATATAGGGAATAGGGATCCCCCTAATCCCTATATTTCTTACCTTTGGCGTAGTATCTATGAAGTCGGGTAAAAAGCTCGCGTCTCCTTGACAACGTGAGGGAGCAATTCAAGCTTTTTTTTTTATTCTGATCTCTCTCCATTTGGGGTTGCAATTAATCGAAAACACTCTGTATTAACAAACTACTAGCGGTATAAGTAGTTAATGCGTCCCTGAATGAGATTATTAACAACAATTCAATACAATACAAAAAAAAAACTTTATTGTACATCAGATACAGATAATTACAAAAATACATTACAGCGACAAGTACAATGGGCGGCCTTCTCGCTAAGAAGCGATCTCTTCCAGGATTATTTTCTTCTTCTTTTCTTTCAATTTAATTTAATTCAGCTTTAGTATCCGTATAAAAATACTTGAAGGCTATTGTAGTTAGGTAGATACCTATTTAATTGCACTATCACAATGGCCAGAAGAATGTCGGAAAGAAAACCAAATAATTATAGACAACAAGCATCATTAAATACCCTATTTTCTTAAGACGGCTTGATTAATACTAGGAAGGTTGCAAAACCACGGTTATAGTAGGTAATATAATACCTGAGTTCGGTCCACCTCGGGAAACTCAACGCCAGTCTCGTGTCAAAGACTCGTGTTATGAGTTTTCCTGTTGTCCTGTAAACAAAATTATAAGGAAGGTTCAAAGAAGGATATACGCACGAGTTAATTTATTCGCTAAAAATTAATGTCTAATACCTAAGTCTATTCTTTTACCTAATGCTCTTACTTGCTCAGCAGTAGGTAATTTAATAATATTGGTGCAGATACACAAGTTTCTATTATTGAGACATATACTCAGTCTATAGTAATATTTTATCAATGCAATTTTGATTCATACCTTGATGTACCTTGACGTACCACTTCTGGATCTCAACATTTTTTATACGCTATTTTTGTAATCGGAAAATTGCGTGCGAATCCGGGGGCAGAAGCTAGTTAAATACTTCCCAATACGTGTTCCCCCGTCGAGCCATAATGATCCTTAGTTTAAGTATTATCTACCTTAGATAACTCATTATAAGATTATAACCCTCCATTTACCTAGTTCTGTGCACATTAACCCATAAGAAAGCGATTGGCAGTGAGTTATTGTTTTCGATATTATTCAATAACCGAGTTCGTTAGCTTCTATTATCATCTCATAATTCTGATAAAGCCCTTTATCATTCCTACACCTCCGTACTAGATATATACTGCTTGTGCATGACTGGAGTACCTACATTGTATCAACGAGATAATTAGATTAAAAAACTAAAAACCAACTTTAAATTCTTTTATATTGATGGTTTTTGAGGTTTTTGGCACAAATACATTTTCCTCGGGAATAACATTCTCAAGGGATCACCTCGGGATCATTATCTATAATAGCTAAGTAATTTTCCAAATAGGTCTATAATTGACGGAGATATCAACGAACGTATATAAACAGGCGATGATAGAACCCTATTTTTTCGTCGGTTAAAAAGATTATTCATTTGACGGGTTGTAGACGTTGATACTTTGATTTTGTCACGGAGCCAGTAGATATATTTTTATGAGTTTATTTATGAGTTTAAATATTTTTCAATATTTTTTACTTACGTTTAATATTTGTGCGCAACATTCAATGTTAGAACCGCTAGTTTATGAGTAAAAATATCCTTAAGATAATAAATATAATAAAAGATAATATAAAGAGTTATTGTTAGTCTGCCTTCTGCGAGCTGTCATTCTGCTGATTGACTGATATATAGCTCTGGTAATGTAATGCCCTGTTATATGATTTAATGTAACGTTGCTCAGTCAACTCTGCCCTGAGATTGACAGCTGATAGCGGGGACCGCTCCAAGCCGTCTGGTGTTTCTTAGAAACTAACAAAACATGCAACTGAGGCTATGAAGCATTCCAGTTAATACCTATTAAAACAAATGACGAACGTATGACGTTTATTTACTTTCCTTTGCTATAGGTGTTTACAGTATTTACCTCTGTGACGTAGATTGGTTAATTCTGCATCATCGGGCTTTCTAAGTTCTGTAATTCCAGATGTATTTTGCGAGTCTAAACATTTTCAGTCGTAAAATGAAACCCTTGTTACTTACAGCTGACATTTCAGCAAATATAATATTTTCCAGACGATTTGGGTCACGAAATACTTTTGTGTTGGCCGCAGACAAATATTGTAGCACAGTTTATTTGCTTCTGTGGAAATATCCAACAATTTAATTTTTTTGGGACAAAAATTGCCTGGGTGTTTTGTCCTTATACTTGTGGAGAGAGCTTTTGAAGGTTATCTGAGGTTATTAGATAGGTACTTGTGTAATATTAGTACTTATTATGTAAAAGATTTAAGCCTTTAGTAAGCCTACGTTTTTAATTCTAGGTTTATATTTTAGATGATACCCAAAGCATTTGTATTAAATCCCGCAAAATCTGTCAATTTGAACCGCACAGAAACCTCAGCAGGCTATTTACTCAGTAGTGGCCGTTGAAATCCGACCCTACGACCTTATTATGAAAATTCGAAGAAGCTCATCTAGGATCATCTATAATTTTTCTACATAATTTGTTTTTGCTTCTTTTTCGTTAACTTGTTCAACGCTTGAAGAATCAAGAAATTCTAAAGTTCCTTGGACCCTGCAGACCTACTTAGAAAACTTAGATCTTCTTGGAAATGATACGGGCTCAGTAAACACTAACTTGGGAGATAATTTACATAATTAATTATTCAGTGTAACGACCCTTATCAGGGTAGCGTGTTACCACCACATCATCATCAAAAGGTAGATGTTGTAGACCTTAGGAAAGATTTAGGTGCTTTAAAATTTTTTTTTTTTTTTCAAATAACTGCTGAAATATTAAATATTATTATAATATTAGATACATAACGCTTTCAATAAACTTAAATGAAAATGATAATGAAGATGTTTTGGGCAGAGCCACTATTTGTAGCTTTATTCGACTCTACCACGCGAAATACGATTTAACAAAGAATATTACAAAACTATACGTATTATACAAAACTATCAATATAAAAACCTTATGCAGGTGCAATAACGGGTTACTATTACTACTATGGCGCAGGCATATGCC
Organism: Eupithecia dodoneata; assembly: GCA_947044415.1. Taxonomy (NCBI): domain Eukaryota; kingdom Metazoa; phylum Arthropoda; class Insecta; order Lepidoptera; family Geometridae; genus Eupithecia; species Eupithecia dodoneata. The sequence goes on along the minus strand of OX345656.1, from coordinate 14,233,396 downwards.
GAAATCAAACAGTATAAGTATTCTTAGCACGGCAAATTCCAAGCAGTACTTCTAGATTTGCTCGCTAAACTTTTCAATTTAAAGTAGTCGGCTATTTGCGATGTGCTCTAGTTTCGTCCATCAGCAGACGTAAAAACGTAAACGTTAGCCGCAGCTTGTAAACAAACCATGTCTGTAATGCTATCAAAACAGCGCCGCTGGAAATGCCGAGGGATAGCTAACTAAATAACTGCGCAGTGCGCGCCATCGCATCATAAATATTAGAGACGTAGAAACGTGCCCAGGACTTCCCGCCGGGCTGTGACATTTGGGAATAAATGCTGGTGTACCGTACCATTCCGCAATTCACGGGTTTTTGAGGGAAAAGCATCTGTCATATTGCGTATTGATATTAAGTTCGATGAAAAGAGAAATTGGGCGCATTAGCTACTAATAAAACATTTTATTTAATTTCAAACTAATTATACCATGGCGTGTCTCCTAGATCCGGCCCTAAAGATCAGTCTAGCCGACATTGCTTTTTTTTACCTACGACGTTTGTAGCAAAACTAACTAATCTATAGTATCTCTATATTCAAGGGTAGGTGGTAGGTTGCAAGCCACAGATGGCAGTGTAGTTAGTAGGCCGCAGACAGGTGGAGGGCGCGTGGTCAGCGCGCGTGACCACCCCGCGTTCCCACGACCACGCAGCGTGGCAAAAACATTATTTATGAGGGCGTACTAATAACTGCTAAAAATAGCACGGCTCATGACTTTTCTATCAATTCTACCTGTGCGTTTATGTGCTCAATGGTTAAACCACAGATATATGTGGTCGTGGTGATAATGTATTATGTGGAACGCTGTATCCACAAGACTTTTTAGGAATGTACGTATACGTACTGAACAAACCTTTACAATATCACAAGGAAGCTTTCATCACGTGTCCGTAAAATATAATCCTCTGAAATTTTAGCAATTTTAGGAAAAAAATAATTAATTTTGTCCTCATGTTGAGAGAGGAATATTACTTTGGGAGCCGGTAACTTACAATAATAAAATGGAGTAGGCTTATAGCTTAATAAAAATGAAGAGGAAGTAAAATAAGATCTAAAAGAGGCCTCGGCTGTACACACAAGGCTCCCAGTAACAGTCATTTATCTTCGTTAATATTAATACCTACTTGTAAATTATTAGGAGAATTTACTTGTGCTCGAGTACACACCCTATAGGCAAAACACTTTCTTACCTACCTCCCTTCATAATAGTCATTTATTAGTAATAATATTTTTTCTCAATACTTCACTTTCATTTACTTCTGAAGATTCGTAAGTTGGTAAGATTCGTACCCGAAATTTATGTCTTATATTATTTCACTCGTTTTATCAAAGGTGGCGATAGCTTCGTATTATTTGTGACAGTGAGAAGTGGAGCGTTTGTCACGTTGTGCGTGGGCGCTGTGATGCGACTGACAAATCTTATTCAGGTTGAGGCGCGTGAAGGAGTGACGCTTTCTTTTATTTGTGAGATTATCGATGTAGTTCGTTTACCTTATGGACATATTTTGAGTTGGATTTTTATTCGTTATATTGGTAAAGTGAAATGTATATGCAAAGTGGCTCATAGTTCAGCTCTGTGAACGGATTTGCGATTTATTGCTGTGCCTTTTGTCTGTATATCTGTATTATTTCTTGTCGAAAATGGTCTTATTGACTGCAATCTCATTTCCGTCACCAAACGATCGTGTATCTCACCTGACTGCGTCTACCATTCCCGTTATGACCGTATTAGTAACTTGGCAGGTTCTTAACGTTTTCTCACGATCTCTTTCTTATCTTTCCAGGCCTTCAAGCTGTTCAAGCGCAGTAAGAGCCGCAAGAGCGCCCGCAACCGCGTGTCCCCCGCGCTGGTCCGCTCGCCCTCCTACAGCGGCACCGTGGACGCGCGCGCAGACATCGACCTCCAACAGTTCTGTGCCTGCCGAGCCTCCCTCCCCCCCACACCGGTCGATGCACAGGACAACCATTCCTACTACAGCAGCTATAACAGCTTCAATAGCTCGCGCGTCAACTCATTCGAAAGCTACGGAACGAACGACTCGAACAGGTCCGACTCTGCGTACGACTCCGCCCGGAGCAGCCCCAACGGAACTCGCGTGTGCTACGCCACCGTCACCTACTTCAATGTGAACGACAGCGAGGACAGCAGCAGCATCCTCACGGAGTACACCCTGCTGGACGACTCGGAGCTGGACCGCGACCTGGAGGAAGATGAGGTGGAGCGCACGCAGAACATGATCAACGAGAGCATAGAGCTGGTCAGCACATTATGAACTGGTCTTAGCCTGTAAGATGTACATATTCATGGTATCCATGTGAAGCGAGTTTGAATCTGTGTTTACTTGATGCATTTGAAATGTGTATTGTGTGGGATGTTTATAAATAACTACAACTTTATCAGCTGAAGTTAGACCTTACTACGATATTGTATAAATAAATAAAGAGTTAAGTAGGTATATAAGTAACTTAGAATGTGTAAACCAAAGTATATTTGTGATAATGTTAGACATAGATGATAATATTGTGCGTAGGCTAAGACTGTTGATCTCAAATATATTTTATCCAAACATTATCTCATGTGTCAATATCATTTATTCTTAGATATGCCAGTAGCTATTTGCATTATCTAATTACCCTCTCACGACTTTCACGACAAACGGTAGATATAGTAAATATCTGCATCGAGTGGGACCCACAATACCCACATAATATTCAATAAAAATATTAACACTTTTGTAGAACATCTACATACATACTTAGTTATGGAAGAAATTAAATATATATGCGTGGAACCCACTGCTGTGCTATATGTAGATAGGGGAGAGAGGTAGCTAATCAACTAATACTTAATTAATATTGGATAAACTACATATTCAATAAAAGCATGGTCGTACGTTGCTATATGATAACCTGAAACAACAAATGACAAATTTTTTGTCGTTCACGAAGTATAACTTAGCTGGCTGTGATTGGCAGATATTGATGGAGTATGTATTCCATCTGAAGTTAGTCTTCAACTAGCTAGCGTCAAGGAGGCTCTTACATAACTTCTAATGAAATTAATTGATGTTTGCCGAACTAAGTTACCCAAGATAATATTCTGGACTTCGAAAATTGGCTTTTCCTTCAACTAATAAACAGAACGAGGTATAAAGTAATAGAGAAATAGACAAGGTATATGATGAAGTTTACTTATGGATCAATACCTAAATCAATCAATAAGTAAACTTTCTTCTTCGCTTCTTTATATTATTAGTGTCAGCTTGCAGAAATGGCAGATTCATTTTTGTGGTGCGCGTTTCGTAGCGGAACCCGCATTCATTACAATGACGGTCGACGAAACTTTGCTCTACCACAC